>JAJMGE010000014.1:0-234047 GCA_030568475.1 Suhomyces choctaworum | reverse complement strand
TATGCTGCTAGGCCTCCTCTTGAGGGCAGAGTATTGTAAGCTCGGCCCTTAGGGGCGGATGGTTAAAAACTAGGGGTATATAGATGTAATAAACTACCCATTTTGCAAAAAAAAAAAAAAACTGTTTTTAAGCGGAAGTTCCATTTCCCAAAACTATTACAGCGGTAAAATGGTAAAAGCAAGTATTTTGTAGCAAGTAGGTGCAGGAGGTATATGAGACACACTCATGGAGCACGGTGAAGAATTCCTTGGAGTTCATGACCCCTTGCTCTAGTCCGATTTAAAGGTGTTGGACGTGGGTTGAGACAGGGAAGGAATTGCTGGATGTTGCTAACGAGAGCGTGCGATCCCAAATATGACGAATTCCGACTTGGGTCTATCTACGAGTTGCCGTTTGCAGACAACTTATTCGATTTGGTTTATTCCCACGAGGAGATCCTCCGTTTGGAATACCATGTTCTTGCGCTACAGGAGCTCAGGACGGTCACCAAGCCGAACGGATACGTGTGTGTGAAGGACGTTGATACTGCAAGCGGAATTATGTATCCTGAGAAGTATGGAACTTTTTCTCAAGCAACCATTGAAAGCAGAAAGGCGGTGAAGAAGACCACCCATACGAAGGCCGGTTGGCGTTTGAGAAACGCTCTCAATTCCGGCTACGAATTTGTTCTTCTCGTTGTCCTGAGCTCAACCTGGACAATTGCTTAGAAAGGCTTATGGAGCTCGCCATATAACCAGAACCCGCGAATCTGGAGAAGCACTTTCCGAAGACCCTGTCAAAAGTGCAGAACTCCATGCACGTGTGGTGGAGCTTTGGCAAAATTGAAATAGCTAGCCCGCGGGCTATGCTTTTCTGTAAACGGTTAAATTACCCATCAGAAGTAGAATGTTGAAAAAATGGCTTTCATTGCCTTTTTTTGCCATAAAGTTCTCAATTATCAGAAAGTTTGGTATTTATTATTTCTAGGTTTTTTTATCATTCTTCAAATAAAAATTGCAAGCTGCAAATCAGCTTTCACTGGAAGCCTGTAATTATTTTCAAAACGGACGACAGTGCTCAATCCCGCTTGTTTTGTATTGTGGCTGCTGCAAATTTCCAACGACCAGGAATAAATAATTCCGATTTCTCACGTGCGAGATGACTAAATGATAACGACAAACGGAACCCATCTTCAGCACCTGGAACTTCGCCTGTCACATTCGTCATATGGGTCTCCGGATCACCAGAACAGCCACTAGGCTTCCGTATGCTCGGGTCTGGCTCTGTATTGCTCCAAAGAGCCGGATCTCGCATTATCAGCTAAGTTTCACAAGGACATATTCCGGGGAAAGTTCTCCGACCAAGACCACCAGTCTGCAAATTACTGCTATTGGGGTAACTGCAGCACTCTTAGCAGTTGGGGGGTTGGCATATTTCTACGGCAAACTGCAAGCAAACCAAAATGGAACAGCATCGGCTTCTACAACTCCGCTTGACAGCTTGGATTCCCCACAATACTGCACCAGTTCCGAATTGAAGAAGGCCATCAAGGAGATATCGGCCCAGCTCGGAGAAAAGGCCGTACTTAGCACGAAGGTGGAATTAGACGCACATAGCAGAAACGAATTCACTCCTCACGAGCCGTTATCTCACGAAAGACCGAAACATATCATATACCCAAGGACTACCGAGGAAGTATCGGCGGTGATGAAGATATTACATAAGTACAGCGTTCCTGTTGTTCCCTACAGTGGCGGAACCTCGCTAGAGGGCCATTTCTACTCCACACGACAGGGAGTAGTCTTGGACACTTCCAAGATGAACCGGATCTTGGAGATCAACCACGACGACATGGATGCCAAGGTCGAGGCTGGAGTTAACTGGCAGGACTTGAACGAGGTGCTCAAGCCTTCTGGTCTCATGTTGGGTACGGACTGTGGACCCAACGGCTTGATCTCTGGAATGATCAATACCAACGCTTCAGGCATCAACGCTTCGCGATACGGAGCCATGGTTTCGAACGTGATATCTGTAACAGTGGTGCTAGCAGATGGCACGATTATCAAGACGAAGAAACGGCCAAGAAAATCCAGCGCTGGATACAATTTGACCGGACTCTTTGTTGGCAGTGAGGGAACCTTAGGAATAGTGACTGAGGCCACTGTAAAATTACATGCGCTTCCGAAGATCGAACGAGTGGTGGTGTGCCAGTTCCCCGAGATCATAGACTCCACCAAGGTGGTAGCAGAACTCTTCCGCTCGGGAATACAGCCCAACGCTGTGGAAATGATGGATTCTGATATGATGAAATGCCTCAATTATAGTGGGTACTTAACCAGAGAATGGCAGGAGACTCCCACCATTTTCTTCAAGCTTGGGGGACCCACCGAGTCCATTGTCACCGAGTATATCCAACAGGTTAAAAGTGTTGCCTCTAGACACAATTGTCTGAACTTCGTGTTCGCTCACAATGACGAAGAAGGAGAGGAGCTCTTTTCAGCCAGGAAAAATGCATTTTATGCCATGATTCAGTACAGCAAGTCGGAAATCGACGAGGACGTTCGTATCTGGGTAACAGATGTAGCGGTTCCTCTTTCCAAGCTTCCTTCAGTGTTGTCTCAAGTACACAAATTGATCAAGCAGTCTGGTTTCGAATCAATAATTTTGGCCCATGCTGCCGATGGTAACTTCCACGCCGATTTGTACTATAAGATAGAAGACAAGGCGCAGTGTGAAGCGGTGGTGAACCAGATTGTGGAGTTGGGACTTGAAAATGAAGGTACTTGTACGGGAGAGCATGGCGTGGGTAATGCAAAGAGGAACTTTTTAGTCAAGGAATTGGGAGTTGATGCTATCGACTTGATGAGACACATAAAATTGTCATTGGACCCCAGGAGAATTCTTAACCCGGATAAAATCTTCAAGATCGATCCTCATGACGAGGGAGAGTATTAGGCTCGGATACGGATTACAAACTCTCCAGGAGACATTCACCTTCATTTAGACAATGTTTTATGAGATCTTTTTGGCGAGTGAAATATTAGCATATTTGCTTAAGAGATCGCTAATATCTCAAATGTGATAATTGGAGAACAGGAAATGGACAGTGGCTCTTGGAAAGCTACCAGAGTCCACGAACTCTATAGTCGCCTTCAGATTAATTGTGGATACTAAATAATATTTTCACAGGTATCGACCGCGGACAAATAGAGTTCGAGATAAATCTAATTTGGGTGGAGCGAACCACTCGACCAGGCGGCTCTATAACTTGGGGACGGTGGCTTTCACCTCATTTCGACAAAGAACAAATTTGGAAATATTGATGGGGAGCAATACACGATTTAGAATCACATATCGAGCGGATTTGCGAATTGCATGAACAATAGTGCATCAATAAAAAATACGGCGACGTCCCTGTTGCATATAATATGCTACCAAAAGTACGGACCGGAAGTATTGCCAAGTGGTCTTAACACCAGGAGCCATTCCGGGCAGCTGTACGACAGTGAGCATTCGTCCAGACTTCACAATAGGCTATCTTATTAGATCTCGATTAATTAGAGCTAAAACCTATGTTGGATTGCCAGCTGTGGCTGTCGACAACCAGAGTTTTCCGTACAAGATGTAGAAGTGTCTACTTGACAATCCCGTTGAACCCTTGAAAGACCCCGGTACAATTTCTCTCCTTCAAACTAAGGTGTCGCTACATCGTACGATAAGAACGAAGGTGAATCGTTGTATCGATAAGACAGCCCAACACAAAAGCGGTTGATAAGGTGACAGGGTGCAAAGAAGACCGCCAGCCCTGATCCAAATATTTTCGGTCATTTGTCTAGTTAACATTCCAGATACTGTCACGCCCGAGATGACACAAACCACTATTCATACGGAAATGCGCTTGTGGTGCAGTCCCGACCCGGGTAAATAAGCCCGGGGCCTTGTTTCCGGCCTCCACAGGCATTTATTATTGATTCAAATGAAATATTTTCTGCGTAGGCTTCTCCCACCGCATTCATATTTGGTGGTGTGCATTGCGAACGCAATTTCATGTCTTATCTTAAGCAAATGGAAATCGTGCGCACGGGAAAGACTCGTGGAAACATCCAAAATGCAATAGTTTAAAGGTAATACCTTGGGCGACAGGCATGTTTCCCCCAGCAGTTCCGAGGACCCTCGTCCAAAAGCCACCTAAATTACACCTGTGGCGTCGATGCAGCCGTATGAAGTACGGATGTTTGGCGGCCCTGCGACAAATATTTTCCCTGACGAAGGAATCAATCAAGCCCGAGGTGACATCGGCCGTAATCCGAGATAACACAAAATTAATATTTTTTAGCCCGTGACAGAATTGAGACCCGGCAAAGTGATTGCAAAGGCTGTCGACGTGACGGGTGCTATCAGCTCGCGTAGGTGTGAATGCGGACTTTGAAAGAGCCCACCTCGAGAGTGGGGTCTAGAGTATGTTTCCAAGAGCGATTCTAAGGCAACTTTCCCAATGCTGTGAAGGCGCCTAGAACTACTCCAGAAATCCCAAGAATAGAAGCCGTCTTATCGGTCGACAAGTGCCACTTGTGAGCCGTGTTAATGGCCGCACAGGATGTGTCGAATGTGGAATAATTGGCTTGTGCCGATAAGAATTATTTTTGGGCAATACTAGACTTTAGATTTCCACCGGCAACTTCACAGTCTATAGCTATTAGCGCCATACTTGGATAATGCCTCATGCAAGTAGGACCCCCGAACCACAGTGTCAGAATCAAGAGAGGACCAATGTATAAATATTCCTTGATAATTGAGTTGATTCCACTAATTTTCATCGCCAAAGACTACAAGCTACAAAGTACCCTATAGTCGAACGACAAAATTAAATTTAAAAATACCTTGCTCCAATTGATAACTTAATTTGTGGTAGCCAGCTTCAAAGCTCTCACCTTCACACCTTCATCAATGGCTACCAACACAGAAATTGCCTTGGAGAATATTCGAAGCGCTGGCAGTGCCGGTCGCTTCGACGTCGCAGATCACGAAATCGATTTACAAGCCGTGGCATCGGTCAACATTGGTTTGAAAGAGGTCGGAGAATCCCTCACGTTAGCCCAAAAGGATTTAATTCTTAAGAGACTCGATTTGGGGGGTTTGAATGACTTCGACGATCTTCCCTTGAAGGCCACCTTCATGATTGAAAAGATCGAGAAGCTCGACTTGGCCGAGTCGCTTGAGATTCTTCGTGATGCCGTCAGCGAATATGAAGGCGATCCCAACATTCCCTATGAGGAGTACACCTTGTATGCTTCCCTCGTCAACGAAAATTCGGGCTTCATCGTGGACGGTGTTTCTGTCAAGAACAAGCTTGCTGAGAAGCTCGAGTATCTGGAAAAGACCGAAGAAGTTGTGAAACATTCTGCGGAGGGAGAGACTACCTCGCTCTCCAGTGAAGAGAGTTATAACTATTCTCCCTACAGAATCGTGGACTGGAAATTACAGGTCAGACTTGAGGCTGCCTTGATCGCTTACTACTCTCCATACCAGGAAGTGAGAGCGGTGACGGATCCCTTTGACGACCCAACCATTGCAGTGGAGACGATTAGGGTCTATATTATTGGTGCTATCTGGACATGTATTTCTGCCTTTGTCAACCAGTTCTTCGATGACAGATTGCCCAGTATCTCCTTGAGCTCTGCCGTGGTCCAGATCTTTCTCTACCCATGTGGTGAGCTCTTGGCGAGAGTGGTTCCGCTGTGGAAGTTCAAGATCTGGAAATACCACTTTGACACCAACCCTGGTCCTTGGACTTATAAGGAGCAAATTTTGGCTGGGCTTATGTGTGCGGTTGCTGGACTGTACAGTTATGTGGGATGGAACATCACGGTGCAGAAGCAGGCAAACTTCTATCACAACGACTGGGTCGATGCTGGGTACCAGATTCTCTTGCTTCTCTCCACTAACTTCATGGGTTTTGGATTTGCTGGAATCTTGAGAAAGTTTGTGATTTACCCTTCCAGATCTGTGTGGCCCAGTTTGTTGCCCACTCTTGCCTTGAACAGAGCGTTGTTGAAGCCAGAAAAGAAGGAGGTAATTAACGGTTGGAAAATCTCCAGTTACAGATTTTTCTTCATTACCTTTGGAGCCTCGTTCCTCTACTTCTGGTTCCCAGACTACATTTTCCAGGCCCTCTCTACTTTCAACTGGATGACGTGGATTAGTCCAAACAACCTTAACTTGGCCAACATTACTGGGTCCTCCTTGGGTATGGGTGTCAACCCTTTCCCCACATGGGACTGGAATGTTATCAGCTACAACAGCCCCTTGACCGTTCCTTTCTTCTCGCAAGTCAACCAATATATCGGTTCCATTATTTCGTTCTTTATCATTGTGGGTGTCTACTACAGCAACTACAAGTGGACCAAGTACCTCCCTATCAACACCAACAATCTTTACGCCAACACTGGCGAGCCCTATGCTGTGACGGAGATTCTTACCTCCGAGAGTCTTTTTGATAATGAAAAGTACCAGGAGTACGGTCCTCCATTCTATTCGGCTGCGAATTTGGTGGTCTACGGAGCGTTCTTCGCAATCTACCCGTTTGCGTTTGTTAACGAGATCTTGGTCAACTACAAGCCTATCTGGAAGTCCATCAAGGCTGTTGTTCGGAGCTTCACCGATCTTAGGAGCTCCAATTTCGACAGCTTTACTGACCCTCACTCCACCATGATGAAGAAGTACAAGGAGGTTCCCGACTGGGTGTTTTTGGTGGTGTTGTTGCTTTCGCTTATGTGTGCCATTCTCTGTGCCGAGCTCTACCCTACCAACACTCCAGTATGGGCAATCTTCTTTGCCATTGGTATCAACTTTGTGTTCTTGATTCCAATCACTACCATCTACTCCACCACCGGGTTCTCCTTCGGATTGAACGTGCTTGTGGAGTTGATTGTGGGTTACGCTCTTCCAGGTAACGGCATAGCATTGATGTTCATCAAAGCTTTGGGCTACAACATCGATGGTCAGGCTCAGACCTATATCACGGATCAGAAGATCGGACACTACGCCAAAATTCCTCCAAGGGCAATGTTCCGTGTTCAGATGACAGGAGTATTTATTGGTACCTTCATCAACTATGCAGCCTTGAACTTTAAGCTTAACCATATCAAGGACTATTGCTTGCCACACCAGGAAAACAAATTCACTTGCCCCAGCTCCCGGACTTTCTTTTCTGCCTCGGTCATTTGGGGTGCCATTGGTCCCAAAAAGGTTTTCGGTGGTTTGTATCCAATTTTGAAATGGTGCTTCTTGATCGGATTCCTCTTGGCTTTCCCCTGTGCTGCTTTCAAGAGATGGGGTCCTTCCAAGTACGCTCGTTACTTCCTGCCTACTCCCATCATTGGTGGCTTCTTAATCTGGGCTCCTTACAACTTGTCCTACTTCAACGTGGGGCTCTACTTCTCATGGTTCTTTATGTTCCATGTGAGAAGACGCTTTTCCGCATGGTGGAGCAAGTACAACTATCTTCTTACCAGTGGTTTGAGTGCCGGTGTTGCCTTCAGCAGTATCATTATATTCTTTGCCGTGCAGTACCATCCTAAAGATATTAACTGGTGGGGCAACAGTGTTATGTATGCTGGAATCGACGGTGGAAATGGCCGTCAATCAGCTCTCAATGCTTCGCTTGCCGACGGGGGCTACTTCGGTCCCCGGATTGGCCATTTCCCTTGATTTTGTTCTTGATTTTGTTGTTTCTCTGCCGTTGCTATACTTCAATTCTTATCTAAATGTTTCCGTACTGGGTCGCAGAAGGACCAAGTATATATCCAGCGCAATTGGACGCTCTGTGACCGATTTGTACAACAGTTGTAGCGACTGTCGAGAACGGAAGACTTCCGGTATACATCACATGACTGGGTGCAAAATGCAGACAGTCGGTAAAAAATAACGCAGGCAGTGAAAAAAGCTGCCACAGGGTGCAGCCGCTAGAGTTGTTGTGATTTGCAGGTTGGAAAGAGTAAACTGCAAGTCGCAAGACCTAGAGTTACCACTGTAGTGTGGACAAGCACGTCCTCGGACCCGTGCATTCTTGATATGAGAGGTGTGAGATGTTCAGTTTGGAAGTCTTTCCGGGCTACCCCAGAAATCAGTTGACCCAGGCGGCGTGGCACATGAGCAGATCTCTGGGCGACACCTGCTTCTTTACACGTGCCCAAGACCATCAGCATGCCCACAGTTACTGCTCTCAGTATATATGGGCCCAGCAGCGACATTACACGTGATTACGCCGTCACCGGCGTTATGCTCGAGGTCGTGCCCGGTATCACGTGATATCACCCCATCTTTTGGCCATCGGCATGTGACTCATGCGCTAAGCGTCGTACCGACGCACTATAATGTGCTATGTGCATGCAGGAGCGTAATCGAGGGCCAACATTAGCCGGCGCCTGCACACAAGCCTGTATCACGACGAGTAACGTGTGGGCCGGCGAGTCAATTTTCACTCAATTAATTTACTATATAAACGTGTGGATCGCCCGCATCAAAAAACTTGTACAGTATATTTCATACACACAATTAGCACCATGGTTCAATCCTCGGTATTAGGTTTCCCACGTATTGGTGGACAAAGAGAGTTGAAGAAGATCACCGAGTCCTACTGGCAGGGCAAGGCTTCTGTCGACGAGTTGTTGGCCAAGGGTAAGGAATTGAGAGCCCACAACTGGAAGTTGCAAAAGGCCGCCGGTGTGGACATCATCCCATCCAACGACTTCTCCTACTACGACCAGGTTCTCGATCTCTCGTTGTTGTTCAACGTGATTCCTGACAGATACACCAAGTACGACTTGGCGCCTATTGACGTGTTGTTCGCCATGGGTAGAGGTTTGCAAAGAAAGGCCACCGAGACCACCGCTGCTGTCGACGTTACTGCCTTGGAGATGGTCAAGTGGTTCGACTCCAACTACCACTATGTCAGACCTACCTTCTCTCACTCCACCAACTTCAAGTTGACCGGCGAAATCAAGCCAGTGGTCGAGTTCAAGGAGGCCAAGGCCTTGGGTATCCACACCAGACCCGTTATTCTCGGTCCTATCTCCTACTTGTACTTGGGTAAGGCCGACAAGGACTCCCTGGACTTGGACCCTATCTCTCTCTTGGACAAGATCTTGCCCGTCTACCAAGAATTGTTGGCTCAATTGAAGGCTGCTGGTGCCGAGGAGGTCCAGATCGACGAACCTGTCTTGGTGTTGGACTTGCCTGAATCCGTCCAGGCCAAGTACAAGGCCACTTACGATGCTCTCGTGGGTGACAAGTACCCAGAATTGGTGTTGACCACCTACTTCGGTGACGTCAGACCCAACTTGAAGGCTATCTCCGACTTGTCAGTCGCTGGATTCCACTTTGACTTTGTCAGAGTCCCCGAACAGTTTGAAGACGTTGTTGCTATCTTGAACGACAAGCAGACCCTCTCTGTTGGTATCGTTGACGGTAGAAACGTGTGGAAGACTAACTTCGCCAAGGCCTCCGACTTTGTCAACAAGGCCATCGCCAAGCTCGGCAAGGACAGAGTGGTTGTCTCTACTTCCTCTTCCTTGTTGCACACTCCTGTTAACTTGGAAACCGAGAAGAAGTTGGACCCTGTCATCAAGGACTGGTTCTCCTTCGCCACCCAGAAGTTGGACGAGGTCGTCATCATTGCCAAGAACGTTTCTGGCGAAGACGTCTCCGAGGCCTTGGCTGCTAACGCTGCTTCTATCAAGTCTAGAACCGAATCTTCCATCACCACCAACCCTAAGGTTCAAGAAAGATTGGCCACCATCACCGAGGCCTTGTCCACCAGAAAGGCTCCTTTCCCAGAGAGATTGGTTGTGCAAAAGGAAAAGTACAACTTGCCTTTGTTCCCTACCACCACTATTGGTTCTTTCCCTCAAACCAAGGACATCAGAATCAACAGAAACAAGTTCGCCAAGGGTGAAATCACCGCCGAACAATACGAAGACTTCATCAAGAAGGAAATCGACGCTGTCGTCAAGTTCCAGGAGGAAGTCGGCTTGGACGTGTTGGTCCACGGTGAGCCAGAAAGAAACGATATGGTCCAATACTTTGGTGAACAATTGGAAGGTTTCGCTTTCACCACCAACGGTTGGGTGCAATCCTACGGTTCCAGATACGTCAGACCTCCAATTATTGTTGGTGACGTCTCCAGACCAAAGGCCATGACCGTTAAGGAGTCTGTGTACGCTCAGTCCATCACCAAGTCTCCAATGAAGGGTATGTTGACCGGTCCTGTCACGGTTTTGAGATGGTCTTTCCCAAGAGACGACGTCTCTGGTAAGGTCCAGGCCTTGCAATTGGGTTTGGCGTTGAGAGACGAAGTCCAAGACTTGCAAGAAGCCGGTATCACCGTCATCCAGGTCGACGAGCCTGCCATCAGAGAAGGTTTGCCATTGAGAGCCGGTAAGGAAAGATCCGACTATTTGAACTGGGCTGCCCAATCTTTCAGAGTGGCCACCTCCGGTGTGGACAACTCCACCCAAGTCCACTCCCACTTCTGTTACTCGGACTTGGATCCTAACCACATCAAGGCGTTGGACGCTGATGTTGTTTCGATCGAGTTCTCCAAGAAGGACGACCCTCACTACATCCAAGAATTCTCCAACTACCCTAACCACATCGGTTTGGGATTGTTCGACATTCACTCGCCAAGAATTCCTTCCACCGAAGAGTTCATTGCCAGAGTCGAAGAGATCTTGAAGGTGTACCCTGCTGCCAACTTCTGGTTCAACCCTGACTGTGGTTTGAAGACCAGAGGCTGGGTCGAGGTCAAGGAATCCTTGTCTCACATGGTGGAGGCTGCCAAGGAGTTCCGTGAAAAGGTCTCCAACTAAGCAGACCACCCTGTCCTCTCTGCATTCTTCAATTCTTCAAATTGTTGATGATGCTATATCCTGCGATTACATTTATTCAACATTAATGTAATTTTTACTTATGTTCACAGAAGTGTGCTATTTTTTTTTTATTAATTATTCAGTCATGTCTGAAGCAGCAATGCTTTTTGGTTTTGTCTTATTACGTTATTACGGTGGAGTCTGTGGACACACGGGCTCGAACGAAGGGGTTAAAAATTGGGATTTCAACATCGGTTCTTAATATTATCAATATATATATAATATTACCAAGCGTAGCAACACATACTGAAAAGCGAAGCGGGAGGAAAATGTTCGGTGGACTCTACTGCGGTACGGATGTTACGACGCCGATCGTCCTGAGCCTAGTGACAGTCCCGAGATCCTTCATTAGGATTGTGGAGGCGCTCAAAGTTTTATTAATTAGAAGTTGAACTGTGAGGCTGGCGGGAATTGGGCCACGCACGACAGCACCATATCTTATTTGCCATCGCTGCAATCTCCAGATCCACTCCACAAACACCATGGCAGACGAAGGAGCACCCCCCGAGCTCGTGGAGCAATTTATCAACGTGACCAGCGCCTCCACCTACTTGGCGGAACAGTACTTGTCGAGAAACAACAACGATTTATTCGATGCCATTGAAGATTACTACTCCAACAACAAACCCAGTGCAGGGCCCAGTGGCAACAACACCGGATCGCAGGCAGGCAGCAGGCCGTAAGTATAATCGGGAGAGGAAACCCCGTCCAATTGAGCCGTACTAACCCGTATAGACGTCCAGGAGGAGGCATTAGGACCTTTAGGGACTTGAACAACCCCGACGACGATTCCGAGGACGACAAGACCAACACCAACTTCTTCACGGGCGGAGAGAAGTCGGGGCTCCAGGTGGAGGACCCCAACAAGAAGGACGGGCGTCGGGGCGGCGACAGAAGCATTGTGGACCAGATCTTCCAGAGAGCCAAGGAACAGATGGACCAGCCTGACGACAGACCTTCGGCCCACGCGCCGGACGTGGAGGCCTCCAAATTCTCCGGAACCGGGTTCAAGCTCGGAGACGGCGAGGAGCCCTCGGAAGTGATCCACGACCCCACCAGCCGCTTGCCACAGAGACCCGCCAAAGTCACCAGAGAAATCACCTTCTGGAAGCAGGGATTCACCGTGGGCGACGGCCCGTTGCACAGATACGACGACGAGAGCAACGCCAGTGTTCTCCAGGAATTGAACCGAGGAAGGGTGCCCATGTCGTTGTTGGATGTGGAGTACGGCCAGGACGTGGACGTTTCTGTGTTCAAGAAGACCGACGAGGACTGGAACCCACCCAAGCGGAAACTCGGCGGGTTCTCCGGTGCTGGACAGAGATTGGGCTCGCCCGTTCCTGGCGAAGTCCCTCCTTCGGCTCAGACTCCCGTGGAAGAAAAGCTGGAACCCGTGCTCAAGCCACAAGACGAGGGCTCGGGCGACTCCACTGTGCAAATCAGGTTTGCTACTGGCAAGAAGACCTCGGCAAAGTTCAACTCCTCGGACCCCATACTGAAAGTCTACGAATATGTCAGAAATCATGAGTACAACGATGGCTCCAGAGAATTTACTTTGAACCACGCTTTTCCCGTCAAGCCCATCGCAGACTCCCAGGACAACACGGTTGCGGATGAAAAGTTGAAGAACGCCGTTATTGTTCAAAGATGGGCCTGATTAATGGAGGATTCGGGCTACACAACATATACAGAAAATCACACAAACTCACAGACCCACGTGCCCAAGACAGGCACAGAAAAGGAAACTTTTTCTCATCTCCGTAGAATGTCCATATTTTGGCCTTTCGTGCTTGATTCAAGCTCATTTCTGGCCCTTCTCTTATCTGTAGCCCATGGGCATCGCTGTGCACGTGATCTATAAGCACCAAGCGAGGGTAAAAATTAGAGTGCCCAAAAGCGAAACTTCACCAGCCGAAAAGCGTTCCTGCACGTGATACCTTCTACCCACTAGCACCATCAGAAGGAACCAGCCCCCACAAACATCCAGACTGCAATGAACTAGTCACATGATGCCCTTTTTCTTCCCAAAGCCGAAAGTCAGAATACGGCTCGGATTCTCGAGAATCCCATTTTCCCGAGTTCTACGACCGTCACGACGCGAAATAAGCATACAGTCTCATATTTCGAACACAATACAAGCACGTGAGCTCTCCCATAGTTTTACTAGCTCGCAAAATCAATTTTCAGGCACAGCTGGAGACCTCAATGCATTGAAGGATTTCATTGACACACCGGACGAAACCCAGTCAGAACTCATAAAATACATCCGCCTGAAACCAGAATTTCTCGATAACTATGCCTACTATGAAAGAAGACGTTCATCTAGCCAAAAACAGCTTAAAGTGCCTGTTTATTCACCGATTCCCAACTTGAAACAGATCATCGAGCAGAATTCCCAGAGCGCTCCGTCTTTGGGCTCCTTTGTGGAGTTCATGAACCCACAGACAAATAGCATAGGATTTGGGGTCGTGATTAGACCCTCTGCCTCCATTTTCAACGAAAGCTACAATAAAGCCATGGTTCTCACAATCGACAATACCGTTGAAATGGTTTCGCCCTCGTACATTAATTTGCACCTATTGCGAGTAGTAGACTCGGAGTGGATAGAATCCATTGCTGTTGACCAAGACCGTACGCGAAGCGATATTCCTGAGAGAATTGCTCTTGTTGAAGCAATGCGTACTTTTGTGAACCAGAGTCTTGAAGCTTGCAATTCGATCCAGGCAGATTTGAGCCTCGTACACTCACAATATGCAAAAACGAACCATATTGTTCCAATCTCTGTGGTGGAGATTATCGAATCACTCAAATTTCTGAATCAATTGTTGTCTAAAATCAACGAAAGCTATTTCCAACAGTCGGTGTTATTGATGGCGGTACACATGGGGATCTCCAAGTCGCTACTATGGCTCTCTACATCCAACATTCCCAATTATAGACTCACAAATATTGTGAAAAACGGCTGTTCCAACGAATTGACCTATGGTACCAGCTATTTTGTCAATTCCCTCGTGAATAGCGAAGCATTATCCACATTCAAAAACGCATCGCACAACGGAGTCTTTATGACCCAAATTAACCACTTCTTGAACGAGTTGGCTCAACAACAAAGATCGCCTACTTCTGCAAAGAGTTACGACGATTTGAATTTTTATCTCACCATCTGGGAAGGAAGACATTATAGATACATCATAGACTGCTTGAAGTTCAGCGTCATATATCCTCACCCATCGGTGACCAGCATTCTCAAAAGATTGGACGTGTTCAAGAACGCACCAGTGACTTCCTCCACAATTAACAATTTCTTGGAAGAAATAAACTTGTACAATAACTCACAGAACCAATTGACTGATATTTTCCTCTCGTCACATATAGTGGGAAAGTCGAGTCTAGCGCAACTTGCATCGTCAACTCCACAAGACATCGAGTCCAACATCTCTTCGGAGTTGACCCAATCGTCCCATTTACTGGACAAATATCCACACCTTCGAAGGTCAAAATCGTACTATAAGGACCATATCTTCTATGCGATTACAATTTCCAGCAAACAACAAGCTACCTCATCAGCTTTAGCAGTTTCTCTTGAGAAGATAAACTCCAGAAAATATGTCATCAACTTTCACATTCCCGATATTGTCACCAAAATCGCACCGAACAGCGACCTATTCAACTTGTTGATATCCAACAGTTTATCTATGAAAGCATTGGGTAATCTAGTTGATCAAGGAAAGTTACATCAGCTTTTTGGAAAAAGGCTCCTCGATCAGTTTATGTTTGTGGGAAACAATGCAAGTTCATTAGACGAATTGTATAGAGTGGGTGACTCGTCAGGTACGAACAAAAACTCAGTATACAAGACTATTGATTGCCTAACAGTGTCAATGACCTACAATACGTTCGATTCCAACCCATTCAACAACCTTGAAGACAAAATCGAATTTTCGTTTGACTCGCTTCCAGTAGCAAAAATCAGAAATATACAGGACCAACAGCTAGAAGACTGTCTCAATGGGAAGTCGGACCCTTCTCCATTCAGAGTTTTCAAAAGAACGGCCCCAACGCTTGAAAAAGCCACTCAACGCTTGAACAGTGAGGATGTTCATAATCTTGGATTCATATATAACGTCATGAAGAGCCACTTCAAAATTCGAAATCTCAATGGAGCATCAACAGTCAGTCCTGCGAGCAACATTGATATCACAGACTCTTCCAGTTTGACCAAGATTTTGAGCTACACCAAACCAAACACAGCAAACGAGAAGTTGGTCACCAAAATCGAGTACAACAACTCACAAAGTAAGCTCTTAACATCGAAGTTTTTTGTGACCGAGATCGAGAATCTTGTGGGCCGTATCACAGCACTTTACTGTGCCCAGCACAATATTCCTATCTACACACACTACCAGGGATTGTTGGAAGTTCCCACAAAGAATTCTGAATCATCCAACGATGTATCTGAAGGAGCCCTTGTGGCGCACAACAACATGCTCTTGCCCAATTATTACGCAGACAACTACTACCAGACTTTGTTATCGAGAGATGCTCAAGGTTACGTTTCTCTAGCTGCAAATATAATAGGCAGGAATTTTTTGTCAAAGTCCGTTTTAGAAGTCGGTTCTTTTGGACAAGGAATGCTCCATTTGGCACGGGGATTGTCCCATGGATATGTCAAGATGTTGGATGTGTTCAACAATTTCGAGGTACTTTTTAATCATCTCCAGATTCTAAGCTTTCTCCAGCTCAAAGCACACAATACGTTCGTCAGAGAAAACGACAAACACCTCGACATCATCAAGAGATTCAGCTATTTGAAAGGGTATGGATACAATGTACATGGACCCTTCGAGGCAATGGCGTTGCTGCAACAACAAGAGAAGTTGAAAAATTCAGAAAGTGTCGTGTCTTTCATTCAGACAAGCCACAAAAGGTTTTGGACCCTCAAGATGCTTGAACAGAGATTGACCGAGGAGAGCTCCACCAATACGGAAGAAAGCTTCGATGGTGCCATTTACGAGTGTGTGGTCACCCATGCTGGCTACGAGGTGGACAGTTTGGGTTACAGGATTTCCAGGGCTTTTTGTAAGGAATTGGAAATAGAGGTGGATGTGTTGAACAACCCAGCAAATACAATCAATGTTGGAGCGGTGATCAGATGTGATAAGGTGCAGTATCTTAATTCTGTTTCGGGGGCATGTATGCTACGGGAGGAACAGATATTTTAATCTTGTAAATAGAGATGGACGCTTGAAAATATGGAATAATAGAAAAAACGTAGAAGAATGGTGGGAAATTACGGGGAAGATCTAATTGAATAACAGAATACGGACTATGATGTGAAAACTGTATACTCTGTGAAAATAAGCGTCAGGTCTGTACTACTAATAAAATGTCACTTCTGATTATTATTTATGTCAGCAAGTATTTCAAGGTATAAGATAAAATTTAGAAACGAACAGATCACCTCAAATTACGACAAACCTCCGCACCGCCATATATGGATCTTTATTCTTTCCGCCTCGTCTGCCTCCTTCCTGCCTTTATTACGTAATTTGACACATCTGAAATTTTCACTGAGCCCCAGACCCCGAAAAGCACAAAAGCAACGGAAAAAGCCCAGTTCCCACCCCTTCACCCAATGAAACCCTGATCTACCAGATTGGCTCTCCAATCCCGTCAAAACTCAGCCAAACACCAAAATTCGAGTGGCCACAACCAAAGTAAGGTACCGTCCTGCACATAACCCCTGACTCATCTTAGCACATCACCGCCATTTAGAGCACAACGAGAATTAGTATAGAACAACCATGTTAGTAAGTAGCCACGAAAGCTCGATGCGGGAGTCACGAGACTAACCACCAGTCGCCTATCCAACCATCCAAGGACGCGTTGGCTACAATTGTCGCCAATGACCAGGCTACGCTGACCAAGCACAACTTGTATCCCATTTTCAAGTATGTCGCCAATGACGACTTGACGGTCCACCAAGCGTATTTGAGATTGGCACGGTTGAACGAGAGCGGCCGTTCCGAGTCATTCTTGTTTGAATCCGCCGTCAAGGGAGACACTGTTGACAGATACTCCTTTATCGGAGTCAAGCCTAACAAGATCATCAAGACAGGCGATCTACCCGAAGTGTACGCCAAGGAGTACTGTAACGTGGATCCCATCACCATTTTGGAGCAGGAGTTGAAGAATTTCCACCAAGCACAGTTACCGGGACTTCCCAAGTTCAGTGGAGGTGCTGTGGGTTACATTTCCTACGACTGCATCAAATACTTTGAACCCAAGACAAAGAGACCGTTGAAGGACGTGTTACAAGTACCCGAGGCGGTGTTGATGTTCTGCGACTTGTTGGTGGTGTTTGACCACGTGTACCAGCGGTTCCAGATCATCAACAACGTCAAGGTGACGGGAACCGACATTGGCGCGGCCTACGACACCGCCAGCAAGGAGATCGCCGAGGTGGAGGCCATTTTGAAAGACCGCACCATCGGGGACGAGATCTACCCCAAGCAGGGCCCCATCAAGCTCGGCCAGAACTTCACTTCCAACATCGGTCAAGCGGGCTACGAGGAGCATGTCACCACGTTGAAAAAGCACATTTTGAAGGGAGACATTATCCAAGCCGTCCCATCGCAGAGGGTCGCCCGCCCTACATCGTTGCATCCGTTCAACATATATCGTCACTTGAGAACGGTCAACCCTTCGCCCTACTTGTTCTACATCGACTTGGTGGACTTCCAAATCATCGGAGCGTCGCCCGAGCTTTTGGTCCAGACCGACTCCAACGCCAGGGTGGTGACACACCCCATTGCTGGAACCATCATGAGAGGCAAGACTAACGAGGAAGACGAGGCGAATGCCGAGATCTTGAGATCCAGCTTGAAGGACCGTGCCGAGCACATTATGTTGGTGGACTTGGCCAGAAACGACGTCAACAGAGTATGTGAACCCACCAGCAACAGCGTGGACCGCCTTCTTACCATCGAACGTTTTTCACATGTGATGCACCTTGTGTCGGAGGTCAGTGGTACTTTGAGACCCGACAAGACCCGGTTCGATGCGTTCAGGTCGATCTTCCCTGCCGGTACGGTGAGTGGAGCTCCTAAGGTGCGTGCCATGGAGCTTATTGGAGATTTGGAAAAGGAAAAGAGAGGGGTCTACGCTGGAGCTGTGGGCCACTGGGGCTATGACGGCAAGACCATGGATACCTGTATTGCGTTGAGAACCATGGTGTACAAGGACGGAACTGCGTACTTGCAGGCAGGAGGAGGAATCGTGTATGATAGTGACGAGTACGACGAGTATATCGAGACGATGAACAAAATGAAGGCCAACAACAACACTATTGTGGAGGCAGAAAAAGTCTGGGCTGATCGGGTGGGCCAGGCCAACTAGGGAGATAGAGACCCCCGATGAGTCAATAGAGAATAGAGTGTCATTAATGTGAGGAATGTAGGGAAAGAAAGGGGCAACAATGAATTTTCAGAGCCATCACGATCGGTATTTTGAATCAATGTATTGCGGAAAGTTTCATTTATAACAATACGAACCCTCAAATAATTAAAAAACAGTATAAAGAAATATCATCAATGCAGTGGACAATGAATAGACTAGTGATACAAAAGAGGACTGTTATCAGCAACGTCATCTTGCAGACTTGACGAGATAGTGAGGGTGGTTAAAGGATTGTGAAGATGGTATGGTAGCTCGACATCAATTGTCTAGTCGTATTCCTTTTCTGGGCGTATTCTACAAATGTGGAGGAGGATAAACTATTTCCCCAAGCACTATGAAGTGTACCCCGTAGCGGAAGTCCACCTACCCGCGTGTACAGTTCGATTCTTTCATCTGAGGTAGTCATTAGCGCTCTGCAAGGTGTTCTCGGAGAAACAAGTGAACAAATCAACATATTCAATCTCAAGCTCGTAAGCTCACTGGTCATGCTTTCAGACCATCATATCAAGATTCCAATTACATCTTCTCTACACTGTAGTACCTTCTCTTTTATTGTCTTCCGCTCTCAGCCTTCTAGCATCACTACTGGCTCTGAAGGAACTCCGCGATCCCGTTTCTCGAGACCATTTACTCACCCCACCGCCCCCTCGCCTTCTCCTTCTCTTCTTATCCTTTCCCTGTCGCTCTTTCCCTCTCGCTCCTCCCCTTGCCCAATTCGCACTCCTCGGCTGGAAAATAACGTCTCGCGACTTTGGCGCACCACATGAATCTGTCAACGCAGGAACCAGCACGTGAAACAGCCCCACGGCCAGAGAACACCACACACGCGGGCCCACACCACCAGACGGACCCGGCGGCCCGCTACCGACCCTTCCGCGCCCCCGTCCGCTCCCACCGCCCGAGAAGCCCCTCCACAGCGCCCGCCGCCGGACGCCGCCCGTGTCACGTGACCCGCACCGCTCTACGTCGAGCCAACGATGATCATCCCAAGATCCACACCGCTAAGGGACCGTCTCCGCCTCAGCACACACCCAGCCCCCGCGGACCCCGTTCAAGCACGTGTACCGCCCCAGCACCCATGAGCGACCCTCGTGCCCCCAGCGACGACCCCGCGAGCCCCCGCAGTCCCGTGGGCGCTGCCGCCGGCTCCGCTTCCCCTTCGTCAAAGAACATGTCCCGAACCCCCACGTCATGGGACGCGGACGACGACATCTTGCTCATGCACCTCAAGGACCAACAGAAGTTGGGGTGGAAGGAAATCGCCTCGCACTTCAACAACAGGACGCCCAATGCGTGTCAGTTCCGATGGCGGCGGCTCAAGTCGGGAAACCTCAAGAACCCGCCCAAGCTGGCGGGCGCGCTAGGCTCCAGCACCGGCGGGAAGGCGTCGCCGTCGTCGGGAACGCCGTCCGCGTCGTCGAGCGCCCTCCGAAAGCCCAAGAAGGCGCCCAAGGCCGAGTCCTCCTCCTCGCTCTCCGGCACCGGCACCGGCACGGGGACGGGGTTCCCGGCAGCGTACTCGCCCATCGCCAACGCCACGTTCACCGGCTACGACAACAACGTGTCGAACGCGTTGGCGGGCCTCAACGCGTTGTCCAACACCCCCTCCAACATCTCCAGCCCGCTCCCCAACTACAACACCAACCCGTCCACACCGGGCCTTAACCACTCCACCTACGACGACTCGCCCAAGGCCGACGTGCTCCTCGACCCGCAGGCCCACAAGAACGCTGCCGCCACCGCCGGCGGTGGCTACTACGCCGACATCTCCATCGACCCCACCATGAACTTGCCCCACAACCAGCCGCACCCCCACGCTAGCCACCTCACGCCGCGCAACCTGACGTCCCAGGCGTCGTCGGGAGCACCGCTGGGCTCCTCCGCGGCCAACGGGTCCTCCCACGCCACCACAGCCCACCAGAACCTCCACAACAACTCCATCATCCAGATCACCCGCGACGATAGGAACTCGGTGTCGTTGTCCCGGGCGTCGGTGTCGTCGTTGCCCTCCAAGTCCATGAACATCCCGCACCACCAGCTGAACAACAACGCCATGGCCCACCTCCCTATTCTTTTCGGGAGTGGCAGCATCAGCGGACCGTCGCGAAACCCCAGCATCAGCGGACCGGGGGGGATCCAGCATTCCACCACCGTCACCAGTTTGCGCAACGGAAGCTCCGTGGGCGGCGGTCCGGGGTACTACTCACGGTCCGGATCCGTGGTCATCCCTTACAACGCCGACAAGAAGGACGAGGAGCCGTTGAAATTCGAAAAGAAAAAGTCCGACGCAAAAAGCGCCAGAACCACCAAATCAAAGCCCAACCCAAAGTCTGCTGCCGTGGCCTCCGCCAAGACCACAAACTCGCCCGTGTTCAAAATCCCCTGGTCCATGGAGGAGGACGAGCTTCTCATCAATAGAAGAAACAGGGAACTCTCGTTTGCTGAATTGTCCATCTTGCTTCCCCAGCGAACAGAGGGCGAGATCTGGTCCCGTATAGACTACTTGGAAAGACTCCGCAACGGTCACAGAGCTTCCACGTCTCGTGACAGACGAAGACAGTCTTCCATCGGCTTGGACGATGTCGACGACTTTTACGACGACGTGGACGATGTGATAGGGATGGTCAGCGAAGACGACGAAGACGACGACGACGACGGAGTGCTTGTGGACGTGGACGACTCCGTGCCCAGAAAAAGAAGAAAGAGAAGAGCCAGTTCGGCCGTGAACCCGCTCGCGGTTGGCGATCCGATCAGGAAAAAATTACGATGATTCATGGTCGTCGACACCTCACACACCAACGCCAACAGGTTCATGGTTTTGACATATTCCATTATATTATTCGTGTCTTTCGACTTCAGTTCTCCTATGTATGTATAGATCAGATGCACGATAAACCCGTGAATCATAGAAGAGTAGCCGTTGACAGGGATATCCACATGGTAGGAACCCTATGGTCCGTTAACAGGATCTTCCCATACATAGAAAATCATTTTGACGTCGTAGAGCTTCCTCCAGACTAATATCCTTCTTGGTAAATTAACGTGACTAGTGCTGGCTCAGGTTGGCCCGATTTTCTGAACCTTCACGTTGAAGAGCCGAAGCCTGAAGGTCGTTTGTTCCATTTTCCAACTCGCATCTCAACTGGCGATTATTGGACTGCCATCAGCGCTTTTATGGACGAATAAGTCCAAAGCTATGCTTTTACAGGCTACCTTAGTGGAGGACTAGTAAAGCTTCAAGTCCTTCGTGATCTGGTCTATCACCACCTTCGGAGCAGGACCCAACCCCAAAACCGTGGCACTTCCCGCTGCTATCTGAGTACGACCAGCATCATGGACTATATACGAGTTGATGCCTAGCGAGATGGCTTGAGCAAACAAGAGGTCCATTTCTTCTTCGTTGGGAACCTGGAGCGTGATCTTGGCCTGGCCATTACCCTGCTCCCACCTGGTGACCATACTAGGGTTGTACGCCTCGGAAACAGGATTGGTGATCTTCTTGTACAACGCTAGAGTAGCATGCAGACACTGGGCAGCGGCCTTGCCCTTGGTCATCTTCAAGTCTTGCCGGACAATGAGCGTCATTCTGACCTCGCCGGGAATCTCGTTTAGGGGCGTGGAGTCGATGTCTATGCCTTCATCCTCGGACTCGTCTGAGTATTCCGATTCTTCAGAACTCGAGCTGGTGCGACGGTTCTTGGACGGTTGCAGCTTGAATTTCGTGTGTTGTGGCTTGCTGAACACCAGATGCACGTAGTAGCCCGTGACAAACAGCACGATGCCCACGGTGGCCAATTGAAGAGTGGAGGGTGCCATTTGAAGTGATTTGAAGTGATGGATTTTGTGATGGTTTCGCGTTTCGATCGGAGATGAGTAGCCAAACTGGAGAATTGCGTGAGTCAACGGATTTAGCCAGAATATACAAGGGCCCAGCAGTCACTAATTGGGCCAGAAATCACGAACGGGTAAATCGAAATGCCCAGCTGTGCCTCGAGGAACTCTGGTGTACATTTCAGCCCTTTATATGAAATATTCCTTCGCTCTAGCTCCGTATTTCGTACTCTCCCCTTCTCCTCTCATGCCAACACCTTGTGCTTCTTTTTCTTCTTCTTCTCCACCTTAGCAGTGTAGTTTCTCCAGTTTTTCACCCGAGTGTCCCGTTCGTCTTCCCAGGCATGTTTCATTTTTGCATCTTTCTCCCGCTGGGACTGCTTGAGCTTATCCTCCTCTCGTTGCTGTGCCTCCTGACGCTGCTGGTACATCCTGTTGATCTCGTCGTGGTGCAATTCCTCCTCCAAAATGGCTGCCACCTTTTCTTGGACGTTCAGCCCAGTTTTGGACTTGCTGCAAACGTCCTTGTAGATATCCAAGAGACGGGTCTTCTCGCCCCATAGCACGCTTTCCTTGTCCTCCGTCGCAAGCACCAGCTCCGCCTTCTTCAAGAGGTCAAACGCCTGTGGTGCTTGCGGGTTCAGCACTTTATCGGGATGGATCATGAGCGACTTCTTTCTGTACAACTTCTTGACCTTGGACGGCAATTCGTCAAGGTGGTTAGGATCAAGCTCGAGAATCGCCACGTAGTCGTGCACATTGCACTCGAGGATCCGCTCGATCTCCCTGTCCTTGGAGAGTCCCGTCTCTTCTCGAGACAACACCAGATCAATGTCCATGGGAAACAGATAGAATGGGCCTTGTGGAAGACGGTTTCAGGCTTAGTAGTAGCAGGGGGTGTTGTAGAGGCGTTCTCGATGTGACCTCGTGCTTTCTCCGGATAAACTCCTGCAGTTTGGATGTTTGGAGCCGTGCCTGAAGTAACTGCTACTTTTGATGCTGCGCGATCTGAATGCAAAAATATCCATCACCGTATCTCAGATCAGACGGAGTCCATTCACATCAGAGCCGGACCATTACCTATCCTACTCGTCTTTACTTATAGTACCTACCATCCCCTAGTTGGTGAATGTCAAAAGTTCTCTCCGGCTTGAAAATGTCTGCACCAGCTTGGAAACCACGATACTTCGACATCGGCGTCAACTTCTCTGACCGCATGTTCCAGGGCTATTACCACGGCTCGTCCAAGAGGGCACATCCCGCTGATGTGGACCGTGTCATTGAACGTGCACAGCTTTTCAATGTCAAGAAAATGCTCGTTACAGCGTCCACCATCGAGGAAGGTAAAGAACACTTTGAATTGTGTGCAAAGAATCCCCATGTCTTGACCTCCACCATGGGAGTCCATCCATGCTGTGTTGCGAAGGAGTTCTATTTGCCCGGAGACCCGCCAAAGGACGATCCTGAAGGTCCTCGTTTCTCTGAAACTTTGAGGCCTGACACCGACGAATTGTTGGACCAACTCAAGAAGTTGACCATCGAGGGGCACTCCAAGGGCTACATCCGAGCCTTTGGTGAGATAGGCTTGGACTACGATCGTCTCTTTTTCGCCACCAAGTCCCAGCAGAAAACCATGTTCAGAAAACAGCTCGAGGTGGTCGCTTCCTTGAAACACTTGAACATCCCACTATTCTTACACATGAGAAACGCGTGCTCCGACTTCGTGAACATCATCATGCCCTTCATCAAGGACGGACTGATTTCTCAGGGCGTGATTCACTCGTTCACGGGAACTCGTGAAGAATTCGAGCTGTTGCAGCAATTGAACTTCTTTTTCAGCGTGAATGGATGTTCCTTGAAATCCGAGGAAAACTTGGAGGTGGCAGCTTTAATTCCCCCCGAAAAGCTCTTGATAGAAACAGACGCCCCATGGTGCGAGGTCAGAAGGAGTCATGCCAGCCACAAGTTCATCAATGCATACCCTAACAAGTTCTATCCAGAGGTTCCTGCTAAACAAGTCTTGAAACCAGCCGAAAACCTCGAGAACTTGGACTCATTAACCCTCGAGGAAGACAGCACTAAAAAAACCAAGAAAAAGAAGTCACAACCGCAACAAAAACCAGCAGTCAAGCTCGACGATTTCTTGCCCTTCCCTTCCATCAAAAAGGACAATTTTGACAAGCACTCTGCCTTGATCCAGACATTGCGAGAAAACCATCCAAACCCCGATGCCATCGATGAGAGAATTGGCGAACTCGCCTATCCCTTGTTCAAGTCCAGAAATGAGCCAGTATACATTGGTTACGTCGCAGAAATCATGTGTGGACTTTATGGCTACAAAACAGACGAACAAATAGAACGCTTCTTGGACACAGTATATGAAAACTCCGTGAAACTATTCCTGAGTTGAAGCTTAGAACTGTTACAATAGATCTTTCCCAAAAACTAACTTACTCCTAGAAACGGCTCCTCGATGATAGATACCTTCTGAAAACTGTCAAATATAATACATTAATATACATATTGTACATAAGACATAGATGCTGCTACGCATGTCGTCTTAATGACCTGGTGAACCGAGAAGGT
This sequence comes from Suhomyces choctaworum, assembly GCA_030568475.1. NCBI lineage: Eukaryota > Fungi > Ascomycota > Pichiomycetes > Serinales > Debaryomycetaceae > Suhomyces > Suhomyces choctaworum. The sequence continues at coordinate 209,264 of JAJMGE010000014.1, read as the reverse complement.
AGCTCGAACTTTGGTCTGGAGCTTAATCTTGTAACTCTCGATGGGGGAATAACTCCAGCAAGCCTTCTTTCACCCAAAGCCCGTCCTCCAAGATCCACTGGCGTGGATGATCTTGTTCTTTTGGGGCTAGGTGAATCAGATGGAGATAACTGAGTTCGAGTTCTTCTTCTTGAAGGCGTGACAATCTGTTTCGCAGATTCTTCGGTACTGGAATCGTTTTCTGTTTTTCTAACCGCTCGTATCCTTCTAGGAGACCCCGAAGTTTCTGCCGATCCATTACTGTACCTTGTCCTTCTTGACGGGCTTTCCACTCGAGCCGCTGTTACTTCTCTGTATCTCCTCAATCTTCTTGGGGACAAAATCGTTTGGTGAGATCCATTGAGTCGCTTCGATGTATTTTTCTGGTTGGTGATTGTGCCATCAGAATCTTCAACGCCGGAATCTTCGTCTGGTTCAGAAACTTCTTCGGCTTCATCAAAGTCAGATGCTACGACCTCCGCATCGTCTTCTTCTCCAAAATCAGCATCATCTGATTCCAGAGGCAGACCATCTTCGGCCAGCCCATCCTCGAGGTCAACTTCTTTGACCTGGTTGCTTTGCATTATGGTGTGCGTCTTCTTGATTCTGTACTCTGCACCAGGATAACAAATAGAATAGTTATTGAAAACCCTATCAGAGTCTTCCTTATTATCCTCAAGATCGGTGGAATTTGCATTGTTTCCCATCTCTCGGTAGATTTCGATTTCCTTGAACGCCTCCTGCTCAAAACTATATGGATTGATAATATCGTCCTTCAAAAAACTGATGATCAGTGAAATACTGTTTGGATTGTGATGTTGCTGGCTCGCTTGATTGGATTTAGGTACAGTCGAAGGCTGGGTTGGAATGGCCGCTGGAGCAGAATTAATTCCTCCTGAAGGACCAAACAACATGGGCTTCCATAACAAGTTGCTGTAATTCAAAGTTGTATAATTTTTCTTTTCCCATTTGTTGATTTCGGCTTCAATTTTTTTCAAATTGATTGACACAGCATATGTATTGGTAGCAGGGTTTTTGATGAGAGACTCTAATTGTTCCAATCCCACTATTACATCCGAAGGAGTCATTCCCGTCAACTTGCAGACGTTCTCAATTGATATGGACACCCACGTAGGATCTGTAATAGTATCTTCTCCTTCTTTGGAGTTTGTCACCACATATTTATCATAGATCATCTTCAATTTATATGCAACGGCTAGGCGCCAGTAGTTACGGTAACTGAGCAACCCAAGATCACTTAGCGGCTTCTCGGGAGTACCAAACTTGAACTCGTTACGGCTAAGCAAGTAGCTGAAATCTATCAACAAATTTCCGTACCCCTTTCTTTGATATATGGGCAAAGTCAAAATGCACGACACATTATAGTCGGAATTGTTCAATTTCTCCTTGGAAAAGTAGCCCACGAAATGATGTCTGGAGGCATCAAGCTCGTCAATCTCTGTTAAGACGTAAAAAATGAATGGTTCCACGTCATAGTACAATGTCTTGGAATTAAGAAATAACTTGGCTAGCAAACACAAGTTCTGGCAGTAGCTGATGTTTTTTCTTCCATCGACCTCCCAAATCAGCACGCGTGACTCGGTATCTCGGTATATTTCAATGCCTGGTGGATGGTGGTTCGAGAGATTGCAGTTCTTGAGTTGATGACGGTCGTATGATATGGGAGAGTTCATGTACTTGAGACAGTATTCACACACATAGAGCACGCTGGACTGCGTGTATTCCTCCGGATATGGCGACTTATACCACGTATCTATTTCAAAGTCATGAAACACGATTTTTTTGATGCGAGACTGGGGACCACAGTCGGCGCTTGTTGGTTCTGGCGACTCGTCGCCGTTGATACGTATCCTCAAGTCGTCCCCCAACTCCAAGAGCTTGTCAAAGAGATTTCTGTCGGCGCTGGACGGATCGGTGTCGTTGATGATGCAGTCAGGAAACTTCAAGATTCCTCGGTATGGCAACTCTCTCGGTATCAGCCGTTTCGACAGCAGGATTTTCGGCCTGTACTTGAGCTTGACGATGAGCTTAGACCCCAGCCGTCGCACGCTGGACTGTGGTAACATGCTAACGTCGGAGATCTCCTCAGCCTCCGCGACCATCGCCTCATCGAACAACTTTTTGATGGAGTATGTTCCCGTAACTTTTCGCCTCTGCGATCGGTCCTGGGCATTCTCCGATACATTAGAGTATGTCTTGTTGTCGGGGATCTCTAATTGCTTGAGAATAGACAGACTCATTCTAAGACGATCATTGGACTGGTGGGGTTTGTGTGTTTCTGGTAGGGACTAGAGGATGGGAGTGTGGCGTCACGTGTACAGAGATGTTGTATCAGGTAAACGGTGACGGAAGCGACTCGACTCTGCTCGCAGCGACCAATACTGTGATGGTTCGCTTTGTAGTGGTTACACCTGTATGGGATTGATTTTGTTGATGTCGCGTAAACCTGCGCTACCAAACAAGACGCTCAAAGTTCAAACATCTTCTGTGCAGGTCACAGATACCGTTCCACTGTCCGATACAGTTGAAACATCTACGCAAATGGATCCTCCATATTTAATCAAGCTATTAATAATACTGAATAAAGGTCCGCATAGCGTGGCATGAATGATAGTCGTAACGAATAACATAAGAACAAGGCGGGAAAAAAAAAAATCATGTTCGAGTCAAGCCCAGTCATAAAAAAATGCGTCTAAACATCTATTGCTCATCCTGTTCCTTTTCTTGGGCGGATGTTTCCGGTTCGTCGACCTCCTCTTCTTCGATATGCTTGTCGTGCACCGGGTCGCCCTCTTCAGCCTCCTCGGACATCCCAAAGTGTGCCAACAACGACTGTGCCGACGAGGTGTCCAAGTAGATCACACCGTTTTCATTGGTGATGGCGTTGCTGGACAAGAGCTTCTGGAGCGAGATGGCACCGTTGGATGCAGTGAGGTCGCCGTTCTCGTCGGCAAGCTCGTCACCGTCGTCATCGTATCCTCTTTTGCCGAAGATCGACGCTCCGTTACCCTTGGAATCCTCGCTGGCATACCTTTGAGCCTGTTGGTCCAAGTCGTAGTGGTCGCCGTACATCTCCTTGTATATCTGGTTGAAGTCGGGAGCCACTGGGCCGAAAGGACTGTTTTCGTCGTTCTCTGCGGCGGTGATTCTTGCCTGGATCTTCTTGTACCACTGGTCGAGGGTCTCGCCATTGGCGTGGTCTAACAATGCAACGATAACAATGGACATGTTGTCACAGCCAATTCCGGAGCCGTCGGAGGTTGGCGCACAACACAAGTCCATTATGGATTCACAGATCTCCGACAACTCCACGCCTTCGCCAATCTTCTTCCGTATGCACTCGACACACTTCTGCGACGTCAAACAGTCCCAAATTCCGTCACACGCCAACACAACAAACTCGTCACGTCCAAAGTCGATGTCGTGCAGTATCACCTCCGGGTAGCAGGTGACAATCTGCTCTTCGGCCGGCAAGTCGATGTTCTTCTTGAACTCAAAGTCTCCGATACCCCGTGACAACGCCAAGTTACCGTTGACTCTGCCCATGTCTACGTATCCGCCCGCGGAGCAGATTCTGGCCTTTTCGCCCTCGTTGGATGGCTTGTGGTCGTACGACAACGCTTTGGCGTAGCCGTTGATGGACATGATGGTTCTGGAGTCGCCCGCGTTACCACAGAAGATTTGGGACGGAGTGATGATGGCAGACGTGGCGGCACACCCGCTGTCGTCGTCCTTCATGCCCGGGTCCTGGAGAATGGCCTGGTCACAGCTCAAGAACCCTTGCTTGAGCGCGTCGATGTAGTTCTTGCTGGTGTAGGCCTCGGTGCTTTTGACAATGTCGTGGAGATGTTCGCCGGTGAAGATGGCGGCTCTTTCGCCGCCGTGGCCGTCGTACACCCCGAAAAATGCCACGTGCTCCTTGACGTCACCTTCGCTCTCGTTCAACTTCAACACCGTGGCGTGGGCGTCTTCCATGTTGATTCTCCATCCTTGCATCGACGACAATCCGTACGACAAGTGATTATCGCCGTCTTTGTCGCTGTGCTTGTCGGTCTTGGGCTGGGAAAGGATCTGGCCCATGGTGGAGTGTGTTTCGGGTGGGGTCGTGGTGCGGTGGGGATGTTTCCGCTCGCTAAGGCGCTGTTTTTTCTGTGACGACTGTTTTTGCCGTCAATGGTGTCCACTGGCTGGGAAAACAGGTGGCTGGCTGGCAAAAAGTAGTGTAGCAGCGCGTCGCGTGACTGGAGCTGCTGCTGCTGAGATGGCTCGTGTAACTGGTTACGGGTTTCCGCCGGGTCGAAACGTGGCAGAACAAGATGAAGTTTTGGGGGAGGTTTTTCGCTTTGGATTTTTGGTTTTGCCCATCAACACCGGCCTGCGAAAATTTACAAAAAATGGTGGTGCGGCAGGGGCGAGAGCCGGGGCGCGGGGGCCGGATTTGGGCGGATTCGGGCGGATTCGGGCACAGAAACACGTGACCAGCACCGCTGTCGGCACGGGACCCCGCCCACGTGTGATCCCGGCGTCCTGGTCGCCCTGGCTGCCCTAGCCGGCCTGCTACGCCTGTCGGTCCAGTGGCGGACCTCGGTGCGCGTCGTGCGCGCCACACTTATCATGGGCCAACGGGCTGGTCGTGCGCGCACCAGTGACGTCGCCTGGCCCTGGCGACAGGCGTGGGCTGGTTACCGCGTGACGGGTGATAACAAGCGGGTCGCGTGACGGGTCTCGCGTGACTGCAGTGGCGGGCCAGGTCGAGCTGCCTTTTCACGTCTCACATGTCAATAGGTCCCCGCGCCGGACCCCGCGTAGCGCACGTGATGTATGCCCGGAAGTAGAACAGGGAAGGGTTGACAGAAGATCAAGAAGCGTTGAAAAGGGGGAAACGTGGAGCGGTAATGGCTGGGCTGGTTTGGACACCGGTTTCTGAAACCCGAGAAACTCTCCAGAAAAATTTATCCGCACTTAATTATATAATATCCATCATATCCATTGTGCGGCTTAAGTATACAATTAATAGATAATCCTATAGAATAAACATAATTAGTACGTACTGTTAGCATACGACCGAGAAAATCCATCTCTTAAAGCTGTCACATCCACTCTTTTAATTCGGAAAATTATTTGCACCGACAATTTACAAATACTCGTGCGAGATAAGTGAAACTTCCAGAGTGGCAGTATGGCTGTTGTAAGAGAAATAGGACATTTCTAGGCCACTTCAGGGAATGCGCGGAAACTGTCATCAAAGGATTCGAAGCTGTCACAGTCAAGGTCACTACCTTATTTTCTCATTATTATCCTTCGACAAATTACAGACGATGCCCTACACAACCGGAATGTATAACGTGTATTACAGCAATGGTCCTTGCGGCTTTTAATTTCACCAGCAACTTCCAATAACCATTTAAAGTCATAATCATAACACATAATCGTAAAATCGAAACAAGACATGCAGTGAACCACAAAATGTTTCAGGAGCTCCCACTGTGTATACTTCAGATACTCCTCAACGTCCTGTGATCCACGACACTATTTGAATGTGTAGGTTTTGATGCTCCGGAATCACTTGGGTCCCCAAATTCCGGAGTTAGAATTGTCGAAGCCGGAATTGCCAAGGTTCAAACTATTGAACTTGGACGATATCCGCTCGTTGGTACTACCAGCACCAGCACCAGCACCAGCACCATCGTCCTGTCCGGATTGCAGCAACGACGTGAAACTGCCCGTAAGGTGTGCGTGCTGTCCAAAGGGCTGAAACCTGGAAGAAACATCATTTCCGCCCATCGGAGTTCCTGGCTGCGAATTCGACGACGATGCCTGGAAAAAGTGCTGCTGGACAGATGGGTGGTGCCCATGACCATGGCTGTGGCTATGGTGATGCTGTGGAGTTGGCGAGCCTGTAGCCGAGCCCTGTGGCAAAGACCCTTGGTTCTGGTATCCGCTCAACGGAGGAGTGGAACGAACATCAACATACGATCTATTAGTGTTGGATCTCAACAAAGAGGCAGCGCTGGAACCCATAGTAGGGGTGACGACCTGAGATGGCGCAGCGTTAAGAGCATTCAATATTTGTGGAGTTTGGCCCACATTGCCCTGCTGGTGCTGGTGGTAAAGGTTGTACTGCTGGTTGTAGCCTCTGGATTGTTGCGATGGTGCATGCTGTTGTTGTTGCAGGCCGCCGCCCGAGGGGGGCATCTGGCCATTTTGCTGGTACTGAGGGAAGTGTTGTTGAATTGGTGTCGATGTCTGTTGTCTCAATCTTGGAGGAGGAATTGCTGATTGCGATTGCGACCTCAACAACTCTGGATGAGTAGGATTACCACTCATTTGGTTCAACTGATTCAAATTCAACATGGACGACGAGTGCGACAGCGTCTGTTGCTGCTGCGACTGTTGTAAGGGCTGCAGGCCCTGTTGCAGAGACTGCTGGTTGTTCAGGGGAATCAAGTTTTGTTGTGCGAAGGATTGAGCAATGTACCCAGGCTTTCTCCTGATAATAATGAGCCCATTGTCAAACAACTCCAACAAGTTCAAGTAGGAGCACAACACAGACAAGTTCTTGCGCTGGCCGATGTTTAAGTTAGCGGGACTCACAGCCAACTCAAAGATGGACTTTGCCAAGTCGTCTCGGTACAACACCAACTGGGTGTACAATTCCAAGGTCTCCGGGTCGTTAAAGTTCAACTCAAGTGGGAGGTTGGTGGTCGAGCTGCTCAAGGGTAAGGTGATCATGTACCTCTCGGTGGTGGTGGCGGAGTTTGTGCCGTTAACACTCAAGTTTTTCGTGGCGGCGGTGGTGGATGCCGCCGACAACAAGGAGGCGAGCGAAGCGTTGGAGTTGGAGCGGTGCTGCTCCTCGAGCTGGCCCCTCTTCTCCCTCTTTTCGCGCTCGATGCGTTCTCTCTCCTGCAACGGGAGCATCTTCTTGTACTCGACCCGCAACTTGCGGCCACCGATCTCGCGGCCGTTCAACTGGTTGACCACCAGGGAGGTCTCGTCGGTAGAGGTGAAGTTGGCAAACGCCAACCCCCGGAACACCCCGTTGTCGAAGTGGTAGTTAAATGCATAGGGTAAGGGGAGGTTCAATTTGGTCATCACGTCCAACAATTGTTCCTTCTTTATGGCAAAGGGAATGTTCTTAATCACTATCGCGGTGGGAATGAGTTCGTCGTCGTCGTTATCATCATCATTATCGAGGTCGTTATCGTTGTCCTTGGCGTCGTCGTCGAGGGAGCTGGTGGAGGGCGCCTGCGAGTTGCCGGTCATGGAAGGCGCCTTGTCCTTCTGCAACGTGGTCTCTATAATCTTGTTGTCCATGTTGCTCAACGTCGACTGCTGCTGCTGCTGCTGCTGCTCCACCCACGGCCCCACGTTCGCCGGCTGGTTCGGGTTCTGGTTCAACCACGAGTTTTGCAACGCGAGGTTGTTGCGGGACGTCGACGACAACCGCTGGCTCGCGAGCTGTGGCGTGTTGTTCCCGCCGGACCCGCTGCCACCGCCGCCGGCCGCTCCGCTCGTTGCTGGTCCTGTAGCGCTGCCGGGACCAGATCCGTTGGCACTGCCGCCATGGGCATTGTTTGCGCCGGGCCCGTTCCCGTAGCTGGACGAGTAGCCGGATGCCGACGACAACGACGACAACGAGGGTCGGCGTTGCATCACCGTGTCCATTTGATTGGGAGTTGCAGACAAGTTTCTCAAGTCCATCGTCAACAGGGTGGTAAGTGTCGAGGAAAGTGTTTTCAAAAATGCGCCTTCTCGGTGGACGAGCGCGGGTCACGTGCGCGACGGGGCGGCTTCCATGGGAATGGGGGCACAAGTGTGGGTGTGGGCGGTGCTGGAGCAGCGGAAACGGGGTGGATGCTCTGGGCGGGGTGTGGGTGTTGTGCTGGCGGAGTTTCACGGGGTTTAAGCCCTTTTTGGCGGAGTTGAAGCCGTCCTCCTCGGCTGTGTCGCGAACAGACCCGGTGTGTCGCGACACCGCACCCGTCGTCGATATCTAATTTTTCAGCGAATACGTGTTACAAGTACACACAACACAATGGTAAGTCTACACCGGGAACCAACCAGGCGCGATCAAGGCGGTCTCGCGTACCCCCTCTCCGGTCCTCATACAATCCTTCCCGTTCTCCCCTACTAACCCCCCAGTCACAAGCTCCAGGTGGTTTAAGAAGTGCCGTGAAAAGAAAGAACACCTCCGAAAAGAAGGCACAGGCGTCCAATGCCACTCCGTTGTCCACCAGAGCAGCCGGTGCCGGCGGCTCGTCCTCCACCATGATGAAGATCTTCACCGACGAAGCTCAGGGCTTGAGAGTCGACCCCTTGGTGGTGTTGTTCTTGGCGGTGGGTTTCATCTTCTCCGTCATCATTCTCCATGTTTTTGCCAAGATCACAGGAAAGTTCACCTAGACAGGCTTTGGTCCAACTGAGGGCCCCCACTCGCTAGGCTTCCCCCCCCCCCCCCTCCCGTCTCCAGCTGGTATATCTTGGTAGTATGTTCAATATTATGATGCGATTTGCTATTTACACGTTACATGTCTTTGAGGAGGGCTTCGAGGGCAACAGCAACTCCGTCCTTGTGCACGATGTGTTTGACATCGGCCCCGTTGTCGTACGTGACCTCCCAGTCAAAATCACGGGTGTTGTAGACCTTTTTCCAGTGTTCACCGTATTTGTTCCCCCGTATTTCGATCTCCACAAGTGGATAATTTTTGCCGAGAATCACCGTCACCGGGATACCCATAAGGTTGGAATGCTTGATTTTCTTGCCTAGTCCGATCTTGGGCCTGTCGTCCATTCTGTAGTCGATACCAGCACCTTCGATATTTTGGTAAAACTCGTCAAACCCGCCACTTGCTGTGCCTGCTTCCACGACAGTGACTTCCCACGGAGCAATGATGCGGGGCCACTTGAGTCCCTGCTCATCTCTATTAATTTCTCCTATGGAAGCAATTATCCTGCTCACCCCAATTCCGTAGCACCCCATCACCACGTCTCTGTTCTCTGTTTTGTTTCCTACGGGCACCTCCACGGAACACCCTAAAGGCTTGCTGTACTTGGTACCCAAATAGAAGGTGTGGCCGATCTCGATGGCCTTGCTCCCGTGGAGATGACCGTCCTCGCATTCTCCGCAAATCTCCAGCTCCTGAGCTGTAACGATGGGCACATCTGTCAATGTCGTGATCAACGAACGGTTGACAAAGTTGATGGGAAAGTCGGGAAAATTGGATCTGGAATTGAGCCTGGCGTCCATGATACGAATTATCTTCTTTGAGATCAAAGTATCGGGATCCGAGAACTCGGCCAAAATAGTACTTTCGTCGCTTTCTGCCGTGTCCAAGTCTGGAACCTCGTCCTTGACAAAGTTGGGTTGGAGCTCGCGGTCCGATGGGTAGTAAGCACAGACCAAGGTGCTTTTGTCGAGCGTAGTGAAGTATCTGACAGAAACGTTCTGAACATCGGTTTCCTCCGCGGGAAACGAGAGCGTTTTCTCCGAGTTGGATACATTGCCACAATGGTCGCAGCTGAACACGGTATCTTCGCCAGTCTCGTGCAAATAGTGCCATTCGTGGCTCAAAGATCCTCCGATTTCGCCGGTATCAGCAGCAGCTCGGGCAAACGGCAACCTCAAGTCCTGGAACACGCAGGTGTAGGCGCCCGTGACCTTGTTGTAGGTGTCCATGGCGCTGTTCTCGTCGACATCGAACGAATAGGCGTCCTTCATGATGAATTCCTTTCCACGGAGAAGACCGCTTCTAGGCCGCTTTTCGTTACGAAACTTGTGGTTGATCTGGTAATAAAGAAGCGGGAGGTTCTTGTAGCTGGTCATGTGGCTTGTGACATGATTGGTGATCTCTTCCTCCGCCGTCGGTACCAATAGATACTCCCTTCCGTCGAGCTTGAAAAACTCCTGTCCTGTTTGCCACCTTCCAGTCTTGATCCACGATGAATTGTGGGAAATCAAACTGAGGGCCAACTCCTCGAACCCGATCTCGTCCATACGTCTCCGTATCACGTCCGAAACCTTCCTTACACTGCTCAAGCCAGCGGGAAGCCAGTTGACTAGTCCAGCCTTGGGATGGCTAATGTAGTGTAGCCGAGTCAAAAGCTCATGGGTGGGTACGGCTCCTGAAACCTTGAGCGAGTCAATATTCGAGCAGTAGAGCTTCGGTACCGTCTTGACGTGGAGGTACCGTTTCATGGTGGAGTTCTGGCTGGTGATACGGTTTTGATGAGTAGTGTACAAGTTGAAAATCGTCAGTGCGATTTGCTGCAAAAGACAAAGACAAATCAGAGCTAAAAGAGGTGCAAGAGATTCAGATATATAGAGGTTACGGCTAACGGGATGATAACTATAAATATGGGTTTGCTCAGGAACGGCCGATTTAATCTATCCATAGTTGCCAGAAATCAAAATAGGCTACTATCGTGAAGATCCTTCACTAGCCTAGGCTGATTTTCGTTCAATACCCACAAAGTCTCTCCAAAACCATCAATAACAGTATCTACCACTCTACACTCTTTCCTAGTCTGGTTCATAGATTACTACTTAAACCTGGAAGTGATTTCGTTGACAACATCGGCTCCATACGACTTCAAGTGGTGGAGCGAATTGTTGAAGTCTTGTCTGGCCTGACGCAACTTCTGCTCCTTGTTGGGCTCGGTGGAAGCCTGGAATTTGTGAGTCAAGTCGTCTAATTTAGCCTTGGCCTCCTCAAAATTCTTAATGGCAGCGTCCTTACCTTCCTGGTAGGATGCAGACAACAGGTCCTTCGTGCTGTTCAAATTGGCCTGGAGCTTTCCGGTCTGTCTGTCAAACTCCTTCTTTCCGTCCTCGTACGACTTGGATACGTCCTTAGACAACTCCTCGCTCTTGTTGGATCCCCAGGCGCTCCATGATTCGCCCTTCTTCTGAGCATCGGCCTTCAACTGAGCAGCCTTGTCTGCGGCTTCGTCCGACTTCTTGGAACCCCACTTGGCCCACGAGTTCTTTTCGGCCTCAGCATCCTTTTTGGCTTGCTCGGACTTCTTGGAGCCCCAATTGAGCCACGAGTCCTTCTTGGCCTCGGCCTCGTCCTTGGCATTTTCGAATTTGTGCTTGAGCTTATCCTCGTCCTTCTGGAACCATCCTCCAAACAAAGACTTCTCCTTGACCTCGTAGTCAGGGGACATGGTGCTGTACTGGGTGGTGGTGGTGGTGGCTCCGCTGATGGAATTCACAAAGTCAATGTAATTGTCCACACCTCTGGCGACAAGGTTCTTGCTTTTGGGGTCCTGGAGAGCATCGTACTTGGCCTTACTCTCATCGACTTGTTCATTGACCTTCTGGTACACCTTGGAGTCCTTGACTCTGTCGGTCAACCCCTGGCTTCTCTGCGAGAGCTCTCTTTTGCCGTCCTCAATGGTGTTGGAGAATCTGTTGGACAACTCAGAGGCCTTCTTCTCGGCCTTCTGGGCCTCCTTGTGAACCTGCTGGTGCTGCTGTCTGGGCAAGATGGGCTGAACTTTCTGGTCATAATAGTAAACTCCACCGGCCACGGCAAGGGCTCCAAGGAACAATTTATTTCCAGACATGACAAACGTTAAGGACTGTGAAGATTGTGATCAATTGCACTGTGTTGCAATCTGACGAGGTTGAATAAATGTGATGGCACAATTAGTACTCTTGGTACTGTTGGTTCTGGTTATTTCTAGACGCATGACTTTTGTTGGCTCCTTATATATGAAAGGTTTTAAGTCCGGGTTGCTACATGCATTTCCCAATTAGGAACGGATGACGAAAGCCATGTGAAATGAATCCGCAATCGGTCTGAGAACTCGCAGGGGCACCGACGCGAAACGGGTACTATTGCCAATAGCCGTTGCAGAGCAGGAACTCTCAGACCTGAAAGCGTGACTAGCACTGGCGTATATTGCCAAATTCGTGCTTTGGGGGGAATAGCAACCCCACGGGTCATTATGGTTGCGCACTCACGTGTGGAGGCAGCACCACACAGTGTGGTTATTCTTACTTGGATCAGGGAACTCGAAAGCAGGTTCACGTCTCAATTGACTTGAGTGGCTTGGTCCGTAGTTTTCCTGATGGAATCTCATGAGCTAAACAGTCCAGTCAGACTTTTCATAATTTTGATTTCGCAGCAACTGGAGGAGGAAAGATTGAGCAAAGGATCCTCAACACGGTTTGAAGAGTTCCCTTAGACAGCGTCAACCGGGGACTCGGCCTCGAGTTGATATCGTTCTATCAGTTTTTGCATGGTTTTGTCAAATTTCTGGAATTCTAGATTGTTTGATGATGTCTTGGAAACTTCGAAGACGAAGACGCGCAAAAAAGCTATTGAGAAACAGCGGCGCAGTGAAGAGCAAAGAGCTCATGTTTGCGAAGCATAGATTCAATAGGGAAAACATGATCAGGAACAATACAGCAAAGCAAGAGGTATCTTTCATTTTGAAATAATTCATAGGAAGGATGCCGTTTTTTAGAACTCAAGTCCCATAGTTAGGTGAAAGCACTGTGAGGAACGTTTGGCATCTTTATCCTCTTCAAAGCCAACCCAGGGCAAAAGTTTTCAAGGTCGAAAGATGAAAAGGTAACTTATGAGTTTATACCTAGCATTGTCGCTGGTAGGAGCAAGATTTGATCCTTACAAGAGATAGGGTATGGGCAAGAACCTATCGCGTCCTCCGATAACAATATCACACGTTAGAAATTGCTTGTTCTCGTGCTAATCAGGTGCTCTCTTAACGAGATCTATCGGATGTTCAATACGAGAAAGAAATTACTGGGATGTCTCCATTTACGAAAAAAAGACAATCGACCAGGCATTAAGTGAGAGCTTGTTTCCAATAGTTATCCGATATCCGTGGAAAGTGATATTTATTAGTGGTGAGCATCGATCTGGGATGCTAGGCTTGGTGGGCTTCCTCATTGCGGTGGTCCCACGATTTCCGCAATGGTCCGACAAATACGCAAACGCAATCTAGGTGACGTACTGGCCCATGCACGGGACTCAACAGGTAGCCTGATACTGCAAGTGGCGCTATGAGAGGAGCCGGGATTTTCCAAGGCGGCTTCGGAAATACTCGGAGACGTCAAGATGTGTCATTTAACCGTCGTGCGGCAGTCGCGACCGCGGACGAAGGACCGGCGGTATACCTCCGGAGGGTCATAGCCTAGGACTAATTATGACGGAGGACCCAGGACGGCGACCATAGCAGTAGAAGACACGATTGGCATCACTACAGAGAGCATTACCCACAAAATCCTCTTCAATCCCGTGGGCTGGCACTTTCCACAGTGCCTCACTCATCATGCCACATACAGTTTGCACCCAATCATGAGATTCCGAGCCGCAGGAGCACTCTAGGCCGCAAAAAAGGAATTACATCTCCGATGCGTTTCAAACACCCGACTGCAGTATATATAGAGCGGCGGAGACTTTGAGATGCTGGCTCATACACTTTAGCATGTCTTCCATGACCCCCACCCTTAGAAACACATTCAGACCCACGTTGTTCAAGCCCAGATTTCCTGGTGGATTCAACAGACCTCAAAAGTCCAATATGGCCATATTGGCGGCCAGCGCTGGCGGATATCTCCTTGCGTGTTTGGGAGTCGCCAGAATGGCAGAAGCCTGCAACAAGGCATACATTTTTAAGCAGTTGGGAGAGTAAAATGCACAGTTTGTGTTGCAGCATTTTTGGTTGTTTTATAGAGCCTGAGGATTAAACACAGAAGGTTGTCCTCCGAGGCCGGTCCCGGTTGCATTAATCAATTAATTATCTAATAGAAAGGTACAAACAGATTTGATTTTAAACTGTGTAGTGAGACCGTAAAGCAGCTGTGAAGCCTACAAAGAAATTTCTATTTTGTTGTGTAGTCTAGGACATTTGCTATGAATTTAAGGATGTATTTTCGGGTACATGTACCACTGGGATGGTGAGTCACCAGGACTCATATTATCTGATGATCCACGATTAGGTTGAGAGCTGGTCAACATTGGATGAATAGATGGTGTCGTGGAATGTTCCGGAGAGAGGATAATGTGGAAGTATAATGTGGAATGGATAATTCGGATATGTATGTGCAATGGTGAATATGCTGTTTAAGATTCAAACGTCTGCTGGATGAGTTACCATGGAGATTTGCGTGGTGCCTCTGTGGTGACTCCGTGGGTAGTTCATGGTGCCTCCAATGAGAATATGAGGTGCTCACAGTGATCCCTGCTATCTATTACTCTGTGGAGAGAAGGAAATTGAACAAGGGAGCAATTGGTTCCAATCATGACTTTTAAAAGAGCTGGATGTCAAAGCGCACCCTTTGATGCTGCCCCTCGATGCTGCTCCCAACGATCTATATCTCCTTCAACCCGTATCCTGGAACTCTTCTCCAGTATCTCCGGGTCTCTCCAAACAAGAGTCCCCTGCTGAGTTTCCAAACCTCCAACAAGATGTTCTTCCGGGGCAAGAATTCCGGGAACACCACCTTGATCACGTTCTCGTTGGAACTTTTGTCGTCCTTGTTGGGTTTCGTAAGTATGCACAAATAAAAGATCACCTGTCCATAGTTATGGAAGGCCTCTTGGATCACCAAATCGATGATATCTTTCAATGGAATGAATGTCTCGACGTTATTCTGGAACCTCCAGCCCTTTTTGCTCACGAGCTGAACCCCGATATCCTTCATGACTATCATGCTATCTTCTGGTGGCTGTTTCGCTAGCAATACGAGGCCAACGAATATGACAAGAAACGGAGCCAAGAGCCCCGAAAAATCCGACCCAGCGGCGTCTATCGCACTGCTCCATCCTTGGACCCACATGCCACGCGTGCTCCAGCAAATCCAGCCGACGTAGCTTGTTGCAAGAGCCCAATATGCTGCGGTCCATTTGGCCAACGCCGACGGCTGGTTTTTCACGGTAAACTTGATCAAATTGGCCGAATGCACCGAGGTGTCGTGCACCGGCGGGGTGATCTCCAATGTGTAGTTTTTTGCAGACGACATGGCGTCGTGATGGCCTGTTGGGAGGTTGTGTTCTCTGTATTGTCAAATGAGTCTTGACACAGTGATATCACGTGCGATGATCTACTCGATATGGCAGAGTCACAGAACGAGTCACCCAGTGCGAAACTGTCCTACAAGTTGTATTACATAAGCGTAGCTTGGGAAGTATACCTAAGAAATGGTGAATCCAATTATTGTAGTCACCGTGCGGAGTCCATCTAGTTTCATTCATTTTCTGCATAGACTCCGTATCCTCTGTCAAACAACAGGCTTGACATCCTCGGTAGGAGGCTTGCTATCTATAGAACCAACCACTGTTTCGTTCTTTCTCAATTCCTTGAGCCTCTCTGCTCTGCTCATGGATTTGGAGCCCGTTCTTATTTCGATCTCAAGCATTCTGCTCTTCTCAGCATCGGCCTTGATCGCCTCCTCACGTTGCTTGGCCATCTCCACCATGTCCTTTTCGTGCTGGATGCGGACCTCACGTAACTCGTTGTTGTAATCTTCCAAGGTCTTGATGGTGTTCTTTGAGGTGCTGCAGTATTCATCGAAATCAACAGGCAATTTTCTCTTCAACGCCATCTCCACAATCTCCGGATAGTTCTTCTCCTCCAAGTTAAACTTCAGTTTAATCTGCTTTCTGGTACGATAAGGAAATAACTGCGATATCAACAGAAAGTCCGTCCCGAAAGTACTCAACGCCGCGTAGAACTGCTTGATCTCATCCTCGGTCCATCGATCACTGTGCTTTCTCTTGGAATATGTGGAAAACGTTATGGGGTTCTCAAAGGGATTGGATTCCTCACGAGCCATGTGGCTGTTATCGATTCCCTTGTGTCTGCTGACAATAGCAGAGTCTGCGTCGTAAAAAATCTTGTCACCTATCAACTTGACCTGCAAATGCGTACTCTGAGAACGTTCGGGAACGTCAGTGTTCAAAAGATCGTCCCGCTTCTTTTTCATCTCTTCTGTGTTCTCAACATCACCATTCCTTGCCAAAATCTCGTCCAACGGAACCCGTTCCGCTCTTGCCTGTGCTCTCTGCTTTCGCCTTTCTTCTTTCTTTTTCAATATCTTCTCTTGCGCTGCCTGAACTGATTCGTAGTTGGAACTGACTCTTCCTATTGGAAGATTGGGCTTGCACAAATCAGCCATAGTCATCTTATTGATATCAAGCCCCACCTCACGGAACAACTCCTGGTCTTCTTCCTTGATCGCTCGTGGGACCTGCGATACGGTAGTGATTTGCGTTATCAAATCCGTAGGCGCGAGCTTGTGCGTATCTGTCTTGTTTTCTCCATCTTCTCCTTCGACTTCCACTGCAGGTCTTACTCTGAACTTGGACAATCGGTTGGTTTTGGGATCGATGCCCACCACAAACTCGTTTTCGCCATACTTCGCGTTGGACTTAGAAGGCGGCTCTTCAGTTGTAGGTTCTTCAGGAACAGGAGAAGGATCCTTCGGTATAGAGATGGATGCGGGCTTGATAACAGACGCTCTTTTGGCAGGTCTTTGAGACTGAACCAGAGATCTCCGTCTCTTGATTAGCTTTGCCAGGGGCACACCGATTTTTGCGGGCACATACGATTCGTCCACTGCCACTCCATCCGCGTTCGACACAGAAGCCGACCTGTTTCTGTTCAATATGGGGACTATACCAGATAGTCTCCGTTGCGGGATAGACGACTTTCTCCGTGGTGCAACCTCCTTGAAAATATCGTTGTCGTTGTCGTTTTCGGAGTCAGACTGGTCGCTAGCAGAGTTGTGTGCATTGTCCTTTTCGAGTTGTTTCGAAGCATCGATGGGATCCACGTCCTCCGCCTCTGTTTGGGTTTCCACCACCTTGAAATTGAAGGGCTTAAGCCCTGTACGCCTGGACAGTCTCCTTGCGTTAGCAGCACTCGAACCATCGTTCACGGGAGACGCCGGTTCTTGTGTGGTGGCCGTAGCCTGAGTAGGAGCTGGAGAGGGAACTGCCTGGGAAACAGAGGGAGAATCGGAGGCAACGGGCTCCTGGGTAGCTTCCTGCGGCTCCTGGGTGGCGGGTGGAGTAAGCTGGGGCTTTTCAGCCTTCTTCTTAAGCGGCTTCTTCCGAAGTTTGGGAGTGAAGTGAGTAGACTTTTTGACGATACTACTCATGGTGTAGGGAGGTCTGGGAGGTGCAACAAGCTGGAGTGAGATACTGGTGCTGGATACAGTGTAGTAGGAAGCCGGAAAGTGTCCGAAAACGGTGGCGAAGCACGCTGTGGCTAGAGCTCAAAAATGTCTAGGTACAAGTGGATGTTTATTTCTTTGTCTTGATTTAGTGCGCACTCCATCTCATCTGAGAATTTACTATCTAAGTGGCTCTCCAAAAGAACAACCTCCTCGAATCTCCACCAATATGAGAGCAACGGCCCTCTACAACTGGACGCCTGGAGCCAGAGACAACTGGACGCTCTCAATTGTGCACCAGCCCCATAATCAGTCGTTTGTGGTGTCTTCTTCTGACGGTAGTCTCACGAGCTATCTGTTGCAAAACTTGAGCTCACAGCCCGTGTGGAGGATCAACAAGGCCCACGGAGGAAGTGTCAACCTGATCAAGTCCATTGATCCAAACACTCTCGTATCGTGCAGTCTGGATGGTATAAAAGTGTGGGATTTGCGGAGTGCAACCTCGGTCCATTCAGTCACCGGCAACTATCTCTCTGTGGCAGCGGGTCACGGCCTTGTTGCGGGCGGAACTGAGCTTGCGGGCAATGACGCCGAGCTCCACATATGGGACGTGCGGAAAATGGACACTCCCCAGCGTTCGTTTGTGGATTCTCACCACGATGATATCACCGATATCAAATTCCATCCAACGGTGCAAAAGTACCTCATGTCGGGCTCCACCGACGGTTACGTCAACATCTACGACCTTAGTGAGCCGGACGAGGACGAAGCATTGCACCAAGTTATCAATTTTGCCTCCATCCACTCGTGCAATTTCATCTCCGACACCAGGATCTCGGTGTTGTCCCATATGGAGACGTTGGGGTTCTACGAGTTGAACGACAACGACTACGAGGTCAACAGGGAACCGCAACCCACGGAGCTCGGCGACGTCAGAAGTATATGGCCCGATTGCGAGTATGTGGTGGACTTAAACCCGTCTGGTTACATCAGTTACGGGGCCAATTCACAAGAAAAACTAACGTTGTACCCGTTCAATCCTAGAAATGAGAAATTTGACATGGAAAGACCGGCGTGGTTCCCACAAGCACACGGTGAAGAGGTGGTCAGAGACTTGGTGGTGGTTCCATACACAAAGAGTGCCATTACTTGTGGTGAAGACGGCAATGTCAAGCTCTGGGAGCTTCCATACGAGTTGGAGGGCCATTCTGTGGAGCAGGATGACGATATGGAAATCGAGATCGAGGAGATGATCACCAAGAAAAAGAAAAAGGAGAAAAAGGAGAAAAAGGACAAGAAAGAGAAGAAAGAGAAGAAGGAGAAGAAGGAGAAGAAGGACAACAAGGACAAGAAGGACAAGAAGGACAAGAAGGACAAGAAGGAGAAGCGGGGCGAGGTCAGGTACAAGCCGTACTAGAGCAGCCAACTCTGGTGCTTCGTATAATTCAATTATATTCATATTTACAATCTAGAATCTAGAGATAATGTCGTCAACCACCTCTTGAGTGGAGGAAGAACCACCCAAGTCAGGGGTCTTGATCTTGTTCTCGCTCAAGTTGGCATCCACCGCCTCGTAGATCTTGGCAGCAGGCTCGGTGTAGCCCATGAACTCCAACATCAACGCCGTGGATCTGATGGTGGCCACGGGGTTGGAGATCCCCTTACCCTCGATGTCGGGGGCCGAACCATGGCAAGGCTCACCAATGGCAAAGTTATCGCCCACGTTGGCCGATGGAACCACTCCCAAAGAACCCACCAACGCGGCAGCTCCGTCACTCAAGATGTCTCCATACAAGTTTGGAGCCACCACCACGTCGAAGATCTCGGGCTCTCTGAACATCCGGTACACCATGCTGTCGACAATCTGTTCCTTGTGCTCGATGGAGCCGTAGGACTCGGGGTTGGCGTCGTACACCTTGCGACACACCTCACGGAACAACCCGTCCGACTGCGATAACACGTTGGACTTGTGGGTCACGGTGACCGAGGGCTTGTCATGGAGCGACTTGACGGAGGAGGCGTCTCTGATGGCCTGTCTCTGCAACGCGATGTTGTAGGCCATCTTGGCGATCCTGGTGGTGGCGGTCTCGGTGATTCTCTTGATGGCTTCGGCCACCTTGGTGCCGTCCTCCGCCTTGTAGGTTCTCTCTTCCTTGATGTACAAGTCCTCGGTGTTTTCCCGGACAATCACCATGTCCACCGGTCTACCAACGCCCTCCACCGACTTGACGGGACGAACGTTGGCGTACAACCCCAACTTCTTTCTCAACGCCACGATGGGCGACGAGTATCCGGCCACCTTGTTGGAGGGCGACGACACCGCACCAAACAACGCACCGTCACACTCGGTTTGCAACACTTTGACGGTCTCGTCCGGCAACGCCACCCCCGTCTTCTGGAACAACTCGAACCCGGCGTCCAAGTTGACAAACTCGAATTGCAAGTCGTATTTGGCGGGTAACGCTTCCAACACCGCCTTACCGGCGGGAATGACTTCTCTGCCAATTCCGTCACCAGGAATCAACCCGATCTTCAACGTCTTGAGGGCGGCGGGGGTTGTGGAGAATCGACGAACGGCGGAAAGCATGTCAGGAAAAGAGTGGTGAACAAATGGTGGAAATGGGTTGAAGGAAGCGGCTGGATATGGCGGGGCCCAATTGGGAGCGATCCGCTGCACCTGTGCTACCGGGATGTCGCACCGTGGGACAATCCTAGGCTGCGAAAGACTGAGGGGTGTGAAGGGTCTGCACTATGGATGTTCAAAGGAGCCTGGCTTTGAGCAGGTAATATGGTTGCAATTATGTCGAGCAGGAGTGTTTGAATATTTAAGTTTAGAGCCAGAAGTCGATATAAGAAATTATCACAGAGACCGTTACGATAGCACTATGAAATATGACGATGCTGGATATAGGCTAAAACTGGAAAGTCCCAGGTGTGGGAGCACCCAAGGACTCCGAGACTGACTCGAAATACATGAAACGTAAGAATTAATTTCATGGATCCGTTAAAGAACAGGAAGCTTAGTAGTTAAAAAGGTAGCGTCGTAGCTAAAAGAACAGCCGAAAAAGATAAGGGGGTACTCAATGCACATTCAACGTATAGAAATTTTTACCTTCACCGTATTGAGGTCCCTGAAGTAGCTCAGAAAGAAATAGGCCAGAAAATGCGCTTCAAGTAGAACTGCAACTAAAGTACCAGAATTCAATTGGTTGGGTAAAAGTTATGGGCCCCAAAATTTCGCGTCACCGAGCGTTCACTATTAAGAAGCTCTTGTTCTTGTCATCTTCCGCTGCCTTCTCCTCAGTCGCCACTTCTGTGATAGATCTGATCTGGAAGAAGCTGCAAAATGTCCCGTTTGGACAGGCGCGACATTTTTGTTAGTGACTCATGTCCCTGTCGGCAATCCAAACAGGGCAATCCATGTGAAGCCTCCGGCTTCGGAGTTGGTGATTACGTAAGGAATTGCCGATAAGCGTTGGTACCAGAAGAGAGACCTTGAAGTGTGATAAATGGCTTCGGTCCCCCAAAACATCCATACTGCAAAAAAACGATACACAGTACTACGGATCAGCTTCGGGACAATGTCTCCAGGCTAGAAAAATGTCTGGACCACCTGGCAAATTTACATACAGTTGTACAGACAATTTACAGATACTCTCAACATTGACCTAGGTAAACGTTATTATTGTCTCTAGACCAACCATGGCTCCTTCTGGCCAGAAGACTCGCCCGAGCTTCAATATATACAAGCACATCAGACATTTATGTACCATGCCACAGAATCATTATATACAAGAGGTCATCAATTAATTGTCAGCTTCCTTGACAAGGCCCACCTTAGCAGGCCTCAACACCCGCGAGTTCAAGGTGTAACCAGGCAGCTGCACGTGGAACACGGTTCCGGGCTCCTTGTCCGGTTGAGGAACCTGGAAAGTGGCCTCGTGCTGGTTAGGATCAAACACCTCGCCCATAGGATCGATCTTCTCGATCCCGTGCTTGCTCAATGTCTTCTCAAACACGCTCTGCGTCATGCTGACTCCCTCGTACAAGTTCTTGACCTCCTCGTTGGAGGCAAGCGTCTCTTCCTTGACCGCACTCAATGCCAAGCTGAAATTGTCCACCGACTCCAACAAGTCCTTGGCAAACTTTTGCAACGCAAAGTCACGCGCCTTTTGCACCTCCTTCTTGGTGCTCTCCTGGAGGTTTCTGAAGTCCGCCACCGCGCGGGCGTAGTGGTTTTTCATGTCGGCCAACTCCTTGTCCTTCTTAGCCAATTGGGCCTTCAACTCGTCCACCGGGTCGGTTTCCGCCGGGTTTTCGGCCGGAGCACCTTCGTCCGCCTTCTCCGACTTAGCAGCCTCGTTTTCGCTGGCTTGAGCACCCTCTGGCTCGCTGGACCCGTTGGTCTTGGGCTCGTTCGTCACAAAACGGACCATTCTGGGCATCAAAACGGCTGGACGGACAACGGCGGGGGTGCGCATCGCAGCACGTGCTGCCACGGATCTCGTGAGGGGCGTGAACAAGGCTCTGTGCATTTCTGGAGCTTGTGGGTCACTAACTGGTTTTGGCTGATGGTGCAGTGGAGCTGAAAATTTTTAGTCGCCCCTAGCACGTGACTTCGGAGCACGTGCCGCACCGCCGCCGACAGCCCCACTAAACGCCTGCAACTGGGCCCCGCTGTTGACGACAGTTGGCCCACTAGATGTTCTCTCCGTAGTGCTGTACCGTTCACCTTTCCACACGTGCAATTTGGTGTCGCTTGGGACCGGTGCACGTGCTTGAAGGAGGTATTGTGCCGAGCCCACATAGTAATTGCCCAATTTACCAGGTGTTCCATTGTAGAAACTACCGTCACCGAGGCTGACAATGGCATAGTCTACCCAGTCGTTCCGATGCCACTTATCATTTAGAATAATATTTGGTCCTCGCTGAGCCAGCGATTTTTTTGGAGAATCCGAGATGGTATTTCTCCATATTTCCAGCACAAGATCGTGCTGCTGTCTGGATGACACCCACACGGCAATCTTGACCGTCGGATAGCCCATATCGACCATATACTTGTATAGTGCCACGCAAAATTCTGCCTCTTCAATGGAATTATTGTGCTCAACCAATTGCGAAGTGTAGTGGAATCCCGGGTTGAACGGCCTCATTTGTTCATTTTCGGTGAGTTCAGTAGGTAGAAACTCTTGGCGAACACCCTCTGGTTCAATCAACGAGAATTGAGCTTCGGTTTCGGAAGCTCCACCGATTATAGCAATTCTTTTCACCGCGACACGATTATTCTTTGTGACAAGAGAAAGAATTTCCAGATCACCGTCGACCATAATAATATTTGAAAAGTCGCCGCTCCGTTTCTGAGATACATAGTCCTCGTATGTAATGACGGAGTTAAACTTTCTGTATAGGAAATCCCACATGTGATGATTATCCTGGTCTAGATTCAGTTTGAGAATAAGAGGCGAAATTTTGTGCAAGAATGCAATATTTTCAAGAATTGAAGCGTAAGATGTGACAATATCATCAAGAGATTTAAGACCTTTCAGATTCGGATCAAAAGGATAGTTTTCCACCATTTTCTGGACACTTTCTTTGGACTGCTCCAAATATTGGGACCACGTAGATCTGACCTGATGCTCATAAAAGTCAAGATGCCGAATATCGAGATCGTTGGATGTGTCACTGTGATCAAATAGATCCGCTATTATGTTGAGAGCAGCACTCTTCCTTTGTATCAACTCGTCAATTTCACTTCTCAATCCTTGAACTAAAAAGTCAAGGCGACCAGGAGCTCTGGAAACGACTAAGTTTTGTGCAAACGTCTGTGAAGGCACAAGAACGAGAGTACGTTCGTCCTTTAATTCTAGAAGAACTCTTGCAAGCAAGCTTTCAATACCACAAAACTTTTCATAGTGCAAAGCAGTATAATTCTTGGATATTATCGAACTAAAAATCTCCTCCTCATTCTCAGTCGAAGTGGTTTGTTCCGTTTTCCTTCGCTTTGTTTGATTCTCCTTGAGATCTCTGATAGTAACTTGTGCACCATTCAAAATGTTGTCCACACTTGCTACCGTATCTTTTGAAGTGACGGATAATTCATTAATTCTTTCGAGAAGCTGTGATTTGTATGTTTTCGGAATCGCAATAAGATATTTGATTCTTTCGTTGAACGAATCTAATCCATAATCACATCTGACTTCTATTCTTTTCGAATTGGAAGTGCTAATAACTTTTCCAAGTCTTATCAAGTTGAGGCCATATTTCTGAACTCTCTCAAGTTTTGAAAATTTATTCGGCAAGACCAACTCCACCAACGCAACGATATCGCTCTCTATGTCAAAAGGCTTATTCGTGCTTATACTGTACATAGGGCCTGAATTATGGTTGATCTCCTTCGCTTGGAAAAAGTACTTGCTCTTTCCCTTCATATGCAAATTGGAATCGATTTCTAGTCTTTTGACAACATTGTAAATATGCAGAGAAATTTCTTGAGCTACCACATCCTTCAAATTGTAAATATTTCTTTTGTTCAGCCAAGAGTGGCTGGATGGAAGGAAAGACTTGTTCATGTTAAAAAGCGCATTTGAAAATTTGGTATCACTGATTGAGCTGTCGAAAGAGGCCTCATCGTATGTTGATAGTATTTCAGTAGAGGGCTCCAAAATATAAGTTTTGCTTATTATCCATTGAATCCAGAATTCCTTGTCGTTTGCTAGTCCAAGTTTTTTGCCCAAGGATTGTATCGGATTTGTGCCTATCAATTTCGTGACGAATGACTCGAGCTCCTCCGGTAAAAATTGAGCTAGTAGCTCTTGAAACTGTGCTTGATTGTAGGCAACAACGGAAGGAGCCGTAAGAAAAGACTCGAACCTCGAGTGGTCGAAGTTTTCCAGAATATGTTGTTGAAGGCGATAGAAGAAGTTCTCGTTGCTTGGCGAGGAACAGTTCTCTAAGTATGCTATGTTTTGAACCAACCGTTCTATTGGCTTGAAATCGGAAAATTTGTCCTTGATGGACAAGAGTAAAGGTCCGAACTGGATATGGGACGCAAAGGCACTAAACAAATTATTGTGGGTTTTGTTGTCGAACATTACTGTAATTAACCAGAGCAATGATTCAACAAAGGCCTGGAAGTCGTGGTTCTTACCAATGTCGGAATTTATTAAGAGTCTCGAGGATTCTGAAAGTAATGTGAAAATCCATTTGCTCTTGATGTTGAAATCCACCTGTGCCTTTGGCGATTGCAGTATGGACTCAACTTTAATCTGTAGCTGTTCCCTCCTTTCTTCAGTAAGTAGCAGCTCATAGTCGTCAAGATTCCTCCATATGGTGATATCAAATAGTGGCTGTACTTTGGCTGCAACTTCAGGAACATCTTTCCATTTCGAGGAAACCAACGCGCTCACAAGAGTCACGATCCTTCCATACACGCTAAAATGCGCTTTCTCCATCACCGCCAGTGTTGTGTGGATGGCTCTATCAATGAGTATGCCAAACTTCTCGTCCCGTAGGATTCCCATAACCTGAGCCGTGACGGGACCCAGCAATTTCACGAGAAGGAGAATCACCACAAGGTCAAGATGGCGCAACGAGACATCCTCACCAAAGTGGAGCCATAGAACACGTTCAAAGTATTCTGATTCCTCAAGTAACCTCAATTGACTAAGGGTAGGATATGGAGATGAGGAAGCGGAGGAGCCGAAAAGGAAGTCGTGGACATCGTTGACGAGCAATTTCGGGTTGAATTTCTTGGGAGTCCGTGGGTACCACCTCCGTGACAACGCGTAGGGACCAATAGAGGCTCCTGATTTGTTCATCCCGGTTCCTGCTAAATAGTAGTACTGCTATCTCAAGCCTCCACTATAGAGAGAGGGGTAGTGCGCGGACCGAACACTCTCCAAAATTTTCAGCTTTTAGCACGGGAGCGATCAGCACCAAAAGTATCGACCTCAGCACACAGGAGGCCACAACGCGATGTTCCAGGCCGTTCGACTCTTTTCGACTACACGAGCAGTGGCAGAGGTCACTACCACAAGCTCGACCAAGATCAACCCCCAGCTCGCAGCCAAACAGTTCATATCTCCCGATGCATCCAAATCCAAGGCCAGGACCTTGAGAAGAAAGGAGGTCAGATTGAAGAAGCAGATCACCAGAGACGTCAACAACTTCAAGAAGTTTGCGGCGAGAAACGTGCAGTTCCAGGTGGACCCCGTGTTGGGTGCCGAAGACAACGGCTTTATCACCAGAGTCAAGCAAGAAGTGCAAGAACAAGGCAGCCACTTGGCTTACGGATACGAAAGAGCCGAGTTCGAGAAGTTGCTCTACGGAGCAGAGAAGGCGGCGTTGGACAAGGCCAAGGGAACCGAGGTTCTCAACGAAAGCATCAGAAACACCGAGGAAAGAAAGAGGAGAGCGTTGTTGACCATCTTGAACATCAGGAATACCGACACCCAGGACAGAAAGACGTTGGCTATCAGGTTAGCGAAAGAGGAGTTCCAAAGAAAGGAGGGGGACACCGCATCTCCCGAGGTCCAGGCTGCGATATTGACGGTGAAGATCCATTTTGGCATGGACCATGTCAAACAAAATCCCAAGGACAAGGACCATATCCAGGTGGTACGTGAGTTGGTGCAACAGAGACAAAAGGTGTTGAAGTATTTGAAGAAGGACAACCCCCAGTCATACTTCTATACCATTGCCAAGTTGGGACTAACTGACGATGTGGTCACCAGAGAATTCAACATGGGAAGACAATATTTCCAGGACTTCAAGGTGTGGGGCGACAAGCAGTTGATCAACTTGTCGGAAAAACAGAAGAAGAAGGCGGATGCCATCACCGACTTACAGAAGAGGGTTGCCGAATACAACGAGTTGGCTAAGAAGAACCACGAAATTCTTGAAAACTCCCCATAGCTATAGTTACTTGTACATATATTACACTAGAATACACATGTAGGATAAGCAATGGGAAGAATGGAGGGCAAAGCCTATCAGCTTGAGCAACTCCCCACCACCCGGTTCCTCCACTGCGAAGCGGAAGTCTATCCTCATCTCTCTTCCCTCCCTTCTCTCCTCATTTACGACCCCACAGGGTCCAACTCCGCCAAGAGGTCGTCCAAGTTGAGGACCTTGTTCAACACTTCCGCCTCTCGCCTCAACGAGTCCAACAGCTCGGTGATATCCCCCCTCATTTCCTCGCTAGACTTGCACAACAGCTGGAGCTCTTCGTACAACTCGGCGTTGTCCACGCTGAGCTGGTTATATATCATGGTCAAGTTATCCAACGACTCCGCCGACCCGCTGATGATGGTCAGGTCTATGATTTCCTGGGGGCTCAACTTGTCTATGTTGGCCGGGAGCCCTATACGGTTGTCCTTTCTATGCTGGGCAGACTGGATGATTCCATCGAGATCGTCCAATTTGGTCTCGATGTCCCGTTCCTTGAAGATCAACTCGAACTCCTTCATCGAGCTCGAGTGCCAGAACTTGATAATCTGGCTCCTGGCGGTCTCAAGGGTTTTGGTGCCTTCAGGCCCCTGGGCTATCGTGGGATAACATGCCTCAATTTGGTCGAGCGAAAGCGACTTTTTGATCACCTGCTCCAACGCCTTGCGGCACACGAGCTGGAGCCGCTCAAAACGGATCTTGTCCACCGCCACCGCCTGGTTCGGTGCTGTTCCTGTCATGTAGCGATGTTTGTTTATCAGTGTGGTGCGCGATGCTAAAACAGGGCGAGAGAAGACCGCAATTAGAATAGGGTTCAGCCGGGAAAAAAGCCGCCTGTCAGAACAGGCCTACTCGCGTATGCGCGTGACGAGCAACTCGCTGGGTCTCCCGTCTCAGTGTCGAGCTAGCGGGTAACTGAAAGGCGGCGCTTACGTAAGCGCTTACCAAGCAGGCCTATACTGCCATCCTCACCGCCCCCACAGGCAACCCAACATGTCTGATCCCCGTTCTTTAATTGCTGAAGCCGAGAAGCTCACCAAGCCCCAGCTGGGCTTCTTTTCGTTCATCAGCGGCTCGTCCAAGTCGATGCGCTTGGAAGAGGCCACGGATCTCTACATTCAGGCCGCCAATCTGTATCGACTCAAGAAGGAATTCGAATCAGCAGGACAGCAGTTTGTGAAGGCGTCCGAGATCCAGGAGAGCTTGGGTAACCACAACGACATGGCAAACCACCTCATCGAGGCGTACAAGTGCTACAAGGGCGTATCCCCCACGGACGCCATCAGTGCCTTGTCCAAGGCTATCCACATCTTCCTCACCCAGAACGGACAGTTCAGAAGAGCAGCCAACTTCACGGGTGACTTGGCAGAGCTCTACGAGTCGGTGGGAGACAACGAGAACGCCATCCAGGCGTACGAGCAGGCAGGAGACTACTTCACCACCGACCACGCCGAGGCGTTGGCCAACAAGTCGTACTTGAAGTGTGCGGATTTGAGTGCATTGTCAGGTAACTACAAGAAGGCGGTGGAGTTGTACGACATCATCATCAAGCTGCTGAAGAATAACACGTTGAGCAAGTGGAACTTGAAGGACTACTTCTTGAAGCTGGTGTTGAGCATCTTGGCGTTGGACGACGTGATCGAGGCCCAGAAGCGGGCCCAGCAGTACTTGGAAGAGGACCCCAGCTGGGAGCAGACCAGAGAGTACGGTCTCGTCAAGGATATCTTTGAGACCATCGACCAGGGTGATGTGCAGGGGTTCAGCGACAAGGTGTTTGAATACGACCAGTTTTCCAAGTTGGACAAGTTGAAGACCCAGTTGTTGTTGAAGATTAAGAATAGCGTGGTGGAGAAGGACGAGGATGATTTGCTCTAGGTACTGGATATAGTGAATACGATATTTAATTGTAGAGTGGAGTAGGGGAATGAGAAAAAGAAACAGAATTCAATCATCCGACAAGGGATCGTTCTGATGTGGCTCATCACAGAAGGAGTTCTTGTATAGCAGATTTGTCACTATCACCACTCTACAAATCCCAGCTCTCACCTCTCATATTCTATTACTTATTATTATGATGGTGCGTAAGCTGACGCGATGCATACACAGAGAAATTACTTACTATAGCACAACAATCGACCATCAAAGACACCACCAAAAGAGAGCGTCCATTCAAAGACTCTGAACTATCGTGCCTTAAGTAGGACTTCAACTTCCGGGCGCTTCGCGTTCATTTGAACTCACCACCCAGCATCTTTCATTGGCTGCAAATCTAAACCTTCAGGCCTGGTTCTTTCTCCCAAACACAGACCTGAGCTTTCTGAGTACAAAGTCATCGTCGTAGTCGTTGGCAACAATCTCCTTGCCGTCACTGTCACCCAGGTCCAACGATTGCTTGGACTCTAAACGGTGGTCTCTCAAGAAGAACGTGAACAAGATGAGTGGGAAGCACAAGCACAAACCGGCAATACAGAGATATCTCTGGACATGGGCATACGCCAACACCACAGCAATTCTCTGGGGAGTTCCCCAGACGTTGTCAGCAATCCAGGTCAATGGAGAACCATACGCTTCAGTGGCTCCAGCAACGTCCAAACCGGCCTTTTTGAACTCGCTGACAATGGCAGGAAACATCTTGTTGGTCCAGATAGCACCACTGACACTTGCTCCCAATGCTGCTCCGATATTGTAAGACGCCAAGTAGAGAGAAAGCAAAATTGCCATGTACTCGTGGTTGGTGACGGTCTGGATGGAAACCTGCGTAGGGTAGGTGAAGAATCCTGCCCCAAAACCCATGAAGCATAAGGAGCCAATGACTCCGTTCAAGTACTTCTGACTATCAATACCATTGTTGGCACCTCTGTAGTGCATCAACAATCCCAAGGAAATGGCCCAGCACGCAGTTCCAAAAATAATGAACACCTTCAAGTATCTGTAACGGACAATAACCAATCCCAAGAGTGGACCAGCGATAACTGAGACGAACGAATAGAGCAAGGTGATTCTTGAAGCAGCCTTGATAGACGCTCTCATTCCCACCACCAACACGGTATACATAAAGTCATTAGGCATGTACCAGACAAAGTCGATGAAGATACCAATGAGAAGGGCAGACCACACTCCACGGTCCTTCATGAGAGGCAATGGCATGATTGGGTACCGGGCGAACTTACCTTCCCATAATACGAAGAAAGGAATGAGAACAAAGCCAATCACCAACGGAGCAATGGTAGAAGCCTGTCTCCACTTATCCGTAACACCACCGGCAATGGTCAAAGGCACCAACAAGAATCCAAAGACGCAGATGACAAAGAGAATACCAATGACATCCAATTTCCAGAACAAATCCCACGACGATGCGAGGAAGTATACAAACCATGATTTGGATCCACGTCTTTCCCGGCGAGCTGCCTTCTCCTCCTCAATTAACTGGCGCCACTCAGGTGTTTTGCGGGCTTTAATCAAGATGTGGATAAAGCATCCGAGCAAAGGAAAACTCGAAACTGGGACAATGAACGCCCAGATACCAATAGCAAAATTCCAGGAGTGCTTTGGAATTAAACTGCTGAGGACGTCACCCGAAACCCATGCGTTGATAATATAAGGCATAGCAGGAACCATACTTGCAGCCAATCTCCAGTTCAAGTTGGAAAAGTCAGCAATGATGATCTGGAGCATGATAATGATTCCGGAGTATCCCACCTGGTACAACACTGAACCTCCAGCAAAACGGTATACATCATATGCCTGAGATTGGATAACAGTACCCACAATATAAAACACAAGCGACACCACAAATAACTCCAAGCGGCCGAATTTGTCCGACAAGCGTGCATAAGTAGGCTGTGAAGCTGCTGCAACCACAGACTTGATCACATTAATGGTGGAAAGAAGCGAATGTTGAGCATAAGAGCTTGTTGCGTAAGCCTGAAGCGACGTCCGGAGGGTACCATCAAGAGAGTACCAGTATGACACAAAGAAAATGGACAAAAAGAATACGATTCTTGGGATAGGAGCTTGATACTGCTTGTTCAAGACTTCGACCTTGCGAATACTAAGCGACACTTCGGTGTCCTGGGCACCCTCGTGGTGTGTGGGGTGGTAGTCTGAAGATGCTTCGTGGGAGGCTTCAGAAGCAATTTTGGCCTCAGAGTCGTTACCAGAAGGTTTGGTGTGATAATCTGGATCTGACATGGTCGTTATCTTTTTGATCAGCAAGACAAAAAGCAGGACTTGGCCCCAGTATTTAAGCTGGGAAAAGAAATTAGCCGTGAGCAGTTACATCAGCCAAGCTTTATTCAGGGTTATGGAGAAATGAGCAGCGCAAAGTCGCCGTTTTTCCGGGGCATCTGGGCCGCAATGAGGTATTGGACCCTGAAGTAATTAAGGAATCGCCAAACCCGACCTTCTGTTGCAATGTTTCGTCTTCTATTCATTTGGTTATCAGAACCAGTAGGTGTGTTTCTATCCATCGTCCCTAGCACCCATGGATCCGTGCTACATTGCTCAATAATTCACCACAACGATCGCCTTGCATATTCCAAGAACTTTAGCGGCATGCGCCTTGGAAATGCAATAACCGATCCGGCTTTTGCGTAAATACCAGTTTGAGCAGGCTTCCCAACCTAAACGAACAAGCGTGAGGCTGACATCGGACCTCCAAATCTGTTCATCCCTTCAGTTATTGCTGCTCCAAGCTAGCAATTGCACGAGGTCTGGTCACGAGCATTGCTCAAGGGTGAGAAATACGGCATTCTCACCACATAATCCAACGTATCAGATGCATCAGACAGAGCGAATTGGGAGCCCGGTCATTGCCTAGTCGAGCACATCATCTCCGGCAAAAGGATACCTGAAAACACCTTTTGGAAATGGTATGGGGAGAGTGTGGGGGAGCATTACTGTTCGCATAGAGGACATTCCTTGCATCGTTTATGTTATGAATGACGTATGGCTTAAACCGTTTATTTTCAACGCAGTAAAAAATTATTTATGCATTGCATAAATGTTATCCCCTAGCTCAGTTTGCATCTTGTGTCGTGGGTAATATAATTATGCGGCTCTGATGTATGCAGCCCATTTGACCGGTCATCAAGACAACGCTAAAGCAAGGGAATCAGCGTGGATACGTCTGCAGCACCGTTTGGAAGTGGCTGCAACAGTGGGACAAAGGTAGGTAGGAACCTTTGTCCCACTGTTGCAAGATGGTCGCTTGGTCACTTGCCCTGGTTGACTCGGAATTCGCCATGACTCCTCCTTAGGGGCCGTTAAGATTCAACTGAATTGACATACTACATTCATACCGACTACACTGGCTCTTGTCGTATGTCTATTATTGTATGTATACATGTCTCAAACTGGCTTTCCACCAATGAACTCACTCCATCTTTGAACTTCCTTAGGAACCACAACCTCCTCGGGGATCACGTCGAAGGGTTGCTTGTTGCTGATCTTGGCCTTCAAGCACTCAGCGAACAACTGTGAGGTGTTGGGTTCGTTGAACAACGCAATACCGAAATCGATTGCGTTTCTTCTCATGACGTAATCTTCGTCCAACAAGTCCTCTGCACGGGCCTTAGCCAAGTTGAACACACCACTGATCTTGTTATTTTGGAAAATTTCTCTTAATGCTCTCTTGTCTGTTTTGGGGAAGTCGAGCACCTCAACCTCTTCGGAGACGTACTTGTTCAAGTAATCCGCAACAGGCTGGGAAGCAACAAAGAACTTATAGCCCAAGCCACTGACGGTCTCAGCGACCTTTCCTAACTTGTCATTGGATAAATCACCTCCGAACAACAATCCTTGACCTGGTTGAGGAACAACAAAGTTCATGGTGGACTGGATCGAAGTCCAGTAGGCTTCAACCAAGTCCTTACCGAAACAAGCAATTTCACCGGTGGAGGACATTTCAACACCCAAGAATGGGTCAGCACCAGCCAATCTGGTGAAAGAGAATTGTGGAACCTTGGTAGCAACGTAACCATAGTCTTTCTCCATCAAGTTCACAGGTTGAGGAACACCTTCCTTAATCAAAGCTTTGACTGCGACATCGATGAAGTTGATACCCAAAACCTTGGAAACAAATGGGAACGATCTCGAAGCTCTAATGTTACATTCGATGACCTTCAACTCGTCAGCCTCAGTACGGATGATTTGCATGTTGAAAGGACCGGTGATTTTCCAAGCAGCGGCAACCTTGTCTGCGATTTCCTTCAATCTGTCCAAGATGTTCTGAGGCAAGTGCTGAGGAGGTAAGACCAAGGTAGCATCACCAGAGTGGACACCAGCGTTCTCAACATGTTCGGAGACTGCGTGGACCAACACCTGGCCCTCGGCAGCCACAGCATCAATATCGATTTCTTGTGCCCCCTTGATGAACTTGGAAATCACAACAGGATGGTCTCTGGACACCTTGGAGGCGTTGGACAACTTGGCATCCAATTCGCTCTTGCTATTGATAACAGACATGGCAGCACCAGACAACACGTACGAAGGACGGACCAACACGGGATAGCCAACCTCATCAGCAAAGTTTTCAGCTTCTTGCACAGAAGTCAACTCCTTCCACTTAGGCTGGTCAACTCCAATGGAGTCCAAAATCTGCGAGAACTTGTGACGGTCTTCGGCCTTGTCGATATCCTCGGGGTTGGTACCCAAGACGTTTGCTCCGTTCTTTTGCAAGTCAAGGGCAATATTCTGGGGCAACTGACCTCCAACGCTGACAACAACACCTTGGGCTGTTTCCAACTCGTAGATATCCAATACTCTCTCCAAGGACAATTCCTCAAAGTACAATCTGTCGACCTCATCGAAATCGGTAGAAACGGTTTCGGGGTTATAGTTGATCATGATAGTCTTTCTGCCAGCTTCTCTCAAAGCTCTGGCGGTAGAAACAGCACACCAGTCAAATTCCACAGAAGATCCAATACGGTAGACTCCCGAACCAAGAACCAAGGTACCGTTTTCGTTGAACTCCAAATCGTGCGAGGTAGCATTATAGGTGGTGTACAAGTAGTTGGTGTTTGCAGGAAATTCTGCAGCCAAGGTGTCGATCTTCTTAACGAAAGGAGTAATTCCGAACGACTTACGGACTTCTCTGACCTCCAATTCCTTTGCACCAACGCATATTCCAATTTGCTTATCCGAGAAACCCAACTTTTTGGCTCTTCTCAAGAGATCGCTGTTGATAGCTTCCAAAGAACCAGCACTTTCCAATTCCTTGTACATGTTGACTATGTTCATCAACTTGTGCAAGAACCATTTGTCGATCTTGGAAAGATCGTGTACCTGGTCCACGGTATAGTTTTCATGGAGCAAAGCTTGTCCAACAGCCAACCATCTTCTGTCGGTGGGGTTAGCCAATTCAAAGTCCAAGTCCTCAAAGTGGTCACCCTGGAATCCGACGTAGGAAGGGTCAACTTGTCTGATGGCCTTCTGGAACGATTCTTCAAAGTTTCTACCAATAGCCATGACTTCACCAACGGACTTCATGGCAGATCCGATGTCTCTCTTGACGTGTTGGAACTTGGCCAAGTCCCATCTGGGGATCTTGGTCACCATGTAATCCAAGGAGGGCTCGAAGTTGGCAGAAGTGGTCTTGGTAACTGGGTTAGGCAATTCAGGAAGGGTATGTCCCAAGGCGATCTTAGCAGCAGTGTAAGCCAAGGGGTAACCGGTGGCCTTGGAAGCCAATGCAGACGATCTGGACAATCTGGCGTTGACCTCAATCACTCTGTAATCCAATCCGTCCGGTTGCAAAGCATATTGAACGTTACATTCTCCGACGACTCCCAAGTGTCTAATAATCTTGATGGCAGCTGATCTCAACATATGGTACTCTTCGTCCGATAAGGTCTGCGAGGGAGCAACCACGATGGAGTCACCGGTGTGAATACCCAAGGGGTCAAAGTTTTCCATGTTACACACAGTGATACAGTTGCCCACTCTGTCACGGACAACTTCGTACTCGACTTCCTTCCAACCCTTCAACGATTTTTCAACCAATATTTGAGGAGCCAACGACAACGAACGAGAAGCCAAGTTTTTCAATTCCTCTTCGTTGTTGGCGAAACCAGAACCCAAGCCTCCCAAGGAGTATGCAGATCTAACAATGATAGGATATCCAACGGTTTCAGCAGCAGCTAATGCATCGTCCACGGTTTCCACCGCAATGGACTCGGCAATGGGGATGTCGATTTCCTTTAAAGCCTGGGCAAACAAGTCACGATCCTCGGAGGTCTCCAACGTCTTGATAGGCGTACCCAAGACCTTGACACCGTATCTGTCGAAAACACCCATCTTGTCCAACTTGACACCGACGTTCAATCCTGTCTGACCTCCGAAGGTCAACAAGATTCCATCTGGTCTTTCTCTTTCGATGATATACGTGATATACTCTGCGGTCACTGGAAGATAATAGATCTCGTCGGCCAAGGAATGCGATGTCTGATTGGTTGCGATGTTGGGGTTGATAAGGACACTCTTCTTGTTGGCTTCTTTCAACGCCTTGATGGCCTGTGAGCCCGAGTAGTCGAATTCACCTGCTTGTCCGATAGATAACCCACCAGATCCAATGACTAGCACCTTTGATACATCGACCAATTTGTGGGCATGGTCGTCAGTGAACTTCTTCAAAAGCTCAGCACCAGCATAGGAAGGCAGCGCTGACTGGGCCTTGAGCCGGCTCCAGGACGAGAACTGGGTCGGTTTGCCGAGTCTGGCGACAGACTTGCGGATTAATGAGGGAAGGATCATTCCAGCGTGGCGAATGAGAAAAAGAATGAGAAAAGAAGAGCAGGACCGGAAGATTTATATGAAAATTTTTGGCGGTATGGAGACTGCCCAAAACGGCAATGAGTCAGAACTAACCGCGTTGTAAGATCAGTGCGTTACCCGGAAAGTCGTGTGCAGGCAGAACGGTGTGTGTGGGAAGAATCGGTTCCCGAGAGACAGATCGGGCAGCTGAAAAGCTGGTGGGGCATTGGCTACACTGAGCTCGGTGGCCGATATACCCACATCTTCTGGTGGGGTCACACATTACCCGATCCTCTTCTTCTGTGCCAGCTCCACTTTCACCTCGCGCACGACCCCATCGTCCATGCCACGAGCCCCGGTCGATTATTGCGACATGCGACATGCGACATTGCTCGGGATGTCGATTTCCAGCACGCCAACGGCTGTACACCAGGAACAAGAATTTCCGCACATTTGCGCTCCGTCGATGTGGCTTGTCGCCCGCACAGAGCTGAGCAAGTTGGGCGGAAGGTGAGATCATATGGCATCCTATTATGGGCTTCCCCCAATATGGCAAATTTTCTGCTCTCTTCTACTGTGATAGCTAGCAGCACCAGGAACCCTTTGCGCTCTCAATTTTGCGCTTTCCACTTACTCTTTCCATTTACGCTTTCCATTTGCTATACTGTTTCCGCTTCAGCTCTGCTATCCTCTGCGCTTTGCCTTTCTTGCTCAACAGGCGAATTGGTCGCTTTACACCAGATTGTAAAGCCACGTTTTCCTCCACGCAAGCAGCCGTCTCTTTCATCCACTCGTCACGCTGGGTTGCGCATTTCGCGCTATCAGCTGCTGACGTAAGCATGGCTCGTCGGCATCAGAGATAGTCGAAGTATTGGAAATTCTCACAAGGCCTAGCCGAGGAGGTGTTGGCAACTTGATATATAGGCGTGTTCTCGGATCTCGACCTAGCTGCTGTGCTCCTTTGTGCATCTATAAGCAGAGAATTGTTCCCAAACCTACCACATTTTCGTTTACTATCATATTCATTCCACAAACAGTCAACGCCATACTTTTGCCATGAGCAGTTCATTCGTTCCCATTAACAACCCCAGATCCATGGCGCTGAATCCCAGTGACGTCTCGTCACCTGACCCATCGATAGGTCAGCCGTCTGGCCGCCGCAAGTTCTCCATATCTGAAGCCATTGCCCATTCGTTCCAAGGCAGCATCAGCTCGTCTCCGTTTGAGTTCGGTGGAAGGAGCTACGTTAGCATGCACCGTCCCAGCATCAACTTCAACTCACCCGCGGTCTACTCCGGCGTTGAAGTCCACGAACAGACCGCCAACTTGGCCAATATCGGTGTAACCGACGAAGGCTCCAGCTCACCAGAACCGGAGCAAGACACGGAATCCCAGGTCCTGGACGGCAAGAACCTCGCCGGGTCGTCACCCCCGATCCCCATCCGTGGCGATCATCGTCTCTACGAGTCCTCGCTGCCCGTAGTGTCTTCCACCACCCCATTGGCCCCATCCAAACACAAGAAATACGTCGATGACTTGGAGACTGGTTCGCAGGTCTCGAGCCCTCTGTTCCCCATCATGTCGCCGTCGGTGTCACGGGACGGCCCAAAAGCTCCTTCCAGAATACACCAGTACTTCGCCAAGCCTATCCAATTCATTCCTGCGGTTTTCTTGGGAACCCTCTTGAACATCCTCGACGGCTTGTCTTACGGAATGATCATGTTCCCCGTCAGCGAGGCCGTGTTCTCGTCGCTCGCATCCGCAGGGTTGTCCATGTTCTACATTTCTTGCATTGTGTCTCAAATCATCTACTCTGCCGGCGGGTCTGCATTCAAGTCAGGAATTGGCTCGGAAATGATCGAAGTGACGCCGTTCTTCCACTCCATGGCATTATCCATTGCATCCCAGATGAACGGGGCTGGAAGCGACGCCATCATCGCTACCACCATCACGACCTATGCTGTTTCGTCCATTGTCACCGGCTTGGTCTTTTTCGCTCTTGGAAAATTCAAATTGGGAGCATTGGTGGGATTTTTCCCCAGACACATCTTGGTGGGATGCATAGGAGGCGTGGGTTTTTTCTTGGTTGTTACGGGTATCGAAGTGTCCTCTCGCTTGGAAGGTGGTGTGGAATATAATCTCGAGACTTTCCGGTACTTGTTCTACAACTACATCACGGTTTTGGAATGGACGGTACCGTTGCTTTTGGCGGTGTTTTTAATTGGGCTTCAACACAAGTACCACAACTCAATCTTGGTGCCTCTCTTCTTTATCGCGGTGTTTGTGGCATTCCATGTATTGATATTAATTGTCCCCTCGTGGAACTTGGCCCTTGCCCGTCAGTACGGTTGGGTATTTCCTGCGGTGCAGGGACGGGAACCATGGTACGGCTTCTACAGCTTATACAAGTTCAATTTGGTAGACTGGTGGAGCGTTATCAAGCAATTTCCTTCGATGCTAGCATTGACGTTCTTCGGCATTTTGCATGTTCCCATAAACGTTCCAGCATTAGCAGTCACGGTCGGAATGGACCAGTTTGATGTGGATAGGGAGTTGGTGGCCCACGGGTACTCCAACTTTTTGTCTGGCTTGGTTGGCTCCATTCAGAACTATCTCGTATACACGAATTCTGTGTTGTTCATCAGGGCTGGCGCAGATGACCGATTGGCTGGAATCATGCTTGCTATCGCTACCGCGGGTGTCATGATGGCTGGTCCTGTTGTCATTGGGTTCATCCCCGTATGTGTGGTGGGATCGTTAATTTTCTTGTTGGGCTACGAATTATTGAAGGAAGCCATCTACGATACCTATGGACGACTCAGACGCATCGAGTACACAACCGTGCTCATTATCGTGGTCACCATGGGTGTATATGACTTTGTGGCGGGAATCTTGGTTGGTATCTTGTTGGCTTGTCTTTCCTTTGTGGTGGAAGCAGCCAGAAGTCCCGTGGTCAAAGGAATATATTCGGGAAACGTTGCACGGTCTACTGTGTTGAGACACCCTAAGCAGCAGGAATTCTTGAAGGACGTGGGAAACCAGATCTGCATTATCAAGTTGCAGGGCACGGTGTTTTTCGGATCCATTGGTGGTGTGGAAAAGACCATCAGAATGAAGTTCGAGGACGAAACCTACAACTTGAACCCCATTAAGTTCTTGATCCTAGACATGAAGGGAGTGAACTCCATCGATTTCTCAGCCGCAGAGGGGTTCAGAAGAATCCTGAACTTGACCACAGAGTTCGGGACCCAGTTGATCATTTCCTCTGTGGTTGAAGACGACGACATCATCAAGGGACTACGTGATGCCGGGCTCTGGGACGGAAGAGAGGAAGACAATAGCATCAAGCTTTTCAGCACGTTGAACTATGCGTTGGAGTGGTGTGAGAACACTTTTCTCAGGACGTACAAGTCGGTGAAGACAAAGCAGAACAGGATCAGCGTGCCGTTTGACGGGTATTCCATGTTGATGCACCAAAGGTCCAACACTCCAGGTTCGGAGCCCCACACCAAGCATCTCATGAGCCAGACGTTCGACTATGGCTCTTCACCTCGGGCTTCGCGGGTTTACCAGGCAGCCAAGAAAACCGTGTCGGATGAACAGAACCTTCAGCACAAGTATTATACCCTGATCGACGACACCTTCAAGAAACAGCCGCTCCCGCTCCTCATGATCACGTTCCAGGGCTTGTCAGACAAGGACGAGGAGTTCTGGTCGCAGTTGACGTCTTACTTGACCAAGGAACGTATTCCCGAGGACTACGAGTTCTACAACTCCAGTCGTGATGACCCCAGCTTTTTCATCGTGGAGTCGGGAATGGTGCGCTCGGTGTTCAAGTTCGAGAGCGACAACAGAACGTTGCACTCGAGCATTTTGCCCATGACGGCGTTTGGTGATCTCTACGACTGTGGATCCCATTTCCGCGAGATCAACTACACCACTGTCACCGATTCTGTCATCTGGAAGCTTACCCATAGTAAAGTGCAGGAGCTTCAGAAACAGCCGCACGGGCATGAGGTGATCAACGAGTTGCTCAAGGTCCAGACCAAGTTGGTGAGAGAGAGGGTGGACACCATGACAGCCAACTTGGTGATTGCCGGGTAGAGTCTATTGCTATGTGTACCGTGTAATAATTCGTCCTGGATGGTACAGTGCTAATCGTATAGTGCAATTAATTAATTCAGAGAAACGTAGCCGAGAATGTGGAGGTCTCCGAGATCTCCGAGTGATGGACCAAGACGCCCATCACCCATACTGCGATACCATCTAACCTCCTTTGCTGCCTCCTCTCCTACTCTCCCAGCCGTGTCTCACTCCCCACTGGCTGCTGACGTAAGCGCTGTTGCTCGCGCCGCACATAGTCACTCTCGTTATCATCCCCCTATTGCCCACAGTTCTTACCACCTTCTTTTCCTCCCATGGTTGCCCTCAAGAACTTAGCCGCCGTGGCGCTCGCGTGCACCTCCGTCCAGGCGTTGTCGCTCATTCCCGCCATCTCTCCCATCTACGACGAGCTCGCCTCCGTGTTCGGCCTTCCCTCGTTGCCTTCCTCTACGGAGCAACCACAAGTCGTCCATGTGTTTGCCAATGCTCCCGACACCAGGCCCGTGCCAGGAGACTCACCAATTGTGCAGTGTGATGCTACCGAGCCCCAGATCTTGGCGTTGCAAAAGGTGGTGATCGAGCCCAACCCTCCCAACAGGGGCCAGAACTTGACGTTTACCGCCGTGGGGTTGCTTGCGCAGGATGTGGATGACGGGGCGTATGTCGAAGTCGATGTCAGATACGGTTTCATCAAGTTGATCCACCAGACGTTTGACTTGTGTGAGGAGATTACCAAGGTGGACTTGCAGTGCCCCATCAAGAAGGGCGAGCAGGTCATCAAGAAGACGGTGCAGATCCCGGATGAGGTTCCTCCTGGAAGATACATCATCAACGCCCGTGCTTACACCAAGGACGATGTTTTCATCACCTGTTTGACTGCGACGGTGGACTTCCTTCCCCCAGGAATGGAGTAGTGGAACGGAGGCGGGTTGCAAAAATCAGGTCTATGCTGCAATTTCCACGAATAGGTGATATCTCAGCGGTGGGTGGGGTACAGTGACTCATTAAGCACTCGGGGTTATACTTGAACTCCATCAATTCCAGTACTAACTCGTTTCTGTCCCTCCTTCGCTATTCGCCAAAATTGCCTCGGACCGGGACTCTGCGCCATCCCTTGCTACCCCTGCTACTTCCCCTCCTCTAAAACGACCCTCGCCGGCCCCACCTTTTTGTCATTAATACATTAATCTCGTAGCAGCAATGTAGATCACGTGACCCCCAGCTTACATGTTCGTCTTGGCGGCAGTTCTAACGACACCAATGATAGAAGACTATTTCTCTATCCAAATCTTCTTTATCATCCTAAGGGAGACGTTGGAGACGGCCATTATCATCTCGGTCCTCCTCTCGTTCATCAACCAGAGGTCTCACTCCACCGGTCTTCCCAGCTCCGAGCAAATCGACTCGTTCAATGCTGCACAGCGCAAACTAAAACTTCAGGTCTGGGTCGGAGCGGTGCTTGGGCTCGTGATATGTTTCGTCATCGGGTTGGTGTTCATCGCCTGCTTCTACTTCATAGGCAAGGACTACTGGTTCTACGCCGAGCGGTTGTGGGAAGGAGTGTTTTCTCTTCTCTCCAGTGCCATCATCACCGTGATGGGAATAGGCTTGCTTCGCATCAACAAGGTCATGAAGGTCAAGTGGTGGGTCAAACTTGGAGACGCGTACCACGACACGGACGCCGCGGAGTTAGACGCTAACGACGGGTTGAAGCTGGGGTCTTATGCCGAACGTGAGGACCCGCTCGACGATCGCGATAGTATCGACAGCACCCGTCCGCTCACGGGCGACTCACGGACGAGGCCGCAGTCCAAGTCCAGCACCAAAGGGAGCACCTTCTCCAAGCGCTACTTCTTAGCCATATTGCCGCTCGTCACGACCCTCAGAG
Source organism: Suhomyces choctaworum (assembly GCA_030568475.1). Lineage (NCBI taxonomy): Eukaryota > Fungi > Ascomycota > Pichiomycetes > Serinales > Debaryomycetaceae > Suhomyces > Suhomyces choctaworum. Next base: position 168,384 of record JAJMGE010000014.1, on the reverse strand, counting down.
AAGGCTTGGAGGCGGTGGTGTTCATTGGAGGAATCGGAATGTCGCAGCCATTGACCTCCATCCCGCTTTCCATCGTGGCGGGCCTCCTTCTCGGCTCCATCATCGGCTACATCCTCTACCGCGAGGGCAACAAGTTGTCGCTCCAATACTTCTTGATTTTCCTGACCTGTTTCCTCTATATCGTCAGCGCGGGCCTTATGAGCAGAGGTGTCTGGTTTATCGAGTTGGAACAGTTTGTACGTGCGTGTGGGGTGGACGTCAGCGAGACCGGTAGCGGTCCTGGCTCCTACGATATCGCCAAAAGCGTTTGGCACGTCAACTGCTGTAACGGACTAAGGGACGGCTGGTGGATGGTTCTCAATGCCATTGTGGGCTGGACCAATTCCGCCACGTACGGAAGTGTTTCTTCCTACATCGCCTACTGGCTCTTTGTGATTGCCTGGTTGGAAATCAAATTGTACGAAGAAAGGCACGGAGTCCTTCCATTAATCCCCATCAAGTGGCAATTAAAGAGAATCGCCAAAAAGGTTCGTTTGTACAGAAGCAGACACAAGCAGCAGCAGCAGCCATTGGTCTCGTTGGGAGCATCGAACGAAGAGCGCCGTTCATCGTTCAAATTGAGCGAAAGAGAGGCCGAGGCCCAAATGCTCTTATCATCTTAATTTGCATAGCATATAAGCATAATCCGTTTCATAATAGAATTCACATGTCAAATATCTACAACCTTAGCTTCAAGTTAAATCCAAATTGTAGGATAGTTGGTTCATCGAAGGGATCTTTCATAGGAGTAAATATTGTTTTTTTCTAAAAAATTTTAAATTTTCAATTTTTTCGATTTTTCAGTCGAAAATTGCTATAATCATATTACTGTGCAAAATACCGGGGCTCGTCAAACACATGGTATCTGTGGCCTCTCACACCTTCTCCCCTGAACAACGCGGGCATTCTCAAGTTTTCGTCAATTTCGCTCTCATCAACAAAATGATTACCGTACAAGTAATCTTCGTTATTTTCCTGGATCTGTTCTTCAGACAACAACCGGAACTTAGCAATCTGCAACTCGGTATCGGTGATAGTGGAGCGAGAGATCCTGGCATACGCCACCTTCCTCAACTTCTTGAACAAGATGTATTCGCACCATCTGTCCCAATCGGTGCTATCGATATCGTGGACTCCGGACTCTTCGCTAACGTAGGTATTGTAATTTCCTTGTAAAGGTTCTGTCACCAAGTAGCTCAAGAGAATCAAAGGCCTCTGGGAGCTGCCCATGATGTCTCTCACACCCAAGGACTGCAATCTTCTGTCCTCAATATCTTCTTCTTGACCCGAGTGGAACACAACCACATCTACCAATTCTCCATAGATGTCCAACGTAGCATGGATGGCTGGTGCCAACTCTCCCACTGGCGATGGCAAGAGGTGGTGGGTCGAGTTGACGATTGGGAACTTCGACAACAACGCTGCTCCCCAAGTGTGCTTGTTGGGACCGGGTCCGTAGTCAACATACATGCCCAACTCTTCAGCGATTTTCTGGGTGAAATCACGGTTTCCGCCAATCATTCTCTGGGTGTCAGTTTCCAACAACCCAATGATATCCACCTGAGCTTCCTCAATCAAGTTCTTCATCCGGGTTTCTGATGACCACATGTCGTTGTCTAAACCAAAGTGAACACACCAGATACCTGTAGTGAACGACTGAGTCTCCTCGTTGTAAGGTTTGTGAGGAGCAGAGGGATACCTCTTTATGAAGGTGGCCACAGTGAGGGCCAAAATCACCGTCAACACTGTGAATGTATGCTTGAAGAGATGTTTTGCTTGACCAATCTTGGCGATGTGGGAGCTCTGGAGTCTCAAGTTGTAGTTGATGGTTCCGAGCAAAATCAGAACAAACGAAATAATCACAATCAAGTCCATTCTCTCTCTGAGAAGGGGTCCTCCAGGGACAAACGCATAGGCGACTACCCAAATACTACCCAAGGAAATAATGATGTTGAGCATCAACCCGACAAAGAAAGTGAGACCTGGGTTGAATCCCACGAGACCTTGGAAAATCACGGGAGCGATTGACACCAAGTAAAGTACATGGACAGAGGCGCCCGCGAATCCATACCAATCCTTGACGTTGAAGAAGACAAACGCGCTGCCTCCTCCGACGAGCACGTTATAGTAGAGTGAGCCCAACACTCTGGGGTTCACTTTGATGGAAACGATGACACCAACAATAAATGCAATGAAGAAGACAAGGCCGCCAGTGATTGGAGTGGCCCCTCTCACGGGATAACCCTCCCAGAGCCAGGTAGCCAACGTACCGGAATCACACAAGTAAGCTTGGATAGAATAGAAGTAGCCCGCGAAACCAATCGCTGCCAACAACGACGAGCCTCCCGATCTTTGGATGGGTTTGGATGAAGGAGGTGCAACAACTCTAGGAGTGAAAAATGCCCCCAACAAGCCAAAAAACACCCCAGTAGCATTGTAACCACCGTTGGCCTCGTGCATAACGGGCCAGATTGGATTGTTCGAGTAGAAAACGTATTTCAAAGCAGCAGTGCTCAACAAACCAAGCACAAAAGTCACCGCAAACGAGGAGAATTTTTTGGGTTGGGAAGATAAGGCGCTGAACTCAGAAGCAAACGAAAGAATGGCAAAGAAAGTACCTCCTGTAACGGCCATAAGCTTTTGTTCTGGATCCTCGAATTTGTACGAACCTACACCAAAAAGCACTGTCAACGCCCGTAAGATAAAAGGCACTTTTGCGAGGGCATTTCTGGAAAAGGGAGCAAACAAGAGGATGTTGGGGACAAACACAGCCACAATGACGACCTCGTAGCCCGAGAGACCCATATACCACAAGGGAAAGTACCACACACACATCAACAAGGCGGAGATGACCGACCAGAAAACGTAGGAGTTGACGAGGTTGACCACGAACTCGCCGAAGGAGAACTCGTCGTCTTCGCTGGCGGTCCGGGTCTTTTCCTTTGGAGCAACCGACTTCGCCGTAGCGGGAGCCAAGGCAATTCCGGAGCCGGAGATGTGGATATCGATATCCGCAAAGTCGATGATGGACCACGCATCGAAAGCAACGTCAAAGAGGACCAACGCCCACTCGAAGTAGGCGTAGATAGAGTATGCTCCCGGTCTGACGTGGACCTTGTGCTGAATGAACCAGTACACCAAAGGAACCAAGGTGGAGAAAAATAGCAGTGCGGTGTAGAAACGGCCGTTGCGGACGTGGGACCCCTTTTCTGAGGCCGAAGTCACCAACACCGTCCAGGGAATGGTCAACAACAAGTATCCGATCATGAAGATGTCGTGCCAGTCGTGGTCGTCGGTAGAAGTGATGTAAACCCATCCACCACAGGTGAATGTACGCAACACACCAGATACCAAGGCAAGCACCGGTTTGATGGAGTTGGGGCGATAGAGCTTGAAGAAGTTGAACGCTAGCAACGCAAACCGGGGTCCCGAAGTCACTGCTATGACGATCTGGAAAACCGATCTTTCGGGATACCGGTCACCAATGGTAGCAGACACCGAGGGAAACCACTCTTCGGGATACCCGAACGACGAGTTCTCCACAATCTTGTGGTAGTGTAAATAGCAGCCCACCACCAACGCTGAAAGGAATGCTGTGTAGGCAAAGATGGTATGGGCTATGGCGATGTAGCTGGCATTGAAGGAGATAGTTGAGGAGTCTGATGCGATTACCGCTGTGGATCCCGATTTGGAACTGGCGGCATCGTCCGCAGCATTTTTCAGGACTTTTGCCATGGTACCTGAGATGTGATAAAGGCCCTGCTATGAATAGAATCAGAATGGTGAGACGTATGTCGTGGTTGCGACATGTGCCTGGGGAAAATGTCGCGGCGTCGAGCAAATGTCGCGATCTCGGGGCGTGCGCTCAACAAAACACTATCCAGTTAAAATTCTTCTTTTACAACTCACCTATCTAGGAAAGCTCTAACAAAATGGGTAGGTAGATCCCTCCACACCACAACCTCCGCACCCTTACTAACATCTAGGATTGGACAACTACGACAACCACAAGCGTCCCGAGTTGGTGTCGTTCGACGACATTGACTACGAAAAGCTCCCCGAGGTCCAAGACGCCAGAAACTCCATGTTAAGAGAACAATGGATCAGAACCTACGAGTTGAGAGTCACACACGAGGCATTGAGAAAGTGCAAGCAATACCACCAGGTGGACGCCCAGAAAAACTGCAGACCATTGATATTGAAGTACATGAAAATGCTTGAGTCATACCCATTACAAGGATACTTGGGATACCAAAAGAACGATCCCTCCAAGTAAGGGCCCGATCGCCACAGAAGTGGCCAGGCGGTGCCTGGATCCGCTTAGATGGGTCTCTGTGCTTTTTTTCACGAGAGCACAGCGTCCCCAGTCGCCAGACTACATGCATATTTATCCAGCATAGTCAGATGTAAACTATAAAGCCCACTGGCATGTCATAATCTACGATTCGTTTCGATGAGAATGTAGTGGTAGCGGTGAATGGAAAGAGAGCAACGATAAATGTGATGATATTTCCAAATTGTGTTTGCTGGATTTTTTTTCAACCTGAATTTTGTAAGTATAAGTTCAGGCATTGTACATCTCTTCAACTTCCGATTTCCCTTTCCTCCGTCTACTGAAGCAGTGTAGCATATTAATGGTTTAATTTACAATTTAGGCAACAAATCAAATTCGTGAATTTCAATGCACACACCGAACTGCTTTAATCGTGGACAAAAATAAATACTATCAAATTCCGCTGTAGAACTTCACACTCTGACTTTGATACTCAGAGATTAAAATTACTAGTTTGAGGTGAACAGAGATGTTAGGCTTGAAAATCACGGTTTACTATTTACACAAAAAAAATTGAGAGAAACCAGCAAATCCAAACTCCTAAATTTGTGACTCGTGGAGATCATTTCTCTAGTTACCCATACTCCACTATTCACCACTGTTTACCTTTGACGAATATACGTGTACGCTTAGGCACGTGATCCACTCACCTGCGTGCGCGCACCACCCACCAGCCAATCACGGTGCGCAACTTCAATCCCGAGTTCTCACTGAAAAAAGTTTGATCAACTGGTTCGTTGGTTACAGCTTAGTCTTATCGAATTGAGTATAATTACACCATGTTCCGTTTAGGTGCCAGTCAAGTCACCCGTGCGGGTGTGAGGTATGTTAAGCTTTCCATGTGGTGGGCTGGTGGCCTTCAATCGGCCGAAAATCTCCCCTGTTAGTCGTCCATATCAATTGGTGGAAGCTACGGAATGCTCAAGAATTGAGTGAGGAAACAGTCTAACAGAATCCATCGCGGGACTCACGCTCTCATAGGACCCCAATTCTCCGCTTTGGGCGCTTCAGAAGTCGTCCTGTGTACCTTAAGAAGCTAAAAGTGCCAAATGAGATCACCAGAACCCAAACCCAGCTACAACTCAGTAGCTGTGTCTGCTTTTCAGCGTACTAACATACAGAAACTATGCCACTTTGCGTGAAATTGAAATGCGTCTTAAGTCCATCAAGAACATTGAAAAGATCACTAAGACCATGAAGATTGTGGCCTCTACCCGTTTGAACAAAGCTCAAAGAGCCATGGAAGCATCCAGAGTCTTCAACAAGTCCGACTCTGAGTTCTACACCAACGCCGAGCCCGAAAAGTCAGAAGCTGAAAAGACCTTGTTGGTCGTTGTGTCCTCTGACAAGGGATTGTGTGGATCCATCCACTCGCAAATCTCCAAGGCTGCCAGAAGAAGAATTGCCGAATTGAACGGAAACGTCGATGTGGTCACTGTTGGTGAAAAGGTCAAGTCCCAGCTCTTGAGAACTCATGCCGAAAAGTTGAAGTTGTCCTTCTCCAACGTTGGTAAGGAAGCTCCTTCTTTCAACGAAGTTGCTTTGATTGCTGACGAAATTCAAAAGTTGGGTAAGTACGAAGACACCGAAATCATGTACAACAAGTTTGTCTCTGGTGTCTCTTTCGAACCATCCCAATTCTCTGTTTTCGCCGCCGATGCCATTGAAAAGGCTCCAGGTTTGTCGAAGTACGAGTTGGAAACTGAAGGTACTTCTGAGACCTTGTCCGACTTCTCATTGTCCAACTCGCTCTTGACCGCCATGGCTGAAGGTTACGCTTCTGAAATTTCTGCTAGAAGAAACGCCATGGATAACGCTTCCAAGAATGCTGGTGACATGATCAACAGTTACTCCATTTTGTACAACAGAACCAGACAAGCCGTTATCACCAACGAATTGGTTGATATCATTACTGGTGCTTCCTCTTTGGATTAAGCTAGTGGTTGACTCAAGAGCATCCATGGAGTCATAGAAAAATACACGTATCATGATTAGCAGAATGTAGATTTTGTCATGAATATCAGTTTAATATTACACTATTTATACAGTATGACTGCACGCCACCTATTTTTATGGCGGGGAGACTTAGTCCACCTTTGAAACCCCATAGATCTTCTTAATGAAGATCAATCCCGTTAACAACCCAACGGCTCCACCACCTGCACCCACCAACACACTAGATAAACCCATGTAGGTGAAGTAGAACAACACACTAACAAAGTCCCTCACATTTAGGTAGTTCACGAAGTAAAATGAGGAGTATGCTAACACGAACCAACCTATGGAAGATCCGATTCTAAAGCTTAACCAATGCCAGTTTGGATTCTTATACACCACCAACGAAGTATAGATTGCCACGATAGTTGATTCGGCAATGACGATAATTAACATGATTGCGTTGATGAACAAGAAGCCGTATAAGTAGTAGAATGTGGTCTTTTCGAGCCACACGGAATTGAAAATATAAACCAACTCCACATACACCACACCAAACGGTATCAAGCCAAAAACTAAGGCACTTATCAAAGGATTCAAAAGCCAAGATCTGGGATATCTTTTGGGCTTGAAATGTTTCAGTTCATGTTCCGTCAACGTGGTTGAAGAAGAAGTATGCAAAAAAGACTTGACGTCGAACTTTCTTTTGTTGCCTAGGTGGCCACCAACAATACCCAACGGCAATTCTATAATGATTAAAAGCGTAAAGAGGACAACGATGGTTCCAAACGGCAATGCATTGGAGGAATGTTTTGCCCAAACGAAAAAGTTGAGGAAAAGCATCACGGACAACACCAAACTGGGCAAGAATCCACTGTATAATACAGATAAGAACACGGTCTTCCTGAAGGAGTATTCGTTGTTCAAGTAATGATTGTTCAAGATCTTGTGGAGGATAACACCACCGTATGCAGAAACAGTACCAGAAAGACAGACTGAAGCCATCGACAAGGAAAAGAATGCTCCCTGATGGTTATTGAAGAAGGTATTGGCTGACTTCGAGCCGGTAAGATTAAATCTTGTGTTGATAACAAGCACGAAAATCACACCTAGGGTACACACGAACAATTGCACTCCACTGGACACCAAGACCGACAATGCCAAGGGCAACACAGGGGGTTTATTAATCTCTTCCACGAGATCCCTCAAGATTCCTCCTTCTGCGAAGTTTCCGTCCGAGTCCTTTGACGTAGGCAATGCGCTGGGGGTATTACGAATATCCTTTCTGAGAACCCTGAACAACACGGCAGCCACGATCAAGGACAACAAAAACACCAATACCATGGAATTGATCAAGGAAAACCAGTGGATACTGTGGTTGTTGGTGCTGGAATCGTTCTCATAGTATAAGTCCCATCTCGAGTCGTAATCGATGGAATTGTCTTCTCTCCAGTACACGGAGTAGGTGTAAGGGATGACGACCGTGGGTTCTCCTTCGCTCAGGTCCTGGTCCTTGGCTCCGAAGGTCAAGGCAAAGTTCTTGTAGTTCTTGGAGGAACCAGGACACATTTCGTTACTGACACTCTTGGGATACACTTCAAAGCCCACCACGGTGGAAAGCTTGGTGTTCCTGTCTTTGTGGTACCTGATAGCAAGCAAGACGTGGTTGTAGATGTAGCTGACGTCATCTTTGGCGAAACCCAACGGAAAACCTGCGGCGTAGTACTTGTTTTTGCCTCTAGAGGATTCAAAGGTGGTGGCACCAGGAAGGCCATCGAGAAGCCAATGGACCACGTATCCGTTCTTGATAAGGTTCGCTGCCTTGCGGAGACCCAGCTCCTTGGCGATAAGGTCACAGAGTCGGGCACACGGTACGTCGATACCGAATTGGAGGTCGTAGTTACTTTCCCAGATCCGATCTCCACGAAGGATTTCACCAATGGACAACGGGATGGGTCTGTTCTCCTTGGACGGCGGACACACAAACGGCAAGTTGTAGTAGCCGAACGGGAGCTGGGTGCTGTCGGACTCCACCTTGTTGACCAAGAGGTCGACCTTTTCTCCGTGCTTGTAGTAGCGGGGGGAGGAAAACTCAAGTGCTAGGCATGAGTAGACAAGGAATAGTAGAAAGAGCATAGTGGCTCTGTGGAGGTGAGGCGACGTGCAAATGTGTAGGTGGGACACGGAGCACCGAATGCTGGTGATGGCGAATGGACTGTGGAAGCTTGGAAGTAGTTTGCAAGTTTTTGTGGCCCGAATTTGACAATCGATATCGCGAGGAATCGGGTGCCCAAATTTGGAACTGGGTGGGTGAACAAATACGTGTCGAGCACCACCCAAAAATGGGGATAAAGCAACCACAGTGTGGTTTGTGTCAGGAGACGCCAAAGTCTACTGTGAGACGTGGCAGTGCTAGCAGAGACCTGGTCGGATCCACGCTACAGTCCTCCCAATAGCGACGGATCGTGCTCGTGTTTGTGGGGGACTAAACCTCGTTGGCGGGCCCGCGCGAGCTCGTAGTACGGATTTAGTGCCGGCTGGTGCTGTGGCCCGCGGCCCTCGCAGCGAAGCATCGCTCCACGGCGGTAATACCTGCGACATTAGCGAGGAAGATGGTTGTGCACCCAAATACACTAATTGTCGTGGTGGCTTATAGGTTTCTGTTCCAGGCTCAGCGGACAAGCCGTGGACTCTACACGTGTCTAGGTCTACGGCGGGTGCTATTGTAGCCACGATGTATCGTCTATTATTCGCGTTCTCCCTGGAACGAACGTGCGAGACAATGTGGGTAAGCTGGGTCACAGCGAAGAACCGTGTTTGCTTGCGAGCACTGCGAATGCAACAAGCGGGATAAGCTTGGGGTCGTGGCAAGACACTTCCTCGAGCACCTCCGCTCCCCGGAACGTTGGTTGCACCGTGTCTTTGGCTCTCTCACTTGTCCTTGAGCGCTTCCATCGCCTCACGGATCAAGTAGTTGCCCTTGGGGTCCAAGTTCATAGCTATGGTAAACTCCTTGATGGCCTGGAACTTGTTGTTTTGTATGTTGTACAATTGTCCAAGCAAGAAATGCACAGACGCTTCGTCGGGAGCCAACTCCTTGAGAGTCTCAAATTGCTTCAATGCCTGCGGATATTGTTGCATGGCAAAGAGAGACTGTGCTTTCTTGAAGATGGGTAAAGGATTCAATGGCTGGAGCTTGTTGGCCAATTCATACTGTCTCAAAGCCAAGTTCTTCTTGCCTAGCTTCTCCAACACCATTCCCACACAGCAAATCAATATAATGTTGATAGGATTAATCGACACAGCCTTTCTGAAATGGTAGTCCGCTTTTTGGTAGTCACCAAGGTTGATGTACACCATACCTATACCGTAGAGAGCGTTGTAGTGTCTGGGATCAATCAACAAGCTGATTCTGAAGTTTTCTAATGCCATTTCGTAGTTGTCATTGCCAAAGTATTCGTGTCCCTTTAGCGTATAGGCATACGTGAAGTTCTCGTCCAACTTCGTTGCCTTGTTGAAGCACTTGATGGCTTCGTCCGCTTCTCTAGTTAGAGAAAACAAGTTTCCGATCGCACACCAAGTGATGGGAGAGTTGGAGTCCAAGTCATGCAACTCGTTTGCCAAATACGTGAGCTCTACCTTGCGGTGCAAATGCCACAAGAGAGTGGAGTAATATTCCATGTCTTCCATCCGGGTCCTGTCGGCCTTGCGAAGCTTGACAAAAAAATACTCCGACTGCTTGTAGTTCACAATTTCATAATGTAGTCTTCCCAACTTACTCAAAACCCAAGGTGTGTTCTTTTCCTTTTCAGACAATGTCTCGAGGATTCTTATTGCCTTGTAGCAGTCATATTTGCACATACACTTGAACCCCTTTGCAAATATCAGGAATAACTCGAGCAAATGTTTTTCACTCTTTTCTATTTCCTTAATGGTTATCATCGAAATTGTACCGTTGTGGGTATCGTTTTCGTTGCTCGCAGTGGGAATAATTCCACTAGAGCTGTTTCGTTTCAAGCTGACTCGTATTCCCAGCTTTTTGGAGGCTGGAGTATCCAATCCCTTAGAAGTGCCACTGGTGTTAGGGTTTGACGACAGTGTATTGGGTTGCGAAATGAGTCGCGAGGTGATCTTGGAGTAAGCGCTTTCCTTCTTTTGTTTCTTGTCTCCGATAGTAGTGTCTATAGGAAAACTGGGCTTTGTGAACTCAAAGTGGCCCGAGGTGTTGCTGTTATTAAGATTAGTCTTCCGAAGTGGGGCATCTGGGACCAAGGCCGTTTTTACCCGAGGAGTCGAGATGGTGTGGTTGAGGCTATCATCAGGATGGATGATGGGTGTTTCCATGCCTGGAGCGGCTGAATTGGAGAAAGGGTTGGATATGTTGTCGTTGAAGTCGTTATTGTTCATGAAAGTGGTGCTTGAGCTGGGCAATATATCGTCAGTTCCACCTCGGTTGAGAATGCTTGGGTTACGGAGCTGGGACTGCTTCTTGTAGATGGACTTGACCTTGACGCTCACACCCAACTTGCAGAGCTCTTGGAACGCCTCAAAGTCGTACTGGTTGTGCTTCAACGCCTGCGCATAGTTGAGGGCACTGTTTTTGGTGTCGTTCATGCCTCTGTACAAGTCTGCCAACAAATGGTAGATGCTGGAGGTGTCTGGGTATATGGAGCGCTTCTGTTCGTAGTGGAACTTCTGGTGACTGGAGGAGAAGTAGAATGGTGTCACCGGCAGCCCCAAGTTATCGGTAGCGGTTTCGTTGTACAAGTAGTTCAAGCGGACGAGCTGAAAGATGCCCTCCTTGTACTTCTTGAGAGCCAAGCAGCACTTTGCAAAGAGGAAGGCAAACCCCAAATGGCTGCAGTTTGCCAATTCCACTAGCACACCATAGCACGACTTGTGCTTACCCTGACGAAACAACGAAAGACAGTAGAGATAGACCGACTCGAGGTTGTCCTCGTCCACGGCGAGAAGCCTTTCGCTGGCAAACTCGGCGTTGGCATAGTTGAAGGTATCCAACGAGTGGATGATGATGGACCGGAGGTGCTGCTGAAGATACGAGTCTTCTTGCATGGTCGAAACGGGGGGTTCTTAGTGGTGCGGTACGGATGTTTGCACCAGTCGGAGGAAGGAGACAGACGGATAGACACTCGGAGATGGCGGACGCACGCTTTAAGGATTGCTGTTTGTGTGTATGGAAGTTTGGTCCGGAGTTGATCTGGCATTTGTAAACAGTCGCACGCGAACAGAATGAGGTATCGCAGATTTACGGTGAATGAGAACAAACAATTTCAAGAGCTGGGGTGGTTGAAGTAGGAGTAGCTTCTTTTGTAAGATTTCATAGTTTGGCTATAATTCTTCCCACCATCGATCCCAGTTTTTCCTACACTCTGCACATTAGTTCTCAACTATATTACATACTATACACTGTAGCAACCCCAATCACCACACACCTGACTACTTCTTCTTGATAACAAACGAGTGGTTCCCGGAGCCATCGCTGGTGTACGCCATCATCTTATCCGACACGGATTTCTTTCTGGATCCCACTTTTCCGTTAGATAACTGAGTCTTGGGTGTCGTATCCATACTAGTTCTGGAAGTGGTGGTGGTATCGTTTCCAGCACCGTCAGTAAGGAAGTCTGCGGTTCTCAGGCTGGAATTAGGTGTACCAGAAGGTGACGACGTTCCGCCACTTTGTGCCAGACGTGGAGATAACACTCCCGAGGCAAGCAAGTATGGAGAAGCAAAGCCTCCTTGGTTCGAGGTCGAAATCTGGGGAGTGGATGGAGCCTTGACTGTGCTCTTCGAGTAGGACAAGCTGGTATCCACCGAGAGCTTGGGGTGTCCACCGGAAGTTTGAGCAAGCGACGACACGGTAGTCTCATCTACTGACTCGAGGTTGGGCGATGCAGTCGAATCGACCGATGTCTGGTTATCGGTGGGCCAATCGTTATTCATATAAAGCCCGTATTCGTCGTATGAGTCTCCAAGGTACCCCTTTGCTCTCAACTCTTCGTCCTTGAGCTTGGTCTCCTCTCTGGCCTTGGCTAACATTTCCTGAGCCTTCGACAAACTCACAGTAGGCGTCGAACAGCTGCTGACAACTGGCACCGAGTCGTCGATATCGATGGTTGCCGTCATCAATGCCTTCAACCATCCTCTCATCTCCTCGGGGGTGTCGACCGCAAAATAATGCGTCTTGGGCTGGGTAAATGTCAAACCCTTCTTGAATCCTGGTGCTGGTGGCACCAATTTAAAACAATACCTACCGAACCCGGTGGACGAGGCGTACAAGGCAATGTACTTGTCGTTCGATCCGGAGCCATTCTCAGAGTCAGCATGAATAGGAATAACCTTGTGTGCAGTGATATCAATCAAGCCCTTTTCCTTCTTGTCCTTCAACGAAGTAAAGTACGACAATCTCGTTCCATGCAACGTGAAGTACCGCGATCTCCAACTCAAGGTATTGCCCGATCTCTTGGACATCCATCCACTGTAATTTGCTGTTTTGATAGCATCTCCAGGACTTACATCTCGTATACCTTCTTGGAATGCTGAAGTCTTCAGTTTCTTGGAAGATGTCAAGTTCTTGAAATTCTGAGTTGACGTGGTCCTTAAAGTCTTCAAACGAGACACTGGCCCAGAATTTTGCGTTAAGCCAGCTGAGTCCGAAGTAGATCTTTTCTCTTCTGGGACTGCTTTCTTCAGGTTGTCTGACTTGTAGGACACCGATTTCAGCTTCTTTGGGGAAAATGCAGTCTGATCAATATCAATGGTATCATTTTCCTCGCCATCGTCTCGGATTTGCTTGGGAGTGCGCAACGCCTTCTCTCTCTTGACCTTGACTGGAGAGATCAATTTTGGTCCGTCTGAACTATCCTCATCATCAATAGCTTGGGCAGTCTTTGCGCTGCCGGGAGTCTTCGAACCTGTTTTGTTGTTCATGGTTGTCTTTGGATTCAAAGGTTTCTCATCGTTACCGGACAAGAACAGAAACAAGGACGAATGTCTTCTGTGTCCTGTTATCACCGAGGAGTTTCTGCGGTGGTGGAAATTTTGGGAGTTCTGGGAAGCGTTACGATTATGGCTAGCCATGGACGACTCGTAGACCGAAGATGCTGGTCTGCTACCGTTGATCAAACCCAAGCCAGCATTAGTTCTGGTCACGTATGAGCTCGTCGAAGGCTCCAACGGACTTCCCGCGAACTTGAAATTTCTGTCAAGCGGACTTCGCTCGCTAGGAGGCTGGGGTGCTTTTCTTGGAGACATGAACGTCAGTTCAGGTGCATTGAAAGTTTCCGAGTCATTGTTTTTGATGTTGTCCAAAGACTGTGATCTCTTTCTCTGGTGGCCCTTGTAGAAGGAGCCAGACCTCAAGTTAGCCGATGGCATGAGGGAGCCCTGCGCTTTCTGTTGCTTTTCATATTCAATAGCTTCGTCAGAGTTATTCATGAAACCGATATCCTTAGTAGGTGAGGTAGCGTGCGAGCCAGGTGGACTGACAAATTCGTCCTCCGTGACAGTAGATTCAATGAGCGAGTCCTTGTAGGAACTCTCGCTGGGGATATTATTGAGAGCAACGTTGATTTGACTGGCGGAGCGGCTCATCGACTTGTGCTTCGCACTTCTGGTGGCTATTTGCTTCAATTTGTCGATTTCTCGATGAACTTCAAACCTGGTTCCAAAAGAATCGATATCCAACTCCTTCAAGTGTGCGAGATCCAACTGGAAAAGAATCTCACCTGTGATTTTGTGCCTAGCAAATTTGCCAGCGATTTCCATATCGAATCCCAACACTATGGCAAAGTAGGATGAAACTTGCTGTGGGGTCCACTCGGCAGCCTTCAACGGGTTCAAGTCCTCGGTCAACGAGTTCACCGAGTTTGTCTTCTTGTGGGTATTATTATTGGCGCCTGTGGAGCCGCCATTCCTGATATCTCTGTTCTCGTCGGTATTTTCATGGTCTTCGTCAATGGTATTATTCTGGGTAGAGGTTCCGTTAGAACCAAGGAGCTTTTCAGACTGGAGCTCCTCGAGAGCCTTATCTATGTCGCTCAACGTCTTGTTTGCATTGTTGGAAGCAGGCTCTTCGTCTACGCCTAATTTGGTGAATTTGTCAGCGAGTTTGGACACATTACTAGGAGTGCCGAGGGGGGTGACATTGTTGGAACTGTTGCTGCTGGGTACTCTTCTGGAGCGCGAACGCAACAAGGTGGAGTCGGAAGTCTGCTGGTGCAACATCTGGGTGAACGACTTGGGGTAAAGACCCACCTCGTTTGTCAAGAGGTTCTTGCCCATATACCAGCCATCGTTGTACTCGCTGTCATCAGCCAACACCTCGACCTTGTCGCCGAGCTTCAAGCTGAGCTCGTCGCCAAGTCTAGCGTTGAACTGCTTGATACAGATGTAGACTGCTCCGGTGGCGGTGGTGGTCATCAGACAGATGTTTGGCACAGGAGTGTGCGAAGGAATAAGGAGCGATAAGGAGGGTCTTGGAGACTGGGAAACGTGTAGCCGGGGCTTTCAGGGCTGGCGCGGTAGCGTGGTGATCTTTCCAGCGGAACTTGGAGCCGGCTAGGTGACTTCGACGATGAGTGGGTGACGTATGCCTGAAACCGGGATGGAGGGGGAGGGCACACGCGGAAACACGGGGTATGGGGCTGCGGTGCACGGCGGGAATGAGAACGCCTGAAAAGTCACGGGACGTAGGGCAACAGCAGCAGAACCTGGCGTAAACGGGGTGGTGGAACTGGAGCGGAGCGTGTTACTGGTGTGGATAATGAGGATATTTACTTTTTAAGCCTCACGCACCATCGACGCTGGGAGGTCACGTGACTGTGCCCGGAAACTGCCCGGAATGGCACGGTGTGCGCTCAAACGGGCATCGGTTGCTGCAGTGGCGTGCGTGGAGCTGCGGTGGCGGCAGATGCAGCTGTTACTGGGGGGCGAGGTCGCACCAGCAATGTGTCCAGATGGGATTCTTTTCTGACACACGGCGCCGTGCATATCCGCAGTGCGAGCCCAGGGCCGTGCGCGCTACAATCCCGTTGGTGGCAACACGACAGTTAGCGAGACCCTGGAATAGTAGGGAGAGTAGGCAGGGAGAGGCTAGGCGGAAAGGTTTACTGCGGAGGTTCAGTGGAGAGGAGCACTGGCGTGGTAGCGTGGTGTAGAGCTGGGCCCTCAGAGAGCTCTGTGGTCTGGGTGGCGAGGCGACGTCTCGACCTCAGGTGTTTCAGTATTGTTCACATGAAACATCCTCCCTAGCTGAAACCGCGTCTGGTGATTGCAGCGCGACATTACTGTGCACTCGTGTGAGAGGTTGAGACGGCTGGTGGGAAGATGGAGTACGGGCCCCGCAGGTGGGCTGCAGGCGACTGCTGTGATAAGAAGAATCTGTCTCTGTTTTGCGAAGGCATTTCCCGCTGGGTGGAGCCGGGTGCTGCTACCGTAACTGGGGATGTCGCAAATGTCGTGTGTCGTCACGTCTAGCCGCACGGTTTCATGTGACACCACCAGGTTATCGAGTAGCGTTATATTAATGCTCTCCCCACTTGCTTGCCAGCTCGAGCTCTCTGTGTAGGAGAGTATACCGACCTCCATCCTAGCCCTCCAGAGCTACTCTTCGCAGCTACATTTTCCCTGGGTCTAGTCACGCTTCTTTGCACCCAACTGGAGAAATGACGAGAGATGAAAATCATGCCGCTTGATAATAGCACTCTGCTGACTCCTGTAGTCACCACCTCGTGGCCACTACTTCGCCACCATTTCTCAACTTGGCCCCGTCCTCTGGTTCTCTTCTGCTGCAACCTGCCACATCCATGTCGCACTCGACGCGACACTGACATCACGCGACATTTTGCGTCACCTGTTTCTCATGCTTAACGTTTAACTCAACTACACATTACAGCAAATCACATTCCATTTCCACCCACAAGCGTCCATTGCTATTCATCGCGCTCCAACTCCGCCGAAACGAGTCTCAGCGCAATGTCGCCACCATCTACCCCTTTGGGTGCCTCGCTGGTCCCCACACGTGTGGACCCGGAACGGACCCATCTAGATCCACTAGATCCTCCATCCACAAGCTCTCCAAACGATGATTCGTCACAAAATACACAGATCTCAAACTCAGATTCAACTATTTCGTCGCGTATGGAAGAGGAAATGACGCTTCTACCGCTCATTAGCTCTCTTCGCCACTCACCTAACTCCCCAAACATTAGGGGGATAGGCTCCAGACTCAACTCCTTAAATATCATCTCCGACTACTACTTCAGATATGGGCCCCACCAAGTGGCACGCAACTTCTCTGCTTCCAGAAGATTGTTGCCGGCTCCCGAGACAGACCTCTCGGTGAGCTTACTTCCTTCTTCGTTAAGAAACACCGGCAATCCCAGTACCAATAGCGATCTCGACGAACTCTCGGACGACTCCGACCTGAGATTTTCGGATAGCATCCGTAATAACAGTGCTGATGGTGTTCGTGTCAGCTATACCGAGCTGGAGGCCCAGAGAGCTATCCAATTCATTGACTCCATCAATGTGGTAGGCGATTCTAGCGACAGCGACCCGGAAACACGTCCTCTCATGCCCCCAGAGATCGATTCCAGTGAACGCCTCCTCCTCTCGTCTGCAAGACAGAACACTTCCGGGTCCAACCGTCTCATCACCCGTCCCATGTCTTTTAATGACCTGAGCTCGACCCTGGCTGGTTCCAGGTCGGGAGTGCCCCTTCAAAGGCAAAACGCGATTCGCAGCAGAACCAGAAACTCAAACAAGAGAGTCTTCTACAAAACTGGCGCAGATGCTCATAGCGAAGAGTCCAGGAAAGAGTTTGAGTCCACCATGGAACGCATACGACAGGACTCTCAACAATTGTTGGAACAAACGGAACATTTCCTAGATATAGTGGACTACATCAGAGTGGACCATGAGTTGTTCACCTTCAAGAGTGAAAAAATGGATGTTGTTTATTGCTTCAAAATGACAGGCTTGGAGCACAGCTTCCATTTGGAATCGAAAATGGATAATTTCTTAAAGCTAAGACAGAGCCGTACCGTGTGGTCTCGAAGCGTGCAGAAGAAGTTAACACGCAGAAACTCTTCAAAGCGTACTCTCGTTTCGGAGAGCTCATTTGCTCCTTCGAAAAGAAGAAAAATTGCACCCTATGATAACTCTTCCATGCCAAAAGCTCCACAAGCTCAGGAAAGACAAAGCTCGTCAATCAGACTCACATCTGATGAAAAATATAAGATACTAAGTGCCCAATTCAGCTCATATTTGACCTCTGGTTCCAGTTTCGACTTGCGAATGACCTCCCAGCGAAACTCCAAAAGTACCTTGCTATTCACTGACATCGATTACGAAACCAAAACCATGGATGGAATGCTTCGAATCAGCGAAGAAAACTGCGAAGATAGTATTACGTTTTGGAGAAACCTCTTTGGGTACGCTAGGTTTTTCTGTGGTGATTCAAAATATCTTCTGGACAAAGTTCTGGGTAACTCTGCATTAGCCAAGAGACTATTGCTCTTAGAAAAAGCAGAATATGACGTGATGAGGAATCTTATTCCAAAACCGGAGGATAGCAAAGCAACAAGTTTCAGCTTCAGTGTCCCCCTTCGTGGAAGAATAATTGACTTCAAAAAACATGACTTAAGATTTTTGGCATCAAATACCAAGAAGTATAATACTAATGACTCGTATGCGTTCACTAAACATCTGTCACAGGCATTCAAATATAATCTCATCAATTTACAATTGTCGGAATGGATGCGTGTACAACCATTCCAGGAGTACAAAGACTTGTATCTTCAGATGTACGCCAAAGAATTGAAAAAACAATTGACAAACATTGTGGAGGAGGGGTCCATCGAAAATCTGGAACATATCATTGATTTGGCTAGGGATTTCAATAGAATTGCTCCTTCATTGAGCAATTCTTTCCCTTTCAGTGCTACGTCTTTTGACGTCTCAGAGAAAGTTCCAAAATTTTGCTCTGACCGGAATTATCAACAGAATTGGGAGAAAAGACTAAGTAGGGAGTTGTTAGGAAACATTTTATCAGGTGAACATGAGGGACTACTCAACATTCAATTAAATTATATTTTGTTTACCATGAAGGTTGATTTGATCGACTTCTTAGACAAGATTTTAAACTACATACACAGGACCTTCAGCAAGCAGTCACCAGGAAACGAACGGAAAGAGCTCCAATATATTCTGCAGATTGCGCAACTTTTCGAGGTGGAAAATTCCAAGAAGGAAGATGTCCTGGCCATCATGTTGTGCTCAATGAATAGAAAGACGGGAGCATTACAAATCCACAATACCTTACCGTACATTAATTATAAGAACCAGAGTTCTCGTCGGGTGATTGGTGTTGTTGACAGTGGTATATCAAGATTTGCAAGCAGAGGTACAAACTTGGTTGAATCCGATCCCTTTGGCAGCTGGTTTGACAATGGGGATATTGAAGAGCGGATCAGACGGGATCAAATGGCATATCAGGATGGAACCCCACAACGAGCCGTCGACCCATACGTCATGGAAAAAGGTGTCGACTTGTATGGGATCTCAACCACCGGTGGAGAAGGCGGAGGGGTGCCAAGTTTTGATATCATGTAGCAAACTAGACTAGTGTCGAAGTATGGTACGAAAATATGTTGTTAGAACTAATTACAGAATAGAAAACTTGGAGCCTGAAAGCAATCGATCACCAGAAACCCCAACCCTTTTTACCTTCTCTCTTATCTTTACGCTTCTTTGCAAAGAAGTCTTTCTTGCACTCCTTGTAAGCATCAAAGAAGTCTTGACAAACGCTCCTATCTTCCTGGTTTCTCAAGAGACAGTTCATGGAGGCTTGTCGACTTTCTTCACAAGGGTCGTAGTATTTAGATGCTTCCTTCATTGACCATCTGTACTTGTGTCTGTGGTTTTCGGGATTGTCGGGATAGAACTTGTAGCTTTCCACTCCGCCCTTGGTAAAGTCGACTTTCGACACGTCTTTGACAACTTCGTCAGTCTGGAGTTTGGGTTGAGGCTTTAATTCTTCAGAGACTTCTTCGGACATTGACTTCAATAGAAAGCTTAGGTGTCTTTAGGGGATTCTTGGGTTAAACTTAGGGATCGGAGGCTAGATCAAACAAGCCAGGTTAGGCGGTGAATGTGTAAGATTGAATGGATAAGTTTTGCAGGTTACGGCACCCCACAATCTACACTTTACGATCCGATGCCGATGAGAACGGAACCTCAATACTAGAAAGCCACTCATCGAAAAAGTTACCACTTGTGACATGGCAGACAATCAGCCGATCAAGTACCTAGATGCTGGAAATGTCACTGTGTGTCAGAGATGTAAGCAGGAGGCGGCGGTTTTGATTTCAAGGAAAGAGCCCTTTTGCAAGAACTGCTTCATACGATTCATCAGGGGCAAACAAAGGAAGCAGATGCAAGACGAGAAGTACAAGGTAAAGTACGGAGCGGTCGCAGAGCGTCTAGGCGTTCAGAGAGTTCTCTTGACGCTCTCTGGGGGACCTTCTTCTTTGGTTTTGCTTGACGTGATGACATCGCTCTTGAAGGAGCAGTACGAAGCACACAATGGAAAGCAGGGATTTGAATTGATCGTGTTGAACATCGACGAGTTTGAGCTCCATTCCTTGAACAAGCGAATCCACGACGTATTGTCCCAACTGTTGAAGAGGTATGAGCCAGTACATGTGGGTTTTCGCATCCTCTCTCTCAGCTCATACATCTTGGATAGCGAGATGGTATCAAAAATACGAATCAGCAAGGAGTTCACGGGTTTGGCTTCGCTGGTAGACTCAGAAAACCACAAACTTGAAGACCTCCTTGCATTATGTCCTAACAAGTCCTCCCAGGAAGATCTATTGACTATAGTCTATGACGAGCTCATTCTAAGAACGGCCCATATCGAAAAGTGCCAAACAATCATCTATGGCCACAGCATGACCCGGATTGCCAACGAGATTATTGCTTTGACCTGTAAAGGCCGTGGTTCCACGATTTACCGTGCCATCGCGGACCATACTGTGAGTTTCAGAGGAAATGAACACGCAATCCTCTTTCCGTTGAGAGACGTTCTCTATGCCGAGATTTTAGCATACTGCCAGCTCAGCGGGCTAGATGAGTATGTCACGGAGTCGACCATCAAGAAATCCAAGATCACGAAAAACCTC
This sequence comes from Suhomyces choctaworum, assembly GCA_030568475.1. Classification (NCBI taxonomy): domain Eukaryota; kingdom Fungi; phylum Ascomycota; class Pichiomycetes; order Serinales; family Debaryomycetaceae; genus Suhomyces; species Suhomyces choctaworum. The sequence goes on along the minus strand of JAJMGE010000014.1, from coordinate 147,873 downwards.
ACCATTCGTGATTTGACCACTAACTATTTTACCAACTTGGATGCGACTGGATACGCATCTACAGCATCCACAGTTGTGAAGACGGGTGAAAAATTGGGAGCTCCCAAGTTTGACCAAGTATTGGCCCAGTGTCAGATCTGTGGCGTCGAAATCTACCAAGACCCTAGAGGATGGTTGCGTAAAATAACCGTCAACGAGGCAGCACCCATCAGCACCGAAGAAGAGCACGAGTATGCCAAACAATATGAGGCTACGTTTGGAACGGAGTTTGCTCCCGAAAATGAAATTCCAATCAATATTTGCTACGGGTGTATTGTCACAATTGGTGGAGTCAAGCAAGATGCTGGATTTTTGTGGCCAATCAAAAAGGATGGATATGAGGGTGAATTGAGAAACTATTACACTGCGAGTGACCAGGCGGTCTTGGACGAATACGTGCTCACCGAAGATGAAGAAGAGTAACCTGAAGTAGACATAAGTAAGTATATACTGCATTAATAGAACATATGGCATTGAATGAATGTAGTATTCAGACTTCCTCTATGAGATCTACCTTCAAGGTTAACATAGTCATCAGTTTACAAATCCTTGCTCTGCAGAATACACAGTTCTTACAGTTCAAATACACCACAGTTGAAATGTGCTCCTTTGGTCCAACGTCGCATCCTCCGTATTTGCAGTCGCGTCCACAAAGATACAAACCAGATCTATTCAAGAAGGCACCACCCCACCAGACAACCCAATACAACACATCCATTCCCAAGAAGCAAGTGCAAGCTACTCGTCTCGGTATGTACGCGCCCAGCTTCTTCAACAGGGATCTCTATAAGTTATGGAATGGCAAAGATACAAAAGACTCCATCAAGGCGTTTGAAGAGTTCCGCAATGGAGGATCTACTCGTCCCCATGAAGGCGTTTCAGGTTCAGGGGTCCATGGGCCGTCTCTTCTGAACGACCAAGCTGCTGGCGAGCGCAAGAAGTATTTTCGGCTGCTCTTTGCTCCGCCCTTGCTGGCGTACTCAGCAGATGTCCCAGGGGCCAGTCTCTCCCAACTTGAATATACGATCCAGAACGCTACCCAGCTTCCAGAAATGGAGCTAGATGGATGGAGTTCCGGCTCCAAAGCTACTCCATCCCCATTGACCCAGCTGAAGATCCACCAGTTGGATCAGATCCTGAATACCGGATACACCACAATCAGACCCATAGGAATACTTCGAACTATGCAAGAGATCGACATAGAGGAGGCCCGCAGGTACAACACGAGTGACCAGCAATTTGACGATCAGTCCTATATTCACACCATGGAAAACACGCATACAGAGGGCCAAGGGGCCGGCGTGAACGGAAGCAATATGTCCATGAGAGATGCACAGAGCGAAGAGGTCGACTTGGATGCACAGGTCGTTAATATGGACGACCGCGAAGATAACGATGGGTTTGAGGAGGACGAGGAACACGATACACCCCGTGCTGCGCACAGCAGGTTCCTCGATTACGAAGACACTAACGAGCAAGGACAAGCGGCCTCGAGAGCCGATTTGGTCGCAGAAGGGTTCATGGCGGACGAAGTGGAGTACCAGAACGACCACTCGTTAGCTGCGGATTCTGCCCCTATACAGGTGAACTCGGGAACGGTGGTGTCAACATTAATGGGCGATATCGATTCCACCAGAACAGCATTCACAAGTTTGACTTCTGCACCGGAAGACGCAAGCCTTGCGATAGACAGACCCTGCGACACGCCATATGAGGAGGACGAGGACCAGTCAGACCTTGATATGGTGATTGAAGAGTGAACTGCAACGGGATGAAAAGATGCTACCATTCAATTCTTGGGTAAGAATATATACTATAATAGATACGTAAACGTGGGTTTCTGAAACTGTAGCTGGATTAGAGCCCTACCAAGCATCAGCACCAACCGGTTTTAAGTCTGTGAGCATCGTTAATCATGAGGCAGTGCTGCTGATTGGGCCAATGTCTTGATATTGTCCACCTTTGCTGTTTGCAAGTGCAATGCAGGAATCATCCACTTTCCGCATGAACACCTCGATCCCTTCCACGAATACCCACCCACCTTGGACTCGCACTTGGGACATTGAAATTTCCCTTCGATATCCTCTTTGCTGAGTTCCTCTCTCATCCAAGTCAACGGTTCTTGCAAGAAGTAATGTGAGCATGTCGAGCTCGCTGACTGGACAGATATGATTCTCCTGGAGTTTGCTGCCTTCTTGACAAAATTGGACTGCTTGGACGACTCGTCTGGAGGGGTGTGTGGTTCTAGATGGGCACTTTTAGCAAGAACTCTTCTGCAACGCTTGCACCTTAGGTCAAACTCGCTTGCGGAAGAAGAATCCGGTTCTTGTGCTTCCTGAGAAAGCATCAGCTGTCGTAAGGAGTTTCCCGAAGGATCTGACAGTAAACTGAGCTCTGCCACTAGCTGTTTGTATTGAGTATTGGCAGGGTCCACAGAGCACCCCCACGAATGGTAGAGCTTTAGTTGATGCATGAAGCTGGGATTTGGCTCCAGATCGGGATTCTTCCGTTTCACCGCGTGCAATGCCTGGTCTAGCTCGAGTTTGAATTTCTTCATGAGATAGGCTACGATGATGGTTGAAGATCGCGAGACACCTTGCGCACAATGGACGAGAACGCCTGTCGATTCGCCTGCTGGCTGTGGCTTGGTGTATAGTGCGGATTCAATGAACTCGTTGCAATCTTCGAAGTGCTGAATGATGTTTGTCGATTCCTCATCGGTGACGTCTATCTGTTTATGGACATAGTGTGAGGTGTATTGCAGGGGAATTGGTCCGGGAAGTACAGAGAGTATATGTGTGATGCCGTAGAGCAGCCTCAAGTCGGTGCTGCTGTTGAGCGGCTCTATCGATGAGACGTAGATGCTCCCTAGTATTCTCTCTATCATGGATGAGGACTGAGATCGTGAAAGGCGCGCTGATCATCGCGAAATTTTGTGTGCACAAAGTTGGAGCAGACACATAGGATTTGCAAGAACAAGGAAAGGTTGAGGAGAGGAAGAGCAGCGAGGTTGCGAAGTAGATGGAATGTTTAGCAAAGACGTGTTTGGTGTATATGCTGTGAATTTGCAATTTTGAAGAAATTTAGATAAGTTTACCAGTAGAGAATGGCATACCAAATCTTCCCTTGGCGCCCTATGAAGTCCATATGGATCCACAGCCCCAATCCATTCGATCTCTACAGTACGTGTTCCTGCTGGAACTTTCGTTCTTTCACCGTGAATGTCTGCATTGAATTTATTCAACTCTACCTAGGGGGTCGTGTGCGTTTCGGATTGGCATCTCGGAGTGCATATTGCCATTGCAACCATGGGTTCCGAGGAACAAGGCTGCGGATGTGACCTTGGACATGAGACGAGAATCCGCGCAACAGCCAAGGCGAAGACCGGTCACCGTCTGGCAATCTACAGGTTATGGGGGACGGGCGGCTTTGTCAGGCAGAGAAGCTCGGCAGGCGTGAAAGTTGTCGGAGATTGGCTGTGGCAAAGGGTCCGATCCACAAGCTTAGGACGGATGGAACCTCGGACACCAGGGCCAAAAGTCCGACAACACCCGAAGGGTTACCCGGACACAAAAGTGGTGCAGGTCTGGAGGGCAGGTAGAGCCTCGAGGAGCAGCAGAGACGGGCGATTTGGACGGACCCTCTCAACTACCAGTAGCAACGCTTAGGCGCCGCCTGTTTAGGGAGGCACCGACCACAGAATCGCAGCGTTCCAGACTGAACACCCCCCACCAGTGCCTCCACCGGCTGCTTCACATGACCCTCGCACAAAAAATAAGCTACTCCGAAATCTGGGGAACCCGCAACGCCAAAATTTTCACCGCCGTCTGCAGCAAGCAATGATTGGACGAGCTCCATATACCACAGCAGCACGGCACCCACTAAACACGCAACGCCGTAGAATCCACCCGTAGCACCCGCAGCACCCGTCGCACCCCCTCCGCCCATGGCTTGACACCTGCATCCAATTCACCTTGTCGCCCCACCCCCGGATCATCCCCCTAGACCCGCTTGTGGGGCACTCCGAGATAGCAAAAGGTGTGGGGCCAAGTGTGGCGGAAATCGCGTAGCGGCGCTGCGATTGGCGGAGCGCACCCGCGGTAGGTGACCCCATGACAACACCCCCGGTTTCCAGCGGCAGCTGCGGTGGTGCCACGTCCTCGGTGGCCGCTCAGTTCGGCGTCGGTGTCGCGCACCAGCTGCCCAGTGGTGGCCGTGAGCACCACAAAAAAAGAAACATGTCCGCTGCGATCCGGTACTGTGCGCGCTGTGATTGGCCCGCGCCGCGAGCACGGGACGGCCCCAGGCTCCAGGAGGGTGCTACCAACGGCGGTGTGCAGGTGGAGCATATATAGGCGTGGGTTCCCGGAATTTCGTTTTTCGTTTTCCCATACAAAAATGTCTTTGAGATCATTCCAACGTTCTACTGCTTTCGCCAAGAGAGCCGTGTTAGGTGCCAGAACCTATGCCACTGCCGAGCCCGTACGTTTGTTGCTTTACCCGAATGTGGTGTGGCGAGCTGGGGATGCTCGCCGTTGCCGTGCAAGCCGTTTTTACTAACCTCCAGACCTTGAAAGCCAGATTGGCTGAAATCTTGCCTGAGAAGGCCGAGGAAGTCAAGCAGTTGAAGAAGGAACATGGCAAGACCGTATGTATATGGTGATGTTGGATGGAATCGGAGTCCGACAAGTGGATGGCGGTAAAGGGTCGACGATTGGACGCCTGCAAGTGCTGCAAATCAATGCTCGCTCGGTGGCTCCCTTCGTGTAGCCACTGTGGTGCTCTGCGGTACGGATGCTTGTCCCTGAGTCTCGTGTGTGGCCGGTGGCGTCACCCGTAGCCCGTTCTTTGTCGTCGTCCCTTTCTCCCAGCCAGCGAGCCTCGGATCCGGCCATTGACCGCCGAATGCCCTGTGCAGGACCGACCGCTTTGTGGGGGAGGGGCGCTTGTGATGCGCACCTCCGCCGGAGTTCAAAGTTTTATAACCCATTGTTAAAGAGAACCCATTACTAACTAGCAGGTCATTGGTGAAGTTTTGTTGGAACAAGCCTACGGTGGTATGAGAGGAATCAAGGGTTTGGTCTGGGAAGGTTCCGTGTTGGACCCAATCGAAGGTATCAGATTCAGAGGTAGAACCATCCCTGACATTCAAAAGGAATTGCCAAGCGCCCCCGATGGATCTGAGCCTTTGCCCGAAGCTTTGTTCTGGTTGTTGTTGACTGGTGAAGTCCCATCCGTCGCCCAAACAAAGGCTTTGTCCGAGGAATTGGCTGCTAGATCTGCCTTGCCAAAGCACGTCGAGGAATTGATCGACAGATCTCCTTCCCACTTGCACCCAATGGCCCAATTCTCCATCGCCGTCACCGCCTTGGAATCCGAGTCCCAATTCGCTAAGGCTTACGCCAAGGGTGTCAACAAGTCCGAATACTGGAAGTACACCTACGAAGACTCCATCGAATTATTGGCCAAGTTGCCCAACATCGCTGCCAGAATTTACAGAAACGTGTTCCACGACGGTAAGTTGCCAGCCCAGATCGACTCCTCTTTGGATTACGGTGCCAACTTGTCTGCCCTCCTTGGTTTCGGTGAAAACAAGGAATTCTTGGAATTGATGAGATTGTACTTGACCATCCACTCCGACCACGAAGGTGGTAACGTGTCTGCGCACACCACCCACTTGGTTGGTTCCGCACTCTCCTCCCCATTCTTGTCCTTGGCCGCCGGTTTGAACGGTTTGGCTGGTCCATTGCACGGTCGTGCCAACCAAGAGGTTTTGGAATGGTTGTTCAAGTTGAGAGAAGAGTTGAAGGGTGACATCTCCAAGGAAGCCATCGAGAAGTACTTGTGGGAAACCCTTAACGCCGGAAGAGTGGTTCCAGGTTACGGTCACGCTGTCTTGAGAAAGACCGACCCAAGATACACCGCCCAAAGAGAATTCGCTCTCAAGCACATGCCCGACTATGACTTGTTCAAGTTGGTCTCCAACATTTACGAGGTCGCTCCAGGTGTCTTGACCAAGCACGGTAAGACTAAGAACCCATGGCCCAATGTGGACTCCCACTCCGGTGTCTTGTTGCAATACTACGGTTTGACCGAAGAGTCCTTCTACACCGTGTTGTTCGGTGTCTCCAGAGCTTTCGGTGTCTTGCCACAATTGATCTTGGACCGTGGTTTGGGCTTGCCAATCGAAAGACCAAAGTCTTTCTCCACTGAAAAGTACATTGAATTGGTCAAGAACATCAAGGCTTAGACCATCTGATCCCGTGCGATCCACAGAGTCTCATGCCTATTCATCCTTTATTTATTAAGTAAAATATTATTTATTGCCAGTTTCTGGCTATGTATCAATTGACGACTCAGATGCCATAAAAAAAATTAATGGTGTAGTTTACAGGTTCATCCCCATAGCTGTACTACACCAATGTCCGGACGTGCGCATACCGTTCTGAAATTTTCTTGATTCGTTACTGACTTAGGTACTTGTTTGTGACAACCATGGGTGCTTCCGTCAGGACTCCTTTTGGGGCCATATCTCAGACAGGTGCACTTTTACGTCGTCCATTTCATAGCACCACTCGCACGTCTGAAAAAGTGCTGTTTTCAAACACTTTACAACTCCCCAAGACCAACTTTGGCCCCAAAGTTCCCAAGAACCAAGAAAGAGATGCCCTTATCGAGAAAACGAGTCAGCAATTGTACAAATGGCAACAAGGAACCAGAAAGGAGCGTCCCGAGTTTGTGCTCCACGACGGTCCTCCCTATGCTAATGGTGATTTGCATCTCGGGCATGCCCTCAACAAGATATTGAAGGACATCATAAACCGGTTCGAATTGATCCACAACGGCTCAAAAGTCAACTACGTTCCCGGATGGGACTGTCATGGTCTCCCTATCGAAGCCAAGGCCATTAGCTTGACCAGCAAGGACAGCAAGGACAGCACCGCAAAGTTGACTTCTGTGGAAATCAGAAATGCATGTCGAAACTTGGCCTCCTCGATGATTGAGCTGCAAAGAGCGCAGTTTAAAGAGTTTGCTATTATGACAGACTTCGAGAACCCATATATCACTATGTCCCACAAATACGAAATTGATCAGTTGAAGATATTCAGGAAGTTGATGGAGAACGGTCTCTTATCAAGACAATTGAAGCCTGTGTGGTGGGGATGTGAATCACAAACTGCTCTAGCAGAAGCGGAGCTCGAATATAACAGTGACCATAAGTCCGTTTCTATATTCGTGAAGTTCCCTGTCGTGGAAGGTCCTCTCCACAAGAAGCTCCAATCCCAAGGAGTACCTGTATCGGGCTCAAACTTGCAGTTGGTCATATGGACTTCAACTCCATGGACAATCCCCGTGAACAAGGCAATTTGTGTGAACGAAAACTTCACCTATACACTTTTGCATAATCCTCATACCCGGGAATACTTGGTGGTGGCTGAAAAGCTCAAGGACCAACTTCTCAAGACTGGTCCCGAATGGGAGGTTGTTGATATTCTGATACGGGGTACGGAAATAGTCGGCAGCTACTATGTCAATACCGCATCACAAGACTCCATGAAGCATCCTGTTCTACATGGTGACCACGTCGTGGATACAGCAGGTACCGGTTTAGTTCATACAGCACCTGCTCATGGTGGAGAGGATTACTTGGTGGCTAAGAAACACGGCATTGAAGTGCTCTCTGCAGTGGACGGCGAGGGTAGATATATCGAAGGAAAATTGCCTCCAGGCTATGAAACGTTGTACAACCTCAAAGTGACAGACCCATCCACTGTGTGGAAATGCATTGGCTTAATGAGTGATAGTCATATGATATTCAGTGTCGATAAAAATTTCAGACACTCATACCCATACGACTGGAGATCCAAGACTCCTGTGATCCAAAGAGCTACTCCCCAGTGGTTTGTTAATGTTGAGAAGATCAAGGATACTGCCTTGGAGGCGTTGAAAGATGTACAGTTCTTTCCTGAGTCGGGTAAAAATAGACTCCCCCTGTTCATTAGAGATAGGAACGAATGGTGTATCTCTAGACAAAGAGTATGGGGATTGCCATTGCCTATGGTTTACAGTAAAAAGACCGGGGAAGCCATCGAGGAACTCTCAGTTATTGACTATATTATTACTCGCATCGATGAGCTCGGAACTGATGAGTGGTTTGCGGAAGAAGAGGATATCTCTAGATGGCTTCCAGAGGATTTAAAACACCAGGCTACCGACCTTTACAAGGGTAAAGATACCATGGATGTTTGGTTTGATTCAGGGACTTCTTGGAGCACGTTATCGTCTAACCTTAATGAGTTAATCTCCGTTGAAAAGCCCGTTTCTGACATATACTTAGAGGGAAGCGATCAGCACAGAGGCTGGTTCCAGTCATCATTGCTCAACAAAATTATTGCTTCAGGTAAGAATGGCGGAGATTTCAAACCGGTTGCCCCTTTCAAGAAAATCATTACTCACGGGTTCACCCTTGATAGTAAAAACGACAAGATGTCAAAGTCTAAAGGTAATATAATAACACCAGGACATGCCATGAACGGTGGAGGAAAGCCCTTTCTACCTGCATTAGGAACCGATGGTTTGCGGTTGTGGGTAGCATCCTCCAACTATAATTTTGATATTAACGTTACAAACGAAGTGCTCACCAGAGTATTCGAAAACTCCAAGAAAATAAGAGTCACATTTAAGTACATGTTAGGAAACCTCAAGGACTTCCTGGAGCCGGTGGCTTACAAGGATTTGAGTCCATTGGATAAATATACCTTATCGAAACTCCGGACGCTTCAGATGAATTGTGTTGAATTTTACAAGCAGCACAACTTTTCTAGGGTTGTTTCAGAAGTCAACTTCCATATGAACAATGACTTAAGTGCCTGGTACTTTGATATCTCAAAGGATTGTTTGTATACTGACCATAAGCTGTCTGTCAGAAGAAGAGGCGTTCAAACTGTTCTCCGGGAATTGCTCAGAACGTACATTGGGCTATTGTCTCCGATACAACCCTTGGTGACACAGGAAGTTTGGAATGAATATAGAGAACTCTTTCAACAACCCGAGGAATCGCCCTTCATGATTCAAGATTGGAATAGTTTCTATAGATTGCCAGAGCTGTTCTTCAACGAAGCAGTGGAATTCGAATTTGAAACGGTGTGGACCATCAGAGACCATATTTATAAGGCCTTGGAAAAGCTCAGAGAAGATGGTCACTACAAGAACAAGCTTGAGACACAAATCAATATCAATGCCTCGGTCTCTGTGGGGAAACTTCTCGAGTCCCACGAAGAGTATTTGGACGACTATTTCTTGGTCTCCAAGGTTTCATTGAATAAACCTCTTGCAAAAGAGTTACTGTTTAATTCCCAATCCAGTATGACTATTGATGGCACCACTATCGACATCGAGATTGGTCCCTCAGATAATGCAAAATGTCCTAGATGTTGGAAGTATACTGCACCAAAGGAAGATACCCTCTGTGAAAAGTGTCATCTGGTTGTTGAGGGGTGAGTATTTCCCGCAAATCATAAAGACGACCAAGATTCGGTTTTTGTCAATTCACGATCAAGCATACCTTCTCAAGTAACTTTCGCTTCTTGGATGTTTAGACCCTTTCCTAGATCTATTTCGCCTCGACTACTTTTCGCAACCTTGGAACCTGCACGCGCACGACTGCCGCTAACTCCAACTGTCCTGTATATTTTATAGATAAACACAACGCTACGCTAATACGACGATTCCGACCACCTTAAACCGAAAACGCTAGAAGAATGAGTTTCTCGCGGAAGATAGGGAGCTACGAGAGCCAGAAGGCGTTTCTTGTTGAAAGTTACCGAACTTTGCGTAAGGATGCCCAGGCTGAAGGTCACTCTCAAGTGTTTGAGCTTCTTCTCCATTTGGACGAAATATTGTATGAGTACCACTTCATAAAGGGCTACATAGAATGCTCCAAAGTTGTACTAGGTCCCTATGACTCCATAATTTGGGGAGAAATTGAGAATTTGGCCAAGTCTTTGCAGAGGCAGATCCCAGTGCCAGATCTTTTGGAAGATATCAAGCGGTTGCCGATCATACGAAGGCAGCTTCAAGACAATGCTCGTGAAGCCTCGAGGATCTATCATCTTCACGAGAAAGCTACAAGTGACAGTGAACCATTTTTAACCCCTGCTCTAGTTCCTGATGATTTCGATTTATCTCCGAAGAGGACTCAGAAATCTGTAAAGTATCCAAACTCGTTCATGAATGGACATTGGTCGAAAGCTCATGTGCGATGCCTCATAGAAGGTTTCGCTAATCCTGAATTCAAAGTCCCTATTGAGAAAACTGTGCATACAAAAAACGAATTCGAACGGAAGTTCGGCATTCTGATGCCCCCGAAGGCATTCGACTACTTCATGTTGCATTATGGATTCAAAGAGACTCCCTTCAATATCATTGAATTAAACTCAGTTTTTGACGAGGCATTTGTGAGATATGAATTTTCGTATCCTCCATCCAGTTATAATAAAATAATGGAGTTCATGCAGCAGAAGTATCCAAATTTGCTCACCGAAACCGACATCGAGTATGGCGTAAAATTGAGAAGATTGTTCAGAAGAATGTATCGAACACCCTATGAACCGCGTGAGAATTATCTTGAATTTTTCAGCGATATACCATTTTTTAATGCTACACTTAAGTCTGGCCCGGATACGACTAATCTTGAATTATGAAAGATTCTTGTTAGATGATGTCTAACCAAGAGAAGGCTACAATATTTGAACAATTCAACTAATTACATTCTGGCCGTGTAATATACATTTCTATCAAGTTATCTCTTTCCACTCATCAATTGAGTCAACAACTGAGAACTGGAAGTTTGGGTGCCAGCGTTAAATCCAGGACCAGCACCAACAGTTTGAGGTTCACCGTAGCCCACAACAGGATGCTGTTGCAGGTGAATTTGTGAAGGGCTGATCTGTGACTTAGGAAGGGCACCAGATGCAAATAATCCCGGTGGTGGTGGAGTGGAGGTATTTGCACGATCATTAGACCTCAAGAGGTTGACCTGTCCTTGGTTGGGTTGGCCAGCAACCTGAGCCTGCTGGTTTTGTTGAGCCTGCTGTTGCTGCTGCAATTGGAGGAGAAGTAACTGTTGTTGTGCTTGTTGTTCAGCCAAAGCAGACTCTCCAGGATGGACCTGTTGTGCTTCCAGCAATTTTTTTTGTTGCTCAAGTTGCAATTGTTGCAACTGTCCGGCTTGCACATTAGGGCTAACCTGAATCTGACGCTGCTGCTGTTGTTGGATCTGTGTTTGTAAAAGGGTCTGTTGCTGACTGATTGGATGGTTCTGATATGCTAAATGGTAGTTCTTGATGGGCCTGAGAATGAATCTCTCAATAACTTGGCGAGCGAGAACCATTTCATCCTCAAGCTTGGTATCGTTGACCAAACTAGTATTGAATGAAAATAAGGGAAGCCTCTTCGAATCGTCCGACATGCTCTTGAAATGAACGCTTAATTTCTCTTTATTCTCTGTCAAACTCCTCAAGTACTCAGTTGTCTGTTCGATGAAGGCAGATGCCGAGTCATCGTCAATGTCAATATCATCGGGCAACAATACATTGTCCTTCGAAGTCTTGATCGGTTTGGTCTTCTTGCTATCTTTCTTCTGCAGTTGCTTTTGGTTGCTGAAAATTTCACCCAACGTAGGAAATGCAGCAGAGTTGGCCAACGGCATATTGTTGTTCACCTGAGGAGAGGTACTGGCCGAGATGCTGTCACTCTTGGCCCAGTGTGCTGTGACCGGAAGTACTGGACCTCCATTTGGTTGTGCCGGTTTGGTTGTCCTCATTTCGACCTCCTCATCTTCTTCTCCACTCAATGATGCTTGAGCATTGGTCGAAGATGCACCGTTGAAAGATTGGGATCCTGCCTGGAGGTTGGAATTGCTACCAGTTCTTGCTCCCGACATACCCATCATGCCCATCTTCAAGCCCTGCTGAGTAGACAAATCCTTTCTGGTGTAAGAATCTGCCTCCTCTCCTGGTTCGTGTAAGAACATACAATTTGGATTTGGGCATGGATGCCCTCTTAAGTATGAAGAACAGTACTTGGTAGTTCCATGTGCAGCGCGCAAAATTCTGCCATCACATGTGGTTCCGTCAAGCTCATTGATGCACTTCAAAGCATCTTCTTTCTTGGCGAACGTCACATACACCACCAACCCTGGGTTCAGGTGGTGATGCGATGACAGGGTATTTGGTGTCTTCTTGTTGATCACAATTTTCAGGATCTTTCCGTATTGACCAAAGTACTTTTCGGATCTCAAAACAGAGTGGAGGTCATCGGGATTGCAAGGAGGATTGAGGCCCGTGACATACACGAGGTTCTTCTGGACCACTCTCAAGCCTGCCAAGTGTTTCTTGTTGGCCATTTCGGTTTCCTTCTTCTCTTTTTCCTTCTGTTTCTTTTCTTTCTCCTTTCTTTCCTTCCTCAACTGCAGCATTCTGTATTCATCGGCGCTGATTGTCTTGTATTCCACACTTTCGTCATCGTACAATCTTCTGCAACCAGGACATCTACCGTTGAGTTCAGGATTCTGACGGATATTATTGTAGCAGAACTGACAGATCTGATATCCACAAGGACAGGGCTTAAAATTCTTGTCAGACATGTCCATTTCTTCCACACATAATGGGCTGTTTGTTAGTATATTCCTTCAGAACTTGTTTTCCATGAGTTGAACGTACCAGTATTCCTCTTCATCGTCGCTGATAAAGGAGTCGTCGGCGGTAATCATTGTTGTAATTGTGCGTATACTATTATTGAGGGTTCAACAGATCAAGCGAGTTGGTGTTAGCTTGGATTATAAGTCAATTCTTCTGATCTATTACTAATGTTAGTAATTTTTGGTCGTGACTCGCCATCAACCAAGAACAAAAACCATGGTCGTGCACCACGCAGTTGATGTCCATTACGTAACTATAGTCAGATTAGCCACCAGCAACGGCAACACTGCATATTGGCACGAACAGAGCAGGATAATGTCGTTCTTTGTGGAATTGTGGGACTCCATTTTCACCCCAGGTACTACTCCTGCGTTAGTCACCGCCACCCATGTGTCGTTTGTTCTTTTGATTCTCTCGTTGGTGGTGTTGGTATTTGTCACCAAGTCCATCCACTTCATCAACCTCTTGGTCATTGCCGTGTTGCTCTACGCTTCCGTGATCTGGTTTATCAGCGAGTTGGAAAAGACCAAGTTAAAGTCCAACACGGTATTGGAAAAAGAAGAGGTGGACGAAACGAAGGGAACTACTGGTGAGAAGGTCCCAGAGAAGGCTACTGAAGAAGCTGATGCGACATCTGTAGCAACAGGTGTTCCAGCCAAAAGTCCTGTCAAAAAGAGAAAGGAGTGAATGGTGTGTGGGTCTGCATTTTGAGGATTCGTATAGAGCTACTTTTGACAAATATTTCATTCATGTGACAGTTTATAGCACGTACTATTTCAGCATAGTAAAGAGACGACTGACGGTATCAGTACGGCTGAATAGCACATAATGCACATTACTAATTTTTTTGTCGTATATATATATAGTTCACCTGACGTAAAGTCTATAACGTGAATGATCTTGAGATGTGCGTGCAGTATGAGTTTCCGTGACGCTCTAAAACAATACATCGACCATCCCACAGATAACGAAGACGTCCTCTTCCATGACGATAATGTCGTAATTATAAGAGACAAGTTTCCCAAGGCCATTCGCCATTACTTGGTGATACCGCGTTCCACTGCAATAACGCATGCCCACCCACTAGACGTGTTCAATCGGGACTACCAAAACTGGACAGGGGAAGAGCTCTACGAATTGCTACTGGAGTACGTGAACAAGGCAAGGCGGTTGATTGTAGACGATTTGAGCAGCGTTATCAAAGAGACCGATCTAGTCAAAGTGAACGAACTTCAGAATAAGTTTGTTAAAGCAGGAGTTCATTCCACACCTTCGCTCAGAAACTTACACATCCATGTCATCACTCAAGATTTTCATTCCGACAGAATGAAGAATAGAAAGCACTACAACTCGTTTGCTACGGATTTTTTTGTCGACTTCGACGATCTAGATCCCACATTTAATCGCAGGTACCAGAGACGTAAGTCGACCAACGACGACTATCATTCTAGTTCGGGCAGTGGTAGCGAAGACGAAGACAGTGGTCCTTACGTGCAGCGCCCCAGTCGGGTAGCATTGGAAGCCCTTCTCAAGTCAAAGTTGAAATGTAAGGAATGCGGCACAAACTTTGACTCGAGCATGGTGAAGTTGAAGAAACACTTGGAAGGTCATTTCAGGGAGAGGTTTGCTACCTACCCTAAATCCCTCTTGTTGGTTCCGAACGGGAAAAAAAGTGAATGAAATCTACCAATTTAAATTAGTCATATCACACCATTCATATCAGGGGTATACAGAAATGTGGTGCTCGACAAGTTACCAACAATGTCCCACATTGTGATCATTTATTGGTGTGTCTTTTTTTTCTATGGGCACTTCCTGCTCTAAATATGCCATATTCCCCCAAAAGTCACCCAGATAATCTATCTAAAAAACTTGAAAGAACACTGTTGAATTTTTCAGACAGCCCATCGTCCACGTTGTCGTAGTAAATGAATCTTGTAACCTGTGGAGAGCTGCTCGTGGTTGTGTCTTGTTTAAGCATTTTGCAACTGGTAGTGTATCCGGGTAACACTTTCCGAGGTATAAAAAGCCGCTCGCGTAAGTAGGTCATCGCCCATAATTCACACTACTACCACTTGCTTCAATAAACGTCCTTTGCTGCAACGAATGTAGATTTGGGACTTTATCTCCATCCACATGCCGACTTCAGGTGTGGGCGGTAAACGAATCCCGCATATCGACCGAGCTGTCTGCAGAAGAGTTCTTACGATTTCTGTGTAAGAACGTTCTTTTGATGACGGCTCACATCAGTTAGGAAGAGCGAAGAAATTGTTCCACGCTCGGTCCTATATGGATACGATTCATAAACTCGTCGGTCTTGCCATTTGGAACGGCGCAGGTTTCCTTAAACTCGCAGTACTTGCACTTGTCCATGTCCGTTGTGTAATTTGGAGGATGGTCACCGTTCCAGAACGCCGACGCCTTTTGTACTGCTTGCTCTAGTAGCTCTCGGTCGTACTTATACTCGTTAGTGTGGAAACACTGTTTTGTTTTCACGTTATGGTATTCCACTGTGATGTGTTCTCCAAGCATTCCTTGAAATAATTGGTAAAATTGCGAGGACCTGGCTGCGAAGTATCTGAGGGTTGGTGGTGTTTTCCAGGACGTGAGAAGCTCTGGTGTCAAAAGCTGCTTGTAGTCAAAGTTCTCCACCTCTGATACTCTTTCGAATGGCTTGAACACCTCGGTTTGGACATTCAAAACATGATCATCATCGAACCCGGTATTTTGAACCTCAAGATCCATGCGTACGAGTTGATTGAGATCGTAAGAGTCAAATGTGGTTTCCTTCACGTAGTTGTCGTAGGGCAAAAAACCAATCGGTTTTCCCTGGGCTAAGTTGACAAAATCAAAGTAGTACAATTCAAAATTCAGTCTAAGGATTGTCAACAAAGTAGCCATGTTAATAGGCTCGTCCACGTCTAATCCTCGTTGCCTAGCATTTTCTAGCAAGCCATAGTATGCAAAATGTTCGTCTCTCGATTCTTCGCCTGATAACAACCCTAACATTTTCCTGTAGTAGGTAGTCTGGAGCATAGCTCCTTCCACCACCGACGGCTGTGCTGGAGGTCTGTTGTAGGACCTTGTTTTCACGTCGGCTGTGCGTACTTTAAACGAATCTTGGTGGTCTTCTATTATTGCCTTAGTGCTTTGCAAGAACTTGGTTATATCCACAAGAATTGTCTGATTGATCACCTTCTCGCAGTTATATTCCTTGCTCCAACCTATCTCGTCAATTAAAGAGAAGTCTTGGGGATCGCTTCTATTCTCTAGTTTGAGATGGTCAATGATCCCGCTTATGAGGACTTGCTTGGGGTTGACGTTCGTATCCTGCGTAGACCTGTCGAGTTGGGCACTGGTATCAATGAATTTGCCCGAGGTGATATTGACGTAGCAATGGACCAACACTTCGCGGGCTTCTGAAGTAGTGACCAAGGCATAGAGTCTTTGAACTATTTGCGTAGACCACTGAGCAGCAAGCTCGCTTTCGCCGATGTTGCCGTAGACCAAGCCGCTGAATTCCTCCAAGGACACAGCAAGCCTGTCTCCAGGCGCTTCAGAGCGATACACCGGGTCTCCCTGTTCCTCTGTACAAATGTCCAGCTCGCGTCGTACTATTTCTTGGTAGGTTTCTTGGATAGCTTGCTCCAAGGCTGCTGTTTCCACGGTTGAGTGCATGTCAGATTCTAACTCTTGGTGCATCTCCACCCCCAACTCAATGGCCTTGGTCCGCTTAGGCCCAATGGAGCCGGAAAACACGCTATAGTACTCTCGTAGCTCGCACCATTTGTCGATAAGCATCTTGGTCACAGAAAGACGCGGCGAATGGATGTAAGACTCGTCGATGTTGTGAGTAGAATGGAACTGGAAGGGACTGACATTGAGAGGACTATGTAAGGGAAGGATTTCGCCTGGCTTCACGCCCCAGTTCTCGTGAATGTTCTTCAGTGCTTCGTTAGATGGCACAATCGCAGCACCAGAAGAATGGTTTGGTTCTTTGATGACGAACTTTCTAATGAGATCCAGAACTTCCTTGGTGACACTGGGGCCGATATGGTATAGTCGTTTTGAGCTATAAAGCATTCCTGGTGACACTTTAGAAATGTCCCATGGCATCTAAAGATGTGTGGATTTGAAATTGCTGCAAGTCGCGTTGTGTGGAGAATTAACAAAAGGTGGAATCTGAGATTTCCACATACCTGTTTCAATCGTAATTCACTTTTCACTCCAACTACATCGATCCTGTTCTTTTCTTTATTTGGCTTATTATATTACATACCTATAATACAACGGTCTTTACCACCAGGGCACAGATTATTTTAATGAATACCTCTCTTCATCTTCAACGACTCTCTCTTCTTTTCGCTCAAGCTGAACTGGACAGGTAAGTTGATCTTGGAAGAGTCCACCAACATAGAGTCGGTGGTGCTGCCACTGTTCGCCAGATTCACGGGACTGTCGGCAATCGAGCTGTTGCTGCTGGTATTGCCACTGCCACTGTGAGCAATAGGGCCAAACCCGTTACTGAAATAGCCGTAGTCCTCGGAAGGGGTGGTGGCCGACATGAAGGGAGAGTCCAATGCCATAGGGTTGGGGTTCCTGTTGCCCTGGAATGTGGGCGTCGACACCCCGTTCAATGCATTGAGCGCCTGTATGTTGGCACATTCGGTGTTGATTGTTAATGGCCGTGGAAGGGAGTTATTTCCTCTGGACGAGGATCTGGACCGTGCTGCCTGGTGTTGTTGGAACATGAACTCCTCGTAGTCTGAGCCGCTCATGTGTCCACTATTTATACTGTTTTGGATGAGTTGCGTGGTGGAAGGCGGTGGTGTCCAGGACGAGCCGCTGGAAATGGATCCCTTGTTGGATCCTGGGGGCGTTTGGTAGTCCATCATCATATTGTTGAATCCACCGGTCGACCCAGGAGCAGAACCGTTGCTGGTACCGCCGCCGGAGTTTCCGGCCGATCGGTTGATCATCGACTGGGGAACGTGGTCGGGTATCGAATGCAATGAATCAGTGCTTCCATTCATTTGTTCGTTGTGGAGACCGCTGCCGGCGCTGTGGGGCCGTATACTGTTGATGTTTCCAACATGCAACCAGTTGTTGTTGCTGTAGGAGTTGTTTCTTGTAAGCGACTGCTTTCTCAAGCTCAACGACGAGGAACGGGACCTGTTGTTGGAGTTGTTGGCGTTGTAGTTCGAGATATTCAACTCCGTGAGCGACAAGTTGGAGATGGACGACTGTCTTATACCCGCGCCGGGTCCGTTGTTCATGACGGCGCCGCTGCCACTGGTGGACGTCACCGACACTGTGGTTGACTCCGGAAGCTTGGGTGCCGGGGCCTGCTTTTGCGATGCCGAGCTGCCGGTCTGGTTATGGAAGGTGCACAAGTCTATGAGTCTTTTTCTGATCAATTGCAAGAAGATGGGCTGGTAGAAGTGGTTTTTGAGGTAGTCGGAGTTGATGATGCTGTGCTGGTCGTAGACCGGGGGGTTAGAGCCGCCCGCGGAGGTGACCAAGGACGACATAGTTTCGTTGGCGACCTTGCTCACAAGTCCGCTGGGAGGGATGATTCCCAGAAATGGCGTGGTGGTGGGGAGCGTGAGAATCCGGTTGTAGATGGACATTACCAACTGGTCGAAGATCGGGGTGAACGCGAGGGTGTAGCTGCGGGTCGCCTTGTATCCCGGGACGCCCATGGGCTCGTCTATGTCGGTGAGGATGTCGTCGCTCTCATTGTACTTGGGGTGGGCATAGAAGGAGTCCTGTTGCTTGGCGGGAGGCGGGGCAAAGTAGAAAGACTGCTGGCCAGGAGCAGCGCCGTCGTAGGAGGCCTCGACGGGAGTACGCAACGTCTGGTCCAACGGCGTAAAGGGCCCATCGTAGCTCAAGTTCTGAAGCGACTTGTTCAACTTGAGCGTCAAGTTGGTCTTGTGGTTCATAGTGGAAGCAGAGAGTGAGACCAGGGATCGCTTATCAACAGCACAACAGGGGGAAGATATCGAGGGGGCGTAGCGAGGGGGGCACGGAGACGAAGACGTTGGGGACACGGAAGATAGCAAAGGTGGCAGCAGCAAGAAACCAGCAAGGGTTGGCGGTACGAGGTATGGCGGTGAACGTAGAGCGCGTCTCACAGGGGGGCGCGATCGGGCTATGTGCAGGAACCGGGACTATCGGTGGAAGTGAGGAAAAAGTTGGAGGCAGCGAGGATGCACGAGGAGACAACACGCGGGAGATACGGCGAGGAGTGCTGCGTAGGGGGTGGGCTTGAGCGTGGGGTGGGCGAGTGGGATTTTCCGGAGCACGGGTGCGGAACTGCTGGGTGTAAGGCTGAAAAGCTGCTGGAACAAGGGTGGTATGGATGGACGCGGGAATGCCAGCCGTGGAGTACTTATACTAGGCACGGGTGGGTTGCTGCGCATTAGGGGCGTTGGACGCTGACAGCGTCTGCTGCATGCAACAATTGGAAAGCCCGGAAGAGAATCCGATTATTTTTTCAACAATAGCCCATACCTGTTGGTGCGTTTGGTGCGGTGAACGCACAGTTTCACCAGAGATTTTTTTTGAGACATGCGGGGGTGACTGGGCAGCTCTCATCAAGGGCCACCATCTCAATGAGGAGGAAAAAATGTGGCTGGAACTGAGCCCCTCCCCGCTGGTAGCTGTCGCAACCTCCCGAGGCTTCCGTGGGTGTGGTTCGGGTGGCTGCCTGTTCCAGGTGTCTGGCGACGTCTTGGCCGCAACACACCCACTGCGGTGCTTTGTGTAACCTCTCGCGCGTAGTACCTGCACCTGAAACGCGTCCCATTAACCGCATTCAGCCATAATGTCTAGGGAATATGTTCGTTTTGGGAACTCCCATCCACAGAAACCGTTCCCGCAACGGGCCATTCTTTGCCGCTTCCGGTTGGGGGTGGGGCTGATACCCGGCGAGTTCGTCCCCCAACATTTCTGCTCGTCCGACCGGAGGGCCACGTTTCCTGTACCCCCTTGCTCCCGGGGAAACAATCTTGCAGATTATTGTTCATTTTGTTCTGTGCGTATCTGGTGAATTCCGCGCCGAAAGATGCGTTGACCCCATGCAGCGGCAACGACGCCTATACCCATTCGCTAGTGTCGCATTTTAGCCCGCTCCGCAGAAAGCTGCTGCTCTCGTAATGTGCGGCGATGTACTCTGGGGCCACTTCTCGTAAATGCCCGCCACGAGATGGTCTGTGCCACACCAATGCATTTCTCGTAAACTCATGTCAAGCCTACATGAACATTAGGTTATTATCTCCGCCAATTCCCTCGTCACTTACGACAAGGTCGTGTGGATTTTCGGCGGTCGACTCCACTCCTTCGCCTTCGCCTTGTTCTTGTTTCCCTCTCGTCTCCTCTTCCGCTGGAATCTCGTCTTCCGTGAGATACTTATCGTACTGCAAGTTGTAGGGTAGTATCTTCTCCAACTCAGCAGAGGGTCTGATGGTCGATGCCACATCCGTTTCTTCTGTTGCGGCTGCAGCTGCTGCCTCGTCGCCGTTCACTGCAGTATTGTCCTCGATGTTGATCACCACGTAGTCATACTTGTTGACGTTGTTCATCTGCTGCTTCAATTGCTGGTACTTGTCTTGACGGTCGTCCGAATTGGAGTCGCTGTTTTTCATCACCGGGTGAAACTTCGGGTTGGTCTGGAATTTCAAATACTCCTCGTACAATGTGGTGTTGACAAACTTGAGATCGTGACCCAATTTCAAGTCCTTTTCAATGAGGTAGTTCAACCAGAGAAGCTTATCCCTGTCGGAAATGGAATCGTTTTCTTCGTCGTCCATATCGTCGCCGTTGAGCATGTTTACGCTGCTGGAATGCCCAATCACATCTGTGAGCTTGAGCTGGTTGTAGTAGTCCTGCCTCTCCTTGTACTTTCTTTTCTTCTTCTCTTGGTCGGTCTCTCCGTCGTCTAGAACGAGCTTTCTCTTCTCCATCAAGTTCTTGATCAATGCACTGGGGAGTTCGTTCAACTTTCTTGCCACCCGGAACGAGTCGCTGAATTTGCTCCAGTCCCTGAACGACTCGAGCGACTTGGTGTTGTACGCAGACTTGCTCAGCTTGGTTAATGACGAAGCGTTGTGGCGATCGTTATCGTCGGTGTCATCCAACTTGAGATAGTTTTCCGGCTTGACCACTCCCGTGAGCTTCATTGCCTCTGTGACGTCTTGGAGCCCGATATCATTGGAACGGGTTCGCAACTGTGACAATCGGATGGACTCCTTCACGAGCCGGTCGAAGTAGTGGATGTAGATATCGGTCAAAGAGTCCAATGTGGACGGCTTGCACTTTTCAAAGCCATTCGCCTTGAGGATCTGTGCTATGGAGATGCGTAGCAACGCAAAGTGGAATGACTCGTCCATGTCTAGCCGATGAATGATACGATGTGTTGTAGGGTAGTGTTGATTTTTATGTCGGGTCGTGCGCGGGCGAGCTGGTTGAAGAGGCCAAAGATCTACAGGAGAAGAAAGGGAAACGGTCAGGTGAAAACGGACATCGACGGAGGATACTGTTACTACTTTGGTAGCAGCGAATGCGCGACTGCCCTGTTTGTCTTTATTTATCCTTTTTATTGGTTTTGTTATAAGACTATGTGACTGACAAGTGCTACAATCCCTGCTGTAACTTGTCACCGATTCTTTGGGCGATCTTGAATGCATTGAAAAGCGTGTTGCTGTTGACCTCGATTCCTGCAGTCACATCTTGCACGGGTGCCTTGGTCACTCTGCTGACGATGATGGCCGGGTCGATCTCAATCAAAACACCGTCGTCCACAGTCTCATCAATGGCCAAGCTGACCAAGTCATACTTCTTCAAAATGGATGCCTTGTCCACGCTGTTGGCCAACAAGATGTTCAAACTCTCAAAGAGGTTGGCTACCGCCGAGAAGATCAAAGATTCGTTCTCGTTGATCTTGGCCACAATCACCAAAATCACGTCGTTGGTTTGCTTATACGTGATTAAATGGTTGTCGTACAACACGATATCCTGGTGCACCTTATTTATCTTGCCAAACACCGACTTTTCAAACTTCAACTGTTGTGCAAGAGTTTGGAACTCGCTATTTATAACGTGATTATCCTTCTGGTGAAGCAGAGGCTTGTTTTGGTAGTAGTTGGCGTACAATCGAGAGCCCTCATTATCTAGGATCAACACCGCAGACACGGTGTATAACGATGTGTTGACAGACATTGAAGGTGGAGGTGGTCCTAGAGAATCGTTGATTACACGGTGGAGATTGTTGATTTTTCTGGTGGTCACGTGGCATGGGTGGGTCAACATGAGGAGTAACAGATGGGAGTAAAATAATGGAGAGAAGAGAAATTGGAGACGCTTCACGTGGTCCGTGGCTGTTCAGGATCATCGGAGAGTCTCTCCCATAGCTCCAGGTCTTTTTTCTTTTTTCTATGCCTCCATTGGTTCGTCCAGCTACCCTATTCTGGCTGCGAATTTTCAACTACGTCGAGAACAATGCATTTTACTATATTAATTTTTTTTTTGTTACATGCTCAGTTGACAGACTCAACAACAAACGTATGAACGATCTTGTGGAACGCGTTGTTGTCGTAGAATGGATCGTCAAGATTAAGGTTCAAGTTCTTCCAGCCCAAAACAAAATTGAACACCAAGGCAAGTACCAAGCCAAAAGCGACGATTACTGGACCCAAAATGTTGTCCAAATGCTTACCGGATCTCTCCGTGATGATGGTTCTTCTTCTCATAAAAATGTAGTATCCCCAAATACCTGAAAACAAAGTCAAGAAGAAGTAGAAGTAGGCCAAGTAGTCGGAAACGGTGGTGAAGTTGGACTTCTTGGAACTGGAGTAGAGAACAAACGTGAGCGACGACAACAAAGTGGTCACATGCAACCAACGGTTGAAGGTTCTCTCATTAGCCATCCACACTTTTGGTTCGATCTTAAGGGGACCCGCATTCTTGATCCACGACTCGGGCTTGGTCACTCCCATAGGTAAGTCGATTTCTTCATCTTCCGAGTCAGCATCGATCAACTTCGAGAACTGGTTAGGAAGACTCCAGATTCTAGCCAATGGGCCCCGTTTTGATTTAGACAAGTAGTCGTCCTCGTCGTCGTCTTCGTCAAAGTCGGAAGACTGGGTCGTAGCATTAGTTTCTGTGTTCTCTTCTATTATTTCAGTGAGGGTTGCTGGAGGCTTCAATGGATCCACTCCGTCATCGTTGGTGTTCAAGTTGAGAAGAAGCGATCCTGAGAAGGAAGCTGATCTAGGTTGGAAGGTACTTGCGTTGTTTTTCAAGATCATATCTTTGAACTTGGTCAAGTTATCTTCGTTGGTCAAGTTTTCCTTAGCTGGCTCCTCCTGGGATGATCTGGCCTTCTTCAAGTACAACTCGGGGTTGAAGGAGAGATCGTTCTCCAACTCGTTGAACCACAAGGGTACATTCTCCAATTTTTCATCTTCAACGAACAAAGAAGCAATACCGTGAATGAACTTGGAGAAGTTTGGAATTTCCTTGATCAAACTGGAAGAGCTGATCAAGTCGTTGATCCAGTTCAAGTTCTTGGAGTTCTTCAAAGCAGACTTCTTAATCTTAATCTCCATGGTGGAGTATGGGAACTTGGAGAACTCGCCCTTTCTCAAGTACTGAAGAGGGTTGGGGGTCTTGGAGTCGATATCTGTTCTGTGCCAGTTGTTAGGGTCTCTAATTGGCAATTGCTGGTCAAATGAGTCTTCTCTTATGAAGGTGAGGTTAGAGTCAATAGTCACCCTGACCTTGTCATCACCTGGAATCTGGAATGCGGTTCTCTTGTAGACAGTTCTCAAAACTGGTTGCAAGTTGAATTCCTTGATGTACGCGACAATGCTGTCCACAGCTTCAGGGTCATTGATTTTCTTCAACTTGTTTGAAACTTCTTTCTTGATAATGTAGTCGCTTATGTACTTTTGCTTCAACTCGATCTTCTCATCCACATGGAACTGAGAGTTGGCGTCGAAATGCTTCTTTTCCAAGGTGATCTTGGGTCTGTCTTGCAATTTGCCGACCCACTTCAATCTCAAGGTCGACGAGTTGCTAATCTTGGTCAACTTGCTGTTGTAAAGCTCGAAGTGGTCGTTATCGAAGTAGAGACAGTTGATGAACTGATCAGACTGCGAAGTAGTGTTTTCTTCATCCTCGTCGTCCTCCTCGTCATCGTCCCCAGCACCAGTGTGTTTATTACTGTACACAAGCACGGGCAAATGTCTCAAAAGAGTGGTCTTGACCTCCATCAAATTGTCGGGATGAATCCAGAACTTGAAGGACTGGAACTCAGTGTTGGCAGACGACTCGGTGAATGACGAGAGCTTGGAGAGCGATTGGTCGACGTTATAGTTATCTCTCAAGAACTGGAACAACGCTCCGATCTTGTACAACAAGGGGGAGTAGTCTTCGGAGTGGAATGGCAAAGACTTCAATCTCACGTTCAAAAGAGGCTTCACCGAGTACGACGGATGGAGTCTGTCGTGCTTCTTAACCACCTTCATGAATCCGGTGTAATTGAGTCTTTGGAAGTGTTCCAAGTCCTGGGCTGCGTTAAGAAGCTCATCGAGCTCGGTGGTGAAGCGTTCGACTTCGAACTTGCGGCTAGCGTCCTCGGTTTGTGCCTGCAACTCGTTCAACTTCTCGTTCAACTCATCGAACTTGTTGTGTTGAAAGGTATAGACCTTTTCCAAGTCTGCGTCCAAGGCCGCCACAAACGACTGTTCATCCTTGTCGCTCCAATTGTTCTGGAGAATGACCCCCTCCTTCAAAAGCTTTTTCAACCCAATGTAGTTAAGATAGTACTCCTTCCAGGGCTTGTAGATTTCGTGTTCTAGCTTGTTGGCGAACAACATCTGTTTGGTGTCGGTAGGAGAAGATGCAGACATTTCCGATGCGGGCTCCCTGACGAGTTTCTTTATACGACCAGCGGCGATGGGCTATTTATTCGGTAATCCAAAGAGAATGCAATAAGCGTGGAGGATAAGAATAAGGCTACACGTGGGCTGGGTCGTGCAGAAACCCGGTCTTGACAGGGTCTCAGGAAAGCATGGTTGCAAAGGAGATAGCAAGAGACGGCGTCGGTGGTAGATGCGGAGGGTGATTCTTGTCGTATCTGGAAGTTGCGGAGTTCCCAGGTCTCGTGGTCATCTCATTTGTCTTGTCCATCGTGGGCTTTGCGAGATAGTTCATTTACGAGATGGATGCAGCTTTTCCTAATTGGGAATGCGGCCGCAGGGACGGTAATAGAAGGTACGAACCACACAGGAAAACAAGGGACCTTCCAGCGAGATACTGACATTTAAAAACAGGGGGTGTGGCTCGTGCTACTCTAACTGCATGTTCGGAACAACCCCGTCTTCGTTCATGTGCTCTTTTGCTGTTCACCTTGCTCGGCTATCTTCGCACTTGATGTAGCACCCGGTTGTGAACAATATCTGCAGAAACAATACATAAATTTTTGGTCGCATGACAGTTAATTAGCTGAAGTGCATGAAGCGCAATAAATATCGACTCGTGGGAGGAACCGTAGACGCTAAGATCTCCAAGCGAGATCTATGCATGTAATTTTTTTCACTTGCAGGACCCTTGAGTGGCGCTAACTGGCGACCGGTAAGCCTCCATGATGCTCATGACATTCTTGTGGTTGTTCGATGTGTCTCCAAGCGCATGTCGCCCCAAAGCAGTAATTTTAGTGGCTCAATGAAAAGGGTGCGATAAGACCGATACGCAAATCTCTAATATTTTGAGCATAGCTCTCAATATATGAACACGAAAGAGTTTATGAAATAAGCAGAAATGTTCATCTCTAACCAACACTAATTTTTTATAATGGACGCACATTTTCTGAAATATTAGAAACGCTGAACTTTAGTTTTGTTCAGCACACTCTCAGGCACACATCAAAAGACGGACTGCCATATAATGAAAACTCATTATCTCCATATTCGACATAAAACTGTCCGCATAAGCATTATGACTACTGGAGCTCTCAATTTCTCAAGCCTCAAATCGTTACCAAATTAGAGCACATTGCACAGTTTTGCAAGCTTGTTCTTTTTATCTTTGTCAGTTCGGTTTCGGCCTCCCAAATCCTGCATATAGATCAGTCTTCACAACTTCAAAAACGTCACAAGCGTCTGCAACACTAGTAAGCATTATGGACTCCCCAGAGGGTACGGCCTCTGACCAATCACTCCTATACCTTGCTCTACAGTGGATCCAATTCCCCTTGCATCAAATCTTCCTTGTTGTGTCGCGATTCATCAAATTCACACAGTTACACACCTCTTCAATATCCACCACCATTCTGAGCACAGAACGAAAGCAGGAGTTTCCATCGTTGGACGAGTCTGACTCAGACGTTCAGATCATCGATGTGAAGCAAATACGACCTAGCACACGTATCACAAATGATTACCATTTATTGCTGCGCCGATATCACAGCAACTTGGCTACCACTAATAATAATAACAGCATTCTTCTCGATGAGGTTTCTGAATTGCCAGACATATCTACCTCAACCGGTATAACGCAGAGACCGTCGACAAATTTATTCAAATCCTTAGTCTCTCAGAGAATTGAAAATCACAATGATACAAAACCAAAAACGACTCAATATGGCACAGATTTCCTGATATCCAAGAGTTTCTTGCAAAAGTCTCGCTATCAAGAGAACTACCACCCTGTCAAAATAGAGCCAGAAGCTGAGGACATTGAGGAGGGCGATGATCAAGAAGACGGCTTGCTCAATCTTACGATTAATGATAGTCCGACGAAAAATTACCACCAGTCGATTCTCAACTATTATGTCCCATCCAAGCCTATATCCTCATCCAATTACTCCATCATCGATTCGCTCATAGCTAACTTTTTCATTGATAAACGAGCCTCTTCAAGGTACGAGAAATCGCACCTTCAAGTGCAAGATACCATCTCCAAAAAGAGGCTTGATTCCTTATCGAAAATTGTACCTTTGAATGAAGATCAATTGTCGGGCGTGATGGATATCTGGAATTCCCGTGCCAACAGACAGCTTTTCAGCATATTTCAAATTGACGTCTTTGTAGACGACATGAAAACTTTGCGAGACGGAAAATGGCTTAATGACAACGTCATTGATTTATACCTAAATCTCATCACAGAATCGAATCCAAAAATTTATGCATGGACTACACATTTCTTTACCACCTTACAGGAAAAAGGCTACCAAGGTGTGGCAAGGTGGGCTAAACGTCGGAAGTTGAATGTATACGAAAAGGATATCATTCTTGTTCCAATCAATATAATGAACACCCATTGGGCCCTTGCGGTGGTCAACAACCAAGAGAAGAAGATAGAATATTTGGATTCGTTGTCCAGTTCAGGCAACATAAATGCCATAAAGATATTATCCAACTACATGGCCCTGGAGGCAGACAGGTTAGGACATCCAAAGATTCAGTATGAATTGTTTTCAAATGTCAAAACGCCACAGCAGGCTAATGGATCCGATTGTGGTGTCTTTGCCTGCACCGCTGCCAAGTTTGTTGCTCAAAGTTCACCGTTGTTGTATTCTCAAAAAGATATGAAGGTCATCAGAAGGAGAATGGCATATGAAATATTAAACAAGAAGCTTCTTCAAGAATGAACTTCTTCGAACTAGAAATTATAGCGAAACTTGAGTATAGAATGTCGAGTGTTACTGGATTAGAGACACGAAAATTTTGTAGATCACAGCATTGAGAAGTCCTACAGGGTTGCATGTCATAACAAAATTGTTCATTAATGTGTTTGTTTTCTTTGAGCAAAGTGACAAATCATTTGAATAAGCCAAAAAATCCTTTGCTATCCATTTCAGATCCCAACTTCTTTACCTCTGCAATCTTCGCTTCATAATCAACTATCGTTGCATTGCTCTTTTCAATCTTGTTTCTCAAGTAATCAAGGCGCGTGTCTAGTCCCTGAACAACACTGATATCAACCAACTCCTTTTCCAACGTTTTGATGCTATCATATTCAACCTTAATGAGATTTTGAAGCAAATCGCTCTCGTACATCTTGTAAACTCTGATGTCGTCAATGAGATATTGGAAAGCTGCCTGATACAATGGTCTGCCAGCTCTCACCTTATCAAGCAATCCCTTATCTCTGGTTAGGCTGATCAAGTCATACTTTTCTAAGGTAGTTAAAGTTGACAATGTTTTACTTCTGTCTTTGAATAAGGGAAAATTGACCAACTTGTCGTAGTGAATTTCTCCACACTTGGATAAGAGTTTCATAATTGTCCAGATTTGAGCCGCGGTCCAATTATTTTCCATGTCTCCCTTATCAAACTTGTTCGTGCTTAAGAAAAATGTTGAAATTTGTTCGGCAGCTTGACCAACCATTTCTTTAATAGCTTCAGGTGGAGCCTCGCCAGACTTGATTCTTCTCACAAATGATTGTAGGTCCAACATTCTGCCACCCAACGGTCTCAAGCTATCTTCAATGGATGAAGAGTCTGACAATTTCAACTGACTCATCAAGTAGTGTTTTGCATTTTCCTTTGAAGCATCTGATAAGGTTATTGTCTTGAAAACTTGATTAGGAAGAGCGTCATTCAAATGCTGGATACTTCCCATATCAGACGTAATGAATATGACATGTGCAAAGTTATTCTGAATCAAGTTTGATGCCCATTCAGCAATCAATGGGTTAATGAAATTGTAATTAGAATTGTCTGCACGGTGGGAAAAGTGATTAATCACAACAATTGGTTTCACGTCGGGGTAATGTTGCAAATATTCTTCTTCCTTGAGTATCTGCAGAGGCTCCTGGCCCTTTGGTAATTTGTTATTTTTCTTTATCACAGACTTTTTGTACTTGTCATAATCAGCCAACGCAACCTTTCTAATAGACAGACTAGCCAAAGAGAACATATTCTTGAGTTGACTTTCTGTGCTTTCACTCAATCCTGACTTTTGTCCCGTTAACCCCTGAACACCCAAATCAATAAATTGAGAAATTGAATTGGCCCAAGTAAA
This sequence comes from Suhomyces choctaworum, assembly GCA_030568475.1. NCBI lineage: Eukaryota > Fungi > Ascomycota > Pichiomycetes > Serinales > Debaryomycetaceae > Suhomyces > Suhomyces choctaworum. The sequence goes on along the minus strand of JAJMGE010000014.1, from coordinate 119,102 downwards.
TACCGGGAAATAGCCCAACTCCATTGAAGCGTTATTGATCAAGGTCGAGTCCGACCGGGACCTATTCAACTGCTCGCAATTGATAAAAAGTATCCCTCTCCTTGCATTCACTTGATCGTTAAGAACGTGTTCGGTAACAAAGTCTTCCTTCCCAGAACCTTGGGGTCCCTTTACCACAATGAAAGTGTTGATGTTCTCATAAATCCAGAGCTTTAAGGCATTTGCCAACTTCGCTCGTTCACTCCATATAGATCCCAATTTCTGTTCTGTTGCGATGTCTTCTTCACTGGGTAATTCAGAGCCGTCCAATGCATGCAACTGTTGATCAATAAAGTCATACCCATTTGTCAACCACAGTCTCAACATATTGATAGGGGACATAATAATACGAACTAATCTGTTGTCTTTGTAAGTACTGAATGAGAACTTTCTAGTCAACTTCTGTTCAATGAACCATTCTCTGATCGGGTCAAAAATTAAAACGGCAATCGTAGCCAACAAGGCGATTATGATGGGTATAGCAATTCTCTGGTGGTTGACTATAAAGCTAGCAATGTAGTTAGCCCTTTGAATGGGGATGTACTGCAAGTGCAAAGTTGTTGCCCCTCCACTTAAAGTAATTCCTGTGACACAATTCTTAGCAGCTATAGAAGACCTGATCAGTTTGAAAATCAAAGTTGCGGATTCCGTGCCTGGTATTATGTCCATGATGATACCATATCTTCTGAAAAGCACATACAACTCCTCCTCTGTCAATGGTTCACCCTCAAAATTGACCTTAAGCTTTGAACTGGGAAATCTTCTCAAGTCCTCAATCCAGGGTGTTCCCTTCACTGGAAACACGGTTGGACGAGTCCACATATTAGTCTTGAATGAAACATTGAATCTCCCTTTGGAATACTCTTCCTGACGCGATTTCACGTTTTCCTTGATTTTTTCAATGAGATCCTTGGTCTCCATACCCTCAGGCACCAGAAACTTGACAAAAGCACCACAGTCTCGGCGAACGAGAACAAAGCCGGTGATCTCAGCTCCTGGTGGTAAGGGAGATGACACGTATTCGACCTTTTCTTTGATTTCATCGGGGCCATAGCCACTAGGCATGGGAAACATTATGAGTTGCAAACGCTGGATGAATGAACTGTTCGATAGACGGAAAGGGTAGATGTGGTCGAAGTACACCAAGGTCTCTGTTGCGCCCTGGTCAATCACACCGGTAACTGAAGCGGAGTCGTCACTCTCATTGCAGTCGGCTTCCTTCTTGATATGCTTTATGTCCAACGAGTAGAATCTGGCGATGTCTCTCTTGAGATACGAGATCAGGAGGGGCGCAATGACATTGGGACGGAAGGTCAATGATGCAAGAAGTCTGGGTCCAGGAATCGACCGCCCTAGACTCCTCACGGCTCGGATTGTACTAGCTGTGAACATGTGTCAATTGGTCAGATGGAGTACGCCACCGCTTTTGGGGGTAATTGTGCTGTCTTAGCGATAAGAAATATGGGAAGACCAATTGAGAGACAGCACTACCAGCACGGGCTTGGAATCACTGTATTACCACAAGGAAATTGACTGGTAAGCAAAATAGCCAGCAGTGAAGCAGAAGAATGAGTGTGGTAGCAGGCACGGCTGATTGGTTGCGTTTGTTGCTATTGCCCTCAGAACTACTAGGAGTCGTGCGGGCCAGGCAAACCACGCTACCAGATGCTACAGCGAGCAGGGGCTATGAAGGAGTGGAGTCGGTGGGGCAAAACTGTACCTTCTGCAAAGGGCAAAGTAGGAGAGAGACTGGTCGTTGCTGTCTTGTGGTCTAGGGAGAGCTGTCGCTAGAAATACCGCGAGTAGCCTGACGCACCGCCAGCTCTCTCTTGCGCGAACACAAGCAGACTTAATAAGAGCCACATTCAGACCCTGATCTTGCTAAGGGGTAGCGGGGACCAGAGAAATCGACTCTGTTGATTTTCGATACCGCTGGACTAGAATCTGGGCGAGCACCATCATGAGGTCGTTCTTTCACGAAGGTCCTCCTCTCGAAACTTCCCCTACGGACGTGGGTTTGACGCGTCACAGTCTCCATATATCACATTGTCTCTCTTTCTCTCTGGAACTTCTTCTTTGCTGCCGTCAGCACATCACATGCTACAGATGTTTCACTCTAGTCTGCCAATAATACCATATCAGCTTACTCTATCATATTTGTGAGTATAGAACTAGTAGTGAGTTGTTCTAGGCTTCGCTTTGAATCATTATACTACCAATAAAGTATAAGGATCTTCGAAGAGGCCAGTGCATACACGGATTTTGGTAGTACGTTTATTAACCTCTTGTAGTTTCTAGACAATGCCCGCCAATCCGTCGCAGCCTATATATACTTTCGATGCCGAATCCGGGTAACCGCGACCCCCAAATCCAGTTAGGGTTTGTGTCACATGGACTCCGCCTAGTCAATAGTGGAGGGAACCACGGCGTCCTGGATAAAGTCCGTAGTCCTCAATGCCCGAACCGGCATTTCTTCCTCATTTTCGAGTTTTCCGCTCGAGTAATTATAGTTTTCCCGGATATACTCCCTCACAGGAAGAATTGCAGCCTCACGACACATTTCACGGAGATCAGATCCGCTGAAACCCTTGGTGTGGTCCACAATGTAGTCCAAATCAAAGTCGTGCTCGTCCACCTTGGTGTCCTTCAATATCTTGTTGAGAATAGATGCCCTTTGCTTCGCGTCTGGTTTTTTGACCGCTATAGTCTTGGGCAAACGACGAAGGAAGGCTTCGTCGATATCGTTCTTTCTGTTTGTTGCCCCCATCACCACCACACGCCCGTTGGATTTGAGTCCGTCCCAAAGGGTCATGAATTCCGCCTTCAACATAGCGCTGACTTCATGGTCACTGGAAGACCGGTCCCTCAAAAATGAATCAATCTCATCTATAAATATAATACACGGTTGTAATTTGTTGGCCAACGAGAAGATGGCGTCTGTGATCTTGTTGGATTCTCCGTACCATTTGTCCATGATGGTAGACATTCTTATCAGTAGGAAAAATGCCCCACTCTCTTTAGCAATAGCCTTGGCTAACATGGTCTTTCCACATCCCGGTGGCCCATGAAACAACACTCCTTTGGGCGACTGGATCAAGCTCAGGTGCGCAGCAAAGAGTCCTGGTGAGGTCAACGGAAGAATGACCGTCTCTCGCAATTCAAAGATGATATCTTGTAGGCCCCCTACATCATCAAACAGCACCGATATTTCGTCCGGGGTCACCAACGAATTGAGAAGTGCCCTTTCGTATTGCGTGAAGGAGACGTCTTTGAGGTGTGGATTGGACGCCTGGATCCGTTTGAGGATACCCTTGCCCTTCTTGTCAGCATCCTTGTTCTTTATCGACAGGTCCACGTAATCATTAAGAATGCTGTTGAGCAAGTAGTAAACGGAAATCCCGGCACCAGCCAAAATCACAATATCCCCGAGGAACTTCAAGTCTACTTTGAACTTGCCAAAGTCCAACTTGAACCGATTCATTGGAGTAGTTGCTTTTGCCGTTGAGGTCTCACCAACTCTGAATCGCTCATGTGTGGTCGTGCGCGGTACCGTTCGCGCTATAAGATGAGATGCTTTAGCTCACGATCTTTTGCAACTAGGTACTGACATTTTCAATGGCCAGAGAAAGAAGCAGGGGCGACGATATCCCCCATGAGATAAGGCTACCTACTAAGCTCTTGGATGAGATCAAGCAGCGAGAAGACAGCGGAGATTATGAAGAAGATTCGGCTCGTTTTGCTCAACCAGAGACCAAGAAGAGAAAGGGCCCCAAGGTTTCCAGAAAGGAACAGAGACAGCAAGATAGAAAGCTCAAGAAACAGAAACGTATTAAAGGAATAGAGTCTAGAAAAACATCCACCCAAGTAAAATCCGGTAATACCGCTCAAAACATCCCCAAACCACAATTGAAGAATCAGAGTAGCAGCATCAAAAACGAAAAACGGCCTAAAAGTATCAAATCCCCAACAAAAGAAGACGATCCTCTAGCCCAGCTTGCAACATTAAAAGCAAAGAAACCAAATACTTTGCTAAAGACCACCGATGAAAGTGACCCCTTAGCGGTATTAGCAGCTTTGAAAGCTAAGAAGCAGGCCAAACTGACTGAAGATCCTTTGGCACAATTGGCAGCATTGAAGGGAAATTCCGTAAAAGAGTCCACATTCAGAGTTGTTAAAGAAGACGATCTTGATGATGAGTTAGAGGAAGATGACTTCGATGATTTTGATGAAAATGACGACAATGAAGAGGACGACGAATTGGCAGAGGACGAAGATTTGGATGATGTTGATGAATCCGACTTCGATGGGTTTGGTCTGGACGAAGGCGATGATGACGAGGAAGAATTAGAAGAGGAAGAAAACCCATTGGAGAAATTAAAGGCGATCAAGGCTGCAAAAATGGCCAAACAAGACAAATCACCAGAAGGGAAGTCTGGAATCTTGAAGAAGTCGACCGAGGTTCAGGCAACAAAGCCTTTAACAGCACAAGAGACTAGTCAATTCGAAAAGGATGATGAGGACATTGAGTATTATGCCAAGAAATTAGGACTCAAGAGTGGTAGGAGGGCAAAGCTATCTAAAACTGACGAAGACGACGAAATAGGTGGGTTACTTGACGGTCTTGACTTGGACTTTGGTGATTCTGAAGTAGAAGAAAATGATGTCAGCGACTTCATTGATGATAACGATTTGAGTGGACTGGATATCGACGAGTCTGACAAAGAGACTTCTAAAAAAGAAAACCCATTCGTTGCCCCAACTCAAGATTCAGATGAATCTGATGCGTCTGAAGACAATAATGGAGCTACGAAGTATATTCCACCTGCTCTTCGTCGTAGAATGGAAGCAGATGATGGGACATCGGAAGAGATTTTGAATCTTCGTAAGGCAATCAAAGGTCCGTTGAACAGACTTTCTGAAGCAAACGTTGGTTCCATAACAGATGAAATTAATGCATTGTACTTGACATACGCAAGACACTCTGTTAATGACCAGTTGACAAATTTAGTCTTGGAAAGCATTATTCAACAAGGGAGATTGTTAGATACATTTGTCTACTTGCATGCCACATTGGTGGCCGCCATTTATCGTTTACAAGGTGTTGAGTTTGGAGCTCATTTTATTCAAACCTTGTTGGAGAAGTTTGAGGCGTGGTACAAGGATCCCTCAAAAACCAAAGAGTCGTCCAATTTAATTTCTTTGTTGTCGTCTGTCTATCTTTTCTCCATTGTGGGCTCCAAGTTGTTGTATGACATAATTAAGTTATTGATCACTGATTTGAATGAAATTAATGCGGAATTGTTGTTGAGGTTAATCAGAAATTCGGGAAACCAAATGAGATCGGATGACCCTACTTCCCTAAAGGAAATTGTTCTTTTAATCAATCAAGTTGCCGCCACCTTATCGAAAGACAAGTTAAATCCAAGAACACAATATTTAATTGAAACAATCGCTTCTTTGAAGAATAACAAGCTCAAGATAAACAACGAGGCAAATCATCAATTATCAATTCGTCTCAAAAAATTTTTGAGTTCGATCAACAACAACAAATTCAACGACCCCATTCAAGTCAGTCTCGATGATATCCAGAATGTTGAAACTAGAGGAAAATGGTGGTTAGTAGGCTCTGCTTGGAAAGGAGTGGAAAAGGAAGAACCTACAGTCGACATAAATGCAGTCAACGACATCTTGGATAACGCGGAGCCTAACTGGATGGAATTGGCTCGCTCGCAGAGAATGAACACCAACATAAGAAGAGCAATATTTATTTCAATTATGTCAGCAAATGATTACATTGACGCAATCACCAAACTTGACAAATTGAATTTAAAAAGATCACAGGAAAGAGAGATACCACGAGTTTTATTGCATTGCACAGGAGTTGAGCCAGCGTGGAATCCCTATTACGGTATTTTGGCCAACAAATTATGTGAAAATCACTCCAACAGAAAGACATTTCAGTTTATGTTATGGGACGTCATCAAAGATTTTGAAGGGCGCAATGGTGAAGACTCTGAAGAGGAAGAAGACTTTCTTGGATTTGATGAGGATGATGATGAGACTAAGTTGAAGAGAATTCTTAACTTAGGAAGGTTTTTCGGGTATTTACTATGCGAAGGATCTTTGCCATTGCATATCTTAAGAACTGTGAACTTTGTTACCGCAAGCAATAACACAAGTTTGTTCCTAGAAGTTCTCTTTGTCTCATTCTTAGACAATATCGGAAAAAAGTCACAAATCAATTCTGTTGGCGTTGGTTTGACTAAAAAACTGATGAAAATGACCGAGCAAAGGTTTGATGATAAACTACTCATCGAAAGAACTTTGAAAGCTCAGGAGCAACTCACATTGTTGAAAGGAATTGTATACTTCTTAGATGAAAGAGTTGCCAAGAGTGATCTTCTCACTGGAAGAAAACAGAAAAAGAGGATAGAATGGGGAGTGACAGCCTGGACCGACATTATAGAGGAATTCATGAGGGGTAAAGAAGATTATGATTAGATTTATAGATTTAGCATACCAAAAGCCGCGATTCATTTCTGACCACGCCGCGTCATGGTTATTGTAGTTGATGTGATCTGAACTATTGTTCTTTAGAAAATAGTATTAATATGCTCGACTATATACATAATATACAAATACTTCAATCGATTCGCTCAATGATAGCAATCGTTTCAACGTGCTTCGTTTGGGGAAAGAAGTCAAACCCGACCAACTCCCGTACTTTATACTTTTTATTGGATTGTTGTAAATTGAAGAAATTGCCTAGGTCTCGAGCCTGAGTGAAGACGTTGCACAGAATGTACACAATTAATTTCGGCTCAAATGCTAGCAATTGCTTCATGAATGAGGTGTTGGACCCCTTCCGAGAAGGGTCCATGATCACAATTGAGTCCTTTCCTGTGATACCAGAAGTTTGAAAAACTTCATTTTCGAATAACGAGTCAGAGTCACCAGTGACAAACTGAATCTTGTCTGGGACTTTAAGATTGTTCAACTTTGCATTGTGATTAGCATATTTGATTGACAACTCTGCCATTTCGATTCCAAAAATCTTTCCATTCTCATCAATATCTTTCGATAATGCAATCCCAAAGAATCCCGACCCGCAATAAGTATCAATGAGATATTTATACCTATAATCCAGAATATGATGCCGAATATAATCTAGCACCATTGGAAGAATGTGATTATTATTTTGAAAGAAACCAGATGGCTCAAATTGAAACACAAAGTCCTCCACCCTCTCGGTGATTACTTTATTCTTTGGTTTGGTTACACATTTTCTGAAATGGCTACCGGTGTTATTATCCACAACGACACTTTCTCTTAGAAAGAGAGTGCTCTGTCTGCCTGGATTCTTGGGTGGCAGTTTTTCCATTTCGTTGAAGAGCTTTTTTCTTTCCTCCGCTAATTGTTCGTTTATGACCGTTGTTACTATGGGACAATGTTCGATGTCCACCATTCCCTTGGTAGGGTTCACATGCTGCATTCCTATCTTGACTGCCTTAGAATCAAAGAGTTCCAACTGCGGGCCAGGTTTTGGACCTCGGGGATATGTGAAATGAGGGGTCATTTTGTTCCTGTAAGAATATTCCATGGGTGAGCCAAACACTGGTCCTATAGTTTGGTCCAAAAGTTCTGGATAAAAGATTCCATAAGCCTTTCTTATCACGTCTTCTTTGAACTCTAACTGATCATCGTAAGACATCATCTGTAATTGGCATCCTCGGCACTCGTCAAACTTATCACAAACAATCAACTTATTATTTCTAACAGATCTATCAGAGGAGAGAACTTCAAGAAGGACACCTTCGGCATAGTACTTGGTGTGCAAAATTAATTTCACACTTATCTTGTCGCCCACAACTGTCTTGGGAACTTGCACGGCTGTGTAATTGTTGAAAATGCTCTCCTCGTTATCGATAAACGGCGTAACGTACATGGATTTAGGCACGAACCCTATTCCGTTACCCTCAAAAGTTTGATAAATGATTTCCATCTTAGGAATTATGACCGTTGGTCTCGACTTGGAATTCAAAAAGACATCGATTAGCTTGAAGGGATTGGTAATCTGTTCCAAGGATATGTTGCTGGATTGTTTGCGGTTGAGGACATTTAATGCTTCTTTCACTTCAAGAAAGTTCAAGTTTTCGATTCCCGTATCATCCAGAGAGTCCCTTTTAGGCTTTTTCTTGATTCGCTTTAACTCTTTGAAGATCTTTGTTTCGGTACGTCTGCTGTTCTGCACTTGCGATGAGATGACCTCAAGCGAGTCAATGGGAGATCTTTTTCTTTGTAGGTAGATGGGTAAACGGTATGAGTAGTTGAGGTATCGTATCAGCTGTATTCGCTTCCAAGGACTTCGTCTTGCCACTGGAGACCTTGTGGCGATCATACTAGAACCACAAGTTAACGATGCTTTTAGTAACTGAAAAATCGCGGCTGATAAAGTACCCAAAAACTAGCTGCGAAAAATATTATGTTTGTGTGCTTGCACATTGTCCACTAAGGTCCTGGTTAATTGTTTCCGAACACTGCAATACTCTCAGCTGTGATATTCACAATAAAGTGTCTACATTCACTTAACATGATTATTAATATTTAGACAACTCCACACTCATATCTCATTATATAGCGGTAATAGGTATCTCATCCGCGGGGTATTCTCTCAAGTCCAAGGTTAATGTTCTTGAGCTATTTTCCCGCTGCTCTCTGTAGATACCTACCAAAGCATCAGATTTCTCAAACAACGAATTTTTCAAACTGATAACAATAAATTGAAAAGATGGACCAGCATGCTTCCTGATATAATTAGCAATTTTGCTAACATTGTTGTTATCCAAAGCTGCATCCACCTCATCGAGAACAAAGAACGGAGATGGTTGATATGAGTGGATAGCAAATAGTAAAGCCAAGGCTGCCATGGTTTTTTCTCCTCCTGACAATAATTCCATATCTCTGAATCTCTTCATAGGTGGCATCGCGTGGTACTTAATACCTGAGTTGTATGGAGCATCTTCGTCTTCAAGAATCAAGTAGGCAGAACCTCCCAAAGGAGACACATTCGATTTCGTCAACTCCTTATAAATGGAGTCGATTTTTCCCGAAATATGTTCAAATGCTTCCGTGAAAAGTTCATATCTCTTGTTTCGTACTTCTTGAAATTTATCCTGAATCTTCCTTTCCTGTTGACGAGCCAAAGTATGGTCTCTATCGAATTTTTTCAATTTTGATTCGACATCCCTAAGCCTATCAACGGCCTTTGAGTTCGGTGTCAACCGTTCAAGCTGCTCGATAGTGTCCTGAAGTTTGACATCAAGCTCTGCTTCCATTTTAGTGTTGAAGGACTCCTTGAACCTTCCATCCAAATCACTATAGTCGATCTCAATCTCATAAATACCTTTAATTAAGTTGTCAGCATTCTCTCCGATTGGAATGGATTCTAGCAAGCCGTCCTTCAATGGAATATTGGCGTTTTGTATCTTACAGTTTTTCAAAAGATTAACCCGCTCCGTATCAATCTTGAGTATTTGCTCCTCCACCGAAGTAATGGCTTTGCCAATAATCAAGATATCGTTTTCAGTCTCATGGAGCTTTGCTTCTAATGACTTAGTAGCCTTCAATTTGCTTTGAAGAAGCTTTCCCTGCTCAGTTTCCTCGGATTTTGACACTTCTAATTCGGCTTCGAAACTGTCTAACTTTTCTTCCATCTTCAGCTTTTGCAGAATCACAGACAGTAATTCCTCTTCAAGAGAAGAAAGCTGCTCTTCGATTTTGATCTTTCGTTCCAACGTTTCTTCAGCTCTTTCATTTTCAAAACTAAGCTTATTGGAAAATGTTGAAATAGCCTTTGTAAATTGTGCACGTTCCTTGGCTCTAACCCTTAATGTAGAACCATGAAGACTTTCATAATCTTCAATTCCATTTGAAAACCCATAGGTGGAGCAGAATTCCAGGTAAATTCTATTTTGTAATGCTTTCACTTTTGCGTACACCTTTGAGGTAATATTGTCCACCTTGCTCAACCCCTTCTGTTTTTCAATAATAGACTTTCTGAAGTTTTTAGTGAGATCTTCCTGGAATGAAATTTCACTCTTTCTATCTTCAATGACTCGTTCAACATTCAGTTTCTGATTCCGAATTACGGGAAGTTTGTCATCCAAAGCACTAATCTCTTCGGCAATTAAATTGATCTCCAATTCTTTAGGACGACGGTCTTGTAAAGTGCTCAACTTGCTGACTAGTTCTTCTCTTAACTCATTCAAACTGTTGAATTCGTTCTTATCCCAGCTTAGAGCAGCTGTAGATTTTTGGCTCTGCTGTCCACCTGTCATTAAGCCTGACCTATGAATGATAGAGCCATCCAAAGTAACCATTTTGTTTTCTAACTTGAATTTGGGGTCCCATTTCAAAGTACGGGCGACGTCAATGTTGTCCACAACCAAAGCATTCCCGACCACATAATTTATTGCTTGTTCTATTGATTTGTCGTCATACTCCAAGATATCCACACCCGGTTGAGCAGCGTCATGAATCGATCTAAGATAGTTTAAGTTAGTCTGGTCCACGACTAAGGAATCTAGTGGGATAAAAGTTGCAATACCTGATCTTCTTTCCTTCAAAATCTCCACGCATCGGTAAGCAATAGATGTTGTCTCAACAATTATCGCATCAAAGTTTCTCCCGAGGATAGTCAGAAGTGCGGCTTCATATTTCTGCCTCGATGGTCGAACTAGATCGTACACTAATCCCTTTATGGCTCCTCTAGGAAAGAACCTTTTTAGCATTGCAACATTATCTCTAAGTTTTCTTTGCTTGTTGGATTCTCTTTGTTGAGAAGAAAGCTCTTCCAACCTGACTAAAATATCCCGTAACTTAGAATTCAATTGAAGTTCCTCGTAGTTGAATTCTTCCTTTGCTTTAATGATATTGCTCCTTGCTTGGTTCTTTTCTTCCCTTAATGCCAATAAGTCGTTTATTTCAGACGTGAGGTCGGAAAGCTTTGATTTCAAATCTGTGTTCACTATTCTCTCGAGTTCAATTATTCTGTTCGAAGAATTATTTGCCTGATTCTCTAAACCATTTATGCTAGATTTGATCGATTCTTTGTCATTTTCCAAAAGGGCTAACTGCTCTTCCATTTGGGACCCTCCATCGGCCAAAAACTGTGCTCTTAATCTCTCGTATTCTCTCTGGCCTTCGGCTGATACGGAGGATGAAATAGAGGTAGCAACTTTATCCTGAAACTCATCGAATAATCTCTGCGCTTCATTCGCTTGTTTTTCTATTATCGCGATTTGATTTTTCTGCTTGTTGTAATCCGTACTTAAATCCTTGACTTTCAATTTAAGATGGCTAATCTTTGATCCAAGGGACTTTCTGCTTGCTTCGATAGGAATTAATTGTCTTTTCACACTTTCAATACTATTGGAGATTTCCTCGACATTGTTAGAAAACTTCTTGGATTCTAGGACCATCTTAGAGTATTCTGCCATTTTTTCTTTGTAAGTTTTGTCTTGAGAAGACAATTGTTCCTGTAAAGACTTCAATTCACTTGTACTGTGATCCAATTCTTGTAGCAAGTCAAAGTGCTTCTTCTCGTTGTGGTACAATTTGTACAAGTTTATGCTTTTGATAACCAGCGATTTCTCAGTCAATTTTTCCTCGAATTCGATCTGTTCTGCCATTTGCTCCTTATACTGCTTGGATTCTGAGTTTAAAGTTCTTCTTCTTGAGAATACAGAATTGGAAAATTCGTGTGCCTTTTCATACTCTTCCTTCAAGCTATCATAATCCTTTCTGTACTCAAACGAGCCACTAATTGTCTCGATCAACTTGGTCAAATCTTTGGGGGTTTGCGACGCGATTTGTTCCACATCTCCCTGGAATACCAAGAAGTTACGGGCCTTGATCAAGATATTCTCAGCCTTCAACACCATAGAGTAATTAAGAGAGGTCACTGACAGATCGTTGATGCGGTATTCGCTGTTTCCGCTAGCTGTGATGGATCTTTTAAGCTTGAGAGTATCCCCGTTATCTTTCTCATAAATGGCCATGACATGTGCTCTGGTTGGGTCACGATCTTCATCAAAACTGGTTTCTCCTTCCATGGCAGATCTTCTTCCTCTATATATCAAGTCCTTGACATTGTTGGATCTCAAATGGTTAGATTGGACGCCTAACACGAACGAGATCGCGTCCATCATGTTGGATTTGCCTGCTCCATTCGGGCCAATAATAGAAGTGAAGAAGGAACTTCCAAACCCAATGCTGGTAGTACCTCGGTACGACTTAAAATTGTGGAGTTCGAGCCCAATAAGTCTTCCCATGGTGGTTATAGGATTGGAGTTTTGAGATGTGTAGACGCGTTTTGTATAAATGAAAATACTACACGTGATCGCGAGTCGATTTGCAGCAATTGACAAAATGGGTAGATGATAATACAGGGCACAGGCAAAGATGGGAGACAAATAAGTACCATATTGCTTGAAAATACTTCTGACTTATCCTTAGGCTTTGTTTGGTTTTTGAAACTTCCGGTACTTCGATTCTATTTGAGTATGAATGTTTCGAAAACTTATCGTACATTTTGTTGCCTATATTAGGATCTCTTCCTTAGTTATCCCTATGAGCCCACCAACATAGTTTAAGTGGCTTCTACTCGTCAGACTATCCGCTGGAACTCACCTGTTGATTTCTTCTAACTAATGGCCTAGTTCCTTGAGGACTACAGTCTAAATCTAATACGGCGAGTAATCATGTATTTTGCACGCTACAACTTCTCCAAAGGAATCAATCAACAACTGGAGAATCTTATACGTCACCGTACGCTGTTTGCCATACAATGTATTTGACTATATTCCCATTAGTGGGGGAAGTGCGGCTCCGGTGCCGTTATTGGAGCGGCTGTCCTGCATTTGCTTGAAGTCTCCCCGGAGCTGCTAATCCAGCGAGGATAATCCCGGCAAATAATCCGGGCGACAACATTATACACAACGATGACGCTCTCGGAGAAGGATCCGCTTCTTGGTGTCGACTCACCAGGTACTGAAATGTCGACCATGGCTTGTCCATCATTTTCCTCGCTCTTGGCCAAGCCATTTCAATTTCTTCCCAATCTCGCAAGAGCTCGTCTCACCGATGGTAATGATGCGACGGACGATGAAGAATCCATTCCTGAACTCCCAAGCTCTGCTTTGCCCAACATCCTTCCCCAATCAATTCTCACTCAGGCACAAAAGCTCCGCAAGCTTCGTGAGCTCATGAAATTATACAAAATTGGTGTCTATATCATTCCATCAGAAGACGAACATACTTCAGAATACACCGCTTCATCAGATAAGAGACGGGAATATATTTCTGGCTTTACTGGAAGCGCAGGCATTGCTGTGGTAACTTTGGATGACCCAGAAACCTTGCTGGGAGATGCAGCACTCTCAACTGATGGGAGATACTTCTTGCAAGCGGAGAAAGAGTTGGACCCAAAACTTTGGTACTTGATTAAACAAGGACAAGCAGGATATCCAAGCTTCAGGAAGTATGTCATCGACAGGGCAACTCAAAACAAGTTTAGTTCCTTAATCTCGGTAGACAGCAGGCTAATCAGCTTGAGTCTGGCCGAGTTTTTCGTGAGGGAGCTGAAGCTAGGCCAAAATGGAACTGTTCTGTTCGAGCCTTCTCTCGGAGTAAACTTAATTGATGAAGTATGGGGCTCTGAAAAGCCTTCGAGGTCTTCAGAGCCAATCTACCACCTTCCGTTGAAATATAGTGGAGTCCATACAAATGACAAGTTGAATAAGATCAGAAGCTCTTTGAAAGACATTGGAAGAACGCATTTGGTTATCACGGCGTTGGACGAGGTTGCCTGGTTGTTCAATTTGAGATCTGACTCTGATATCCCCTTCAATCCAGTGTTTTTTGCGTATTCAATAATCACTTTAGACGAAGTGACCTTATTCATTAACAAAAGCAGACTTGAAAAGGGTACAAGTGAACTTCATCACTATTTGAACTCCATTGAAGGTCTCATAGTTCAGGATTATGACTACTTTTATCCAGAACTTTCCAAATTAAAGGCCACACTTGAAACAGGTGATACATCGATTGTATTGCCTAGCAAAGGCTCTGTAACGTATGCTGTCTATAGCAGCATTCCTTCTTCTGCAGCTAAACATTCCATATTGTTTGAATCCATTGTTGCTGACTTAAAACTTTACAAAAACCAAGCAGAACTCATGAATGCAAAAATTGCACAGTACAAAGACTCGTTGGCGTTCATCATGTTCCTTTCGTGGTTAGAACATACTCTCATAACTAAGAAGAGAAAGATAACAGAGTATGACGCGGCTTGCAAAATTTACTCCATTCGCGAAAGGTTCCCAAACTTCAAAGGATTGTCATATGAAACGATCGCATCCACAGGACCCAATGCAGCTGTTATCCACTACGCTCCATCCAAGGAATCTAGCTCTATAATTGATCCCTCGCAAGTCTTTCTTGTTGACTCAGGTGCGCAATACTTGGAAGGTACCACTGACATTACCAGAACTTGTTTGTTTGATTCCAAAAAGATTACTCCTAGATTGAAGAAGTTGTACACTTTAGTCTTGAAGGGCCATTTGGCAGTTTCGCTGGCTAAGTTTCCTCCTCTGGTTGGAGACACCGGTGCTATTTTGGACTCCTATGCTAGGCAACCTTTATGGAACCAAGGTCTTGACTATAACCATGGTACAGGACATGGAGTGGGAAGCTTTGGATTGGTGCACGAATCCCCGTTATACATTAGCAGGGGAGATGGAAAGCATGATTACTTTCACAAGGGAGCCATTTTAACCATTGAGCCAGGGTATTATGAAGACGATTCATTTGGAATCAGAATCGAGAGTGAGCTTGAAGTCATAGAATGCGATGAAAAATTTGGAAAAACCAGGGAAGGGACTAACTATTATGGATTTAATTATTTGACGAAAGTTCCCTACGCCAGAAACTTGATAGACACAAAATACTTGACCGATATTGAAATCAACTGGATAAATGAATTTCACAAAAGTATTCGGGAGGAGTTTGGAGAAAAAATTCTTGAATTGGGTGACAAACGGGCACATGCATGGTTATATAGGGAGACTGCTCCATTGTAATCTGTTGTTCTATTAGGTATAAATTAATTACATATAGTACATGAATTAAAGATTAGAATGAAGTGAGGAAATTTCAACCCCCTTTCTTTCTGGCTTTGAAATTGGTTTTTGAAAGCTACCGGGCTTTCTTAAGCCAGTGTTCGCCGATTTTGACTTCGCTGAATCCATACCAAAATTGGCCTTGTTTGAAATGAAGGGCGAGGAAGCAGAAGCACCAACTAGAGCGCGAGAGAATGCTCTTGGCCCGTGAACTGACCCCTCTGAGTTTCTGTATTGTGGCATTTTTAAAGCAGGTGTAGCATTCCACAGTAATAGTGGTTTGGTAGCTTCCAAACGTTCTGGTTTAGCTCTTTTGAGGTCAATCGACAGAAGTGGTTCTGCTTGCCTTTTCACGCTTTCTGGTTTCCTGTTACCCAAAGCTGGGTCGATATCCTGCACTCTGGTAGCTAATGGATTGGTTATTTCTCTCGAGGATTGACCTCTGATAGAGTCCCTGTGGGTCTTTAAATCCAATGCGATTGGGATGGAACTTGTTGGGCTGGACCCCTGTGGCCTTAAGATGTTTTGTCTTTGTGATAATCCCTTGGTGAGGCTAGCAATTCTCTGATGCTCCCCAACAGTATTAACTTTCTCCACCATGTTAGTCAAAATCGAAGACACTGCCGATGATACACGTTCAAAGTCGGTTATCCTCTTTGATGCAGCATAAAATGCCGCTGCTGTAGCTGTACATGCAGCTGTAGCAGCTAAGGCTGTTTGAGGATCCTCCAGTTCAGTGAATCCCGAAACAATGTTGAAAATGTCAGTGACACGCTTGACAAATTTCAGATCACTTGACAAGTCTTCGTCCTGCTCTGAGGAAGGGGACTCTTCTGGTTCTGATTTGACAACTTGCTTCTCTTTTCTTGCTAGTCTTCGGTCTCTGCGCTTTTCGAACTCCTTGTCTGCCCACTCTTTTTTCTCTGGGCTATCCTTTTCACCAAACAAAATGGTGGCCCTTCTCCACACTCTCGACCGCAAATCGTTATCTTTGTTTCTTTCGGCGTTCTCCTCTCTCCACTTCTTCTTTCGTGCCCTATTTTCGAGTCTGATCTTATCTCTCAAATCATCTTCCTCTTTAATGAGATCCTCTGAAGTCATGGTGGTTCTGTTGAGCTTTTGTGATGGTGAGTAATTGGAGATTGCCGTAACTACTGCCTTTGTAATATTGCTCAACACTTCGGATTTGACAGTTGGTAAATGTGGGCTTGACATTTTGGATGACGAATCAGATCCGTTGTTGAATTCTTTAATCACATTTTCAATCAATGAAATTGCTTGGAAATTATCACCTGTGGTCGCAGAGTGCTTTGCTAAATGATTTTTTGCCATCAATAGTGACTTGATCATGTTTTCCTTATCTTCCAACTCGCTATAGGTGGAAATAATTTCTGTGACGCTAGGTGCCTCTCTCAAGATAGACAATAATGCAGCATTATTGATGGATGAATCTGAAGACAAGATGTTTGTCATCTGTTGAATTGCACCAAGAAATTCTGTATCATTTGATGATTTTACCCTGTTGTTATTCATTCTAGTGTTGATGGATTTGATGACACTTGAGATTTGAGATCTGAATGGTTCAGCACTCGAACGATCAACTTTTAAGGCGGCTTCCAAAGACGCTATTGTTGAATAATCCCTCTTTTTAATATTGCTCATGGATGAGCGATGTAAAGCAAGAGTCTCTGCAATAGACAAAGATTTTCCGGAAACTGGGTCTCTTGTTTGAGGAGCATTATTCTTCGAAGGATAAGAAAAGGTATGAGAATTAGTATACTTCGAAGGACCAACGAATTTTTCGGTCCCAGTTAAATCATTTACATGTGCTCCGCGCTGATCTGGTGGCTGAATTGACCCTGTCCTTGCTCGGTCTGTATCGTGAAGTGTTGATTCATATGACGTCGTAGCCTGTTTAGAGAGAGGTTGAGCTCTGATCAGTGACGACGATTCCTGATCTAATTCAAGATCTGACAAAAGGCCTTGGGGGTTCTCCATGGCCATGTTAAATGCATTTTGGATAATATCATTCATTTGTAATGTTTCCAAATCTGCCTCATTCAATTCTGTTTTAGGGTCTTCTCTACCAGTATTGGTATCACCGTACTTTATTGCACTTCTTACGACTTGTGCTATAGTTGCAGGATTTATTTTTCCCTTTGGTAAGGCATCTCCGGCAGAAGCAAGATCATTTTTATGGACACCGGTAATTTCTGACTCTTTCTCTGCCTCATTTTGAAAATGTGCCAAAACATTATCTTCGATCTGGGGAATGAGAGACATCTTAGGCTTCTTATTTGCCTCGTCTTCTTCAATCAAGCGATCCTGCACTTGACTTGTAATCTCCAGAGCCAAACCCTTCAAAGTACTGTGAGAGATTGGTAAACCCTCCGACTCGTCTGCAATTTGGCTGACTAGGCTTTGAACAAATTTGGATACTTCGACAGAAGCTCTCCTTCCATACTGCAGTTGCTTGTCTGTGGTCTCGCCAGATTGCATAGCAGAAAGAAATGCCTCTGCGATGGTGCTTTCCATTATATCGT
Organism: Suhomyces choctaworum; assembly: GCA_030568475.1. Classification (NCBI taxonomy): domain Eukaryota; kingdom Fungi; phylum Ascomycota; class Pichiomycetes; order Serinales; family Debaryomycetaceae; genus Suhomyces; species Suhomyces choctaworum. The sequence continues at coordinate 101,341 of JAJMGE010000014.1, read as the reverse complement.
CATCATTTTCATTATCGTTGCTCTTGTTCACTACCTTTTTGATGGAATCCGAAATCATAGCACTTAATTCGTCGTCATCCAAATTTCTTTCCTCTTCATGGGCATCTACCTCCTTCGTGGACTCAAACTTGTCTGGAACCTCTGGTGCTAGCGATTTGAAAGCTTCCCCTATGGCATTTTCAAGATTCAAATCATCGTTGATTTCTTCTGCGTGCTCCTGGTCCTGTGAACTTTCGCCTGTTTGATCTCGGCTGGGTAATATACTTCTGAATGCATCTCCTATAGCGGAATCTAAGTCTACCTCTGGGTCCGAGGAAACTGCGTCTTCAGCGCTGTACTCTTTCGCTCGTTCCTTTTCTTCTTGGTGGTGAGGTTTCAGCTGTGCTTTTTCGTGGAGAGTTCTATCAGTTTGGTTCGAGGAATCGGTTTCCTGATTGTGCGGTGGAGACTGTGAGCTATGCACAACTTCTTTGAACGCATTGCCTATTGCATATTCAAGTTCGTTGTCGTCTTGTTGCTGTGGATCCTGTACATCATCATCTATTGCATCAGCGTTTTGCTCGTTGCGAAGATCGGTACTAGCGGACTGATCATTAGAGTCTTGAGGACCTCCCTCGCCCAACAAACTTTTGAATGCATCACCGATGGCGTCATCTAGACTTTCATCCTCGTCGTGTGGACCCTTCATAGCAGAGTCAAAAGCTTCCCCTATGGAATCGTCCAAATCGTGTTCCTCCACATTTTGTGGCTGCGTTCCAATCCTCTCATCGGTGTCACTATTTCCATTGTGGGGGTTTACATTTATGTAAGGGTGTTCGGTCTGGTTGTTGGAAAAGTGGACCAGATCTCCTTGGTGAAGTTCCTCGCTGTGCTCCAAGTGTTGCTGTTCGTGTTGATACCCAGAAGTAGATGCATTTTTATCCGTGTCTGGCTGTTCCCCTTTGTTAAATTCAAATTGACTGAAGACGTTATCAATGGCACTTTCCAAGTCTAGGTCGTCGTCCTGCTGCTGGAATTCGTTTTGCAGCAAATCATGGTTGTTTTGCAGCCCTTGTTGGTTGTTGGAATTTGCACCGGTGTCGAAAGAGGAGATCGATTCGGCTATGACCTTGCTGAGATCAACGCCCTCGTCGGGCTGGTGATGCTCGGACCCATCTACCATGGTGTTACGTAAGTGTGTCGTCGTGACCTGTGTGACTGCTTTTTGCTATTACAGTGTGTGTTGTTGATACCTAAGGGTGATGGGCCGGGCGGCGCACGACCTATAATTCGATATAGGCTGAGAATCTGGGGTGATTGAAGACCCTAGATTTGGCAACTGATCTTGAGCTCGTATCAGCAGCACTTTGCTTCCCCACCTACAGTGCTCCTTCCTTGCGTATCTTCGAAACAGCTATATTCTAGAGAGTGCTTTAAAAGTCGAAGAAATAAAACAAAATGCATAGGTCATATAAATAAGGCTCCTATGGCCGGATGGAGGTCCAGAGATCCTCCTTGGATGTTCTAAAAGATTTGAGAATAAATGGAGGTTCGCTGTGGGGTGGTCGCAAATCAAAATCTTCTGGTTTTTTGCAAGATTGTATCATTTTATTCTTATGTTTCTCAGTGGAACAGATTGTTATGGATCTGTTCACGGTCAACTGCGTTTGCTCTCCTCGTCAAGCAAAGAGAAATTGACCACCAAGCCCAATATCCCGTGACCAACGCCCTCGAAGCCTCCCTGCTTGACGGTCCAGTTGAAATTGTTCAAGTGCTCGTTGGCATAGCTCGAAACATCGATGTCGAACGTCTTGTTACCGAAGGTAGGAAGACTCACGGCGTACTTGGAGTCGGCCACCTTGACCGAGGAAGTGTCGAACTGTAGCAAGTACGAATGGGCCTCCTTGAACACAAACTTTTCACATTTTTTCATGTCTGCAAAGAACTTTTTGCGGGCGAAAGAATTATCTGGAACGTCCAATCCGTCCTCGTTATCCTTCAAGTTCTCCTTGAAGTTGTAGAGGTCCGTGTAGGCACGCTTTTGTGGGTCCACAACCTGCAATGGGTCGCCTGGGTTCTTCCCCACTGAGCACGAGGTAAAACTGTTCAAGGCGAGCCCGTAAAGAAACGGCTTTTCTCCATAGATATCGCCCTTAACTGTACGGTTGATGAACCACGTGAAAAACTTCAATCCGGTGGATAAGAGGGTGGTGGGGACATAGTCCCTGATGGGCACAAGGAAGTCGTTCCCAAACAAGAGTTCCGATCCGAGCACCGGTTTCCTGGGATGGAATTTCACCTCCAAACGGAGGTTCGGAAGCACCGGCTTCACAAGCTCGTCCGAGTCGTGCACACTGTCGTCGATGGCCTCGCCGTCCAAGAACACCTTGTCCCCCACATTGTATAAACTGTTAGATAAGTGTGGGGTGGAGCCGTCGAAGTTCTTGATGTTGACAATCACGCTGAACACGCCTATTTCCGACTCAATGACCACTGGCCGGTTGCTGTTGACCGGGATAATCCGGAACCCGGACTCGTAGTTGTTGGAGGCCTTGATAAGAAGCCGTTTGACAACAGGCATGATAGAGTGTGTTTGGGCTTCTGGCGGTGCTAAGGATATCTTAGCACGTGACCTCGCTCGGAGGCGACGGTGCTTGCTGCGCAACGGCCGGATGTTCGTGCACGTGATCTCGGTCGCTAGCGTAATCGGGTGACGGGTGCGCTGGTGGCTCGGGGAGGGGCGCACGGGCGCTGAAAGTGTGGCCGCCCGCCCTTCACCTTTCGCACACTGTTCTGTCTTTTTTACATGCGATTTGCGCCTTCCACCTCCCCAACAAATGGCCCTGTTGCACCCCACCCAGGCGGCCGGAACTCGATTTGGTCACGTGCTCGGTCGGTTCTCGCGCCATGTCGCGCGACATGCGTTGGCCATTTCGCCGAGTCTGTCAGTTGCCCCGTGTGTTGCACCGTCAGCCTAGACATTAGCAACCAGTTAGTAATTGCCCGATGCACCACGGGCATGGAGTGATGAGTAATGGGAGTGGGTGCGTAGCAGGACAGGAAGTCGTAGATGCCGGGTAACAGCGGAGCCGATCCGGTAGGGACCTCGCTTCCAGCACCACCGGTGTTGTGACGCCACGCTTGGCGGTCCCTGCCGTTACCCGGAGTGTATCAGATCCCCCAAAAGCCCAAAATCCTCCAACCGGAGAAAATCGCGGAGGGGCTGGACCGGCAGCGCGGACCCCACCAAAAAAACTATATAAGCCATGGCGGTCGCAGCAATCGCAGAAGCTCGTTCCCTATCCGTCGACACATAGTCAAAGCACCCACACAAACCACACCATTGACATGTCCAAGAACTCGTTAGAACAATTGAAGGCCACCGGCACCACCATTGTCACCGACACTGGTGAATTCGAGTCCATTGCCAAGTACACCCCTCAGGACGCTACTACCAACCCTTCGTTGATTTTGGCTGCTTCCAAGAAGGCTGAGTACGCCAAGTTGATCGATGTCGCCATTGACTACGCCAAGGACAAGGGCTCGTCCAAGAAGGAGAAGGCTGCCATTGCCTTGGACCGTTTGTTGATTGAGTTTGGTAAGGAGATCTTGAGCATTGTTCCAGGCAGAGTCTCCACCGAGGTCGACGCCAGATTGTCGTTCAGCAAGGACGCCACCATCAAGAAGGCCCTCGAGTTGATTGACTTGTACAAGTCGTTGGGTATCTCCAAGGACAGAGTGTTGATCAAGATCGCCTCCACCTGGGAAGGTATCCAGGCTGCCCGTGAGTTGGAAGCCAAGCACGGTATCCACTGTAACTTGACTTTGTTGTTCTCCTTCGCCCAGGCCGTCGCCTGTGCCGAAGCCAAGGTCACCTTGATCTCCCCATTCGTCGGCAGAATCTTGGACTGGTACAAGGCATCCACCGGCGAGGAATACACCGGTGAAACCGACCCTGGTGTGGTCTCCGTCAGACAAATCTACAACTACTATAAGAAGTTCGACTACAAGACTATTGTCATGGGTGCTTCTTTCAGAAACACCGGTGAAATCAAGGCCTTGGCCGGATGCGACTTCTTGACCGTCGCTCCTAAGTTGTTGGAAGAATTGTACAACTCGAACGAAGCTGTTCCAAAGGTTTTGGACGCTGCTTCTGCCAAGTCTGAGAGCATTGACAAGGTCACCTTTGTTGATGACGAGCCTGCCTTCAGATTGGCTTTGAACGAAGACCCCATGGCCACTGAAAAGTTGGCTCAAGGTATCAGAGCTTTCGGTAAGGATGCTCAAACCTTGTTGGACCAATTGGAAAGCAGATTCTAAGCTGGAAGGCTATGTTATGCCAATAGTAATGAATGTCGCTGTGTGAATAATGTAGACGTGTCTGGTAGGGCGAAGTGAAAAACTATGGAATTGTCTCACTTTTTGAGATGGATCAACCTTCCCTCGGGGTTGGTCGGCCGGGAGAAACTGATAAAGGCACGGTGACCCAATCGCCTTCGTAGGTTATGCTGACAATTGTGAAACTCTTCCAACAGGTGGTCCCATATTTTCCATGATCCTCCGCTTACGTAATATTACTAACGGTTTCCGGGTCTCGCTGGGTCTGACAATTCTTATCAATCGGGAACTGCAACATTAGACAATATCCATGAGACCCGACGTACCGATTCCCGACTTCCCCAAGCATCCATATCCGATCCACCAGGAATCCGCCATCATCAGTGGGTATGGCCGTGGGGCCACCGAGCTCGGATTTCCCACTGCAAACATTCCTATCAACGACCAGCTCAACTCGTTGGAGACCGGGATCTATTTCGGATGGTGTCAGTTGTTACCACAGAACGAACATGAGTGTTACGAGTCAAGAAAGAATGACGACAAAGTGTTGTTCAATCACGGGAACAAACTTCAAGGTACAGAGTTGGAAGCGCTTCCTATGGTGATGCTGATCGGATGGAATCCATTCTACAAGAACAATACCAAGGCGGCGGAGGTCCACATTATCCACAAGTTTAAGGAGAACTTCTACGGTGCACGGGTAAAATATACTGTGTTGGGATATATTCGTCCAGAATTGGACTACACCACGAAGGATGCATTGATTAAGGATATCGAGAGAGATATAGAGATCGCTAAGGAGACGTTGCTGAAAGACGCATATAGGATCTTCCCATAGGAAGTTGTTGTTTGCATAGCACGATTTACGCTAATTGTGGCATATTATAGATAATAGACATGTCATTCCTCAAGTGAAAAACTTAGAAAGCTGCTAAGAAAATTCGAGACCTTCTGTGAAAAGAGCAAGAGCATAATTAGGGTAGGATACTGATACCGGCTGCGATATTTCTGGCTGTGCTTCTCCCTGAACCCAGTAGACTTGTAATGCACTACATTTCTACCAATTTTCGATAATTATTTTTCATTAGTATAGCACGAATTTCAGTGGACGAACCCTCAAATATAACAGATGTATATTTCTCCTTCTATGCGTTTCCGGTGATTCCGGTGATAGCCTACTATCTAATATGAAGTTCGTTCTAATTTTGGACCCTGCTAGTCAGCCGTGCCTGCATATGGCCCCTGTCGCAGCCGTTATCATCAAGACACTTGAAACTTACATGATCAACTTGGGGCTTGTTTAAAAGTCAAACCATTGGTGAACAGAACTCTGAGCTGCAACCCATCACTTGTTAATTGGAGGCCGTACGATTGTATCCTATTTTTACCTTTTTAAAAATCCATAGCTCCCGCCGTCCCTCACTCGCGAAATCAAGATTGCTCAGCCTTTTCTATTTTGTTTCGCTGACTTGCAACAAGAAGTCGCTTTATGGACCCTTGCTACAAAAGAACATATTGCCACCACTAGCTATTTTCCTATCTATAAAATCGGCTCCTTATGTTGCCGACAAACTCGTGTCAGATCCCGTCGGGGTCAGACGTTTGCTCCCATATTGTCAATGAGTGTGACCCGGGGTATTTCTTTGTGGCAAAGCTCTATTACTGCTCCAAGCCGTCAATTCCACTTTTACTAGCCATTTCGCTTGCCATTTTGTTGGTGCTCATATTGGTTCTAGCATCGCTTAGTGTTGTGGTATCCAATTTCCTATTTCGCAATCTCAACCAGCTAGCCTCAACCTTGAATATTAACAACAAGGTATTGAGTTTCATCCTCATTCCGCTCACCAACACATTCCTGGACTTGATCAACTACTATGTTATTTTTGACTCGGGAGCCACAGACTTAGTTTTGGGCCAATTGGTGGGTTCCGTCTTGATCATGTTCACCGTCATCATTGGACTAATCAGTATTTTGGCTGGTCCTTACTCTGTAACTCACCACAAGGTATTGCTCATTGATTTCTTGTGGGTGCTCGCTGTACTTGTCCTTTTCATTTTCATCTTGTCTGACTCGAAAATTACCATGTTCGAGAGCATCTTCATGATTATATGTTATGGTCTATACATACTATTCTTGACTTATTTTGAAAAGGACAGAATCAGCCATTCACAGGACTCCATGGTCTTACTGCCGCAGCATACCGTCGAAGATCACCCCTACAACATCGAAGATGCCTTGGACGTACTCTCTGAGGAAGAATTTCCAAAATCACCGTCACCAAATAGGTCCTCATTTCCTGGGAATTCACTCCCAGTTCCTCTGGAAGCGACGGCCCTCGTTAACTCCAGATCTCCCTCCCCAGCACCGTCTTCTTCTGAAAGCATTTCTGCCACGGTGATCCATGAGTCTCTGGACATTCTCCACTTTGTTTTAAAGGGTCCTCACTTTATTTTTTTCATGTTAATACCCATCAACTTAGACCAAGGAGAGTTGACCTCTTTGCGGTCCAAAATTCCTTCGGTTGACATAATAGAAACGTTGAAATTATGGTTTTCTGTCGAGATTCCATACCTCCTCAATTTTCAGTTCTTACATTACAGTTTGATTGAGTTCATTCCCGCGGCATTATTGAGCATATTGGTGGTGCACTATATTTCCAAGTACATGTCTCTCTCGTTATCGATAGTCATCGTCGATATTATCGGTGTACTCAGCAGTGTTATCGTTCTTTCCAATATTTCTAGCTGGGTACTTCAGATCCTTAAAAATTTTGGATTGTTGTGGAAAATGTCAGACTATTTGCTAGGGTTGTTTGTTTTTTCCATCAGTAACTCTTTTACTGACATAATTACCAACATCACCATTTCAACCACAATAGAGCCAATCTTGGGTATTAATTCTTGTCTCGGAACACCGATACTTATGATATTGCTAGGAATTGGTGCTAATGGGTTCATTAGCATCATGAAAGATCGTTCCCAAGCTCCGTTGAAGTTTACATTAAACACTGATGTTAAGGTAAGTACATTAGCGTTGACCATTATCGTTGCATTCTATTTGATATACCTCCCATGGAACAAGTGGGTTTTCGATCGCAGGGCAGGCTTTATTGCGTTGTTTTGGTACTTTTCAATCACAGCAATGAACTTCTACTTGGAAAAATAGAGCAGACAGTTATTATATGAACTGGCTTATCTCATCATCAAAATCCCAATTTGCTTGCTTGGTTGCACCGATGTGCCCCGTAAGTTTGTCCAAGGATTGTTGGTAGATATCGGAATCCTTGAATCTTTCTTGAAACTCATTGAATAGCTGGACTTTCAATTGGTTCTCAACATCATATAGCAAAATACGATTGAACCACCAATCTTGGTTTGTCTCATTAATTAATTCTTTAATTAACTTGACGAAGTATTCATCATCGGATGGATTCATTAATCTTTCCAAATGTAACAATTTTTCGTAAACCGGAATTGGCACGGACACCGTGTTCTTAATAAATGCCACGAGTAGATCTCTAGATCGTATCCATTGCTTTATGTAGATGTGAACGTCAATAAGTTTGATAAGGAGCTGAGAATCGCCATTGAATGTGAACCCTCTAGACAAAATTTCAATTGCGTCATCTAGATCTCCATTATTAATGTGAAAATTCGCATATTTGATCCAGAAATCTGGATAAAGTGCTGTGGCTAGAAGGCATCTTTCAAATGTGCAAACTATATGGTTCTTGGGATACAGTTTCACTTGTAAAAAATCCAAATATGAATTCCATGTATCCAACTGTTGTCGAGAAATATAGTTGTCATCAAAGTATTGTTTTGATAATTTTTTTTCGAAATTAAAGAGTTCATATGTTTTGTATTGTGTAGTGACGTAGATATCCACGAAGATTTTTTTCAAGTAGTTTGAAGCATTTTTAGCTTTCCTGACAGAATGCAAGTCCTTTTCTGAAACTAGTAAGTGCATGTTAGCATTGTTCAACTTTGCTAGTAAGATTTGTATTTTTTTGAAGAACTGCTCGTAGTGATAAATAGGCAATTCTGTGATAATGCGAAGAAGAATATGATATTTTACAAGGTAACCATTACTGTCGTTCTTGTAGCTGTCAAGGAAAGTTAGATAAAGTTCATAAAACTCGTAGCTGTGAAAATGGTAGCCTATCTTGTGCCTGGCTTGTTCGAAAGTCTCGAGAATTGAGTCCTTGTTCTGGTTGGTATCTATTTTAAACCTCAAGTAGCTAACCCAAATGTCAATACAGTAAGATAAATTGACAAGACTGGAAGCGTAAATGGCTTCGGAACGGGAAATTTCTCCTAGACGAAACTCCCAGTTTGCATATTTGATCCAGTACTTGAAAAGGAGGGGATATTTCTCGAGAAATCTGTCATATGATACTCGCAAAAGTTGTATCTCTTCGGGGTCACTTGATTTCGAGATGCCTCTCTTGTTGTTAGCTTCGGCCTCGGCAATCAAACTTTCCCAGAGTTGAAGATTGTCAGGATCTTCGACAATCTGGGTCGAGACATTGGACCACGACTTGTTTGTTGAGGACATGGTGATGGTGATGTTTCGTACGTAGTGAATTTTCTGTGGTGATGTTGTGTCACGTGATATTCATTCAAATTACGAAGGAAAGAAGCATAGAAAGTACATTTTGGCAAGTTACGGTATCACGTAGGTGCTCGACACTCTCCTTGAGATTGTTCTTATATTGCTGATTATCAAGAATGGTTCGATACGCTCGGTCCGCATTGCACAAATTTTACTTTGCGAATTTAAAACATGACTGTAGTCATTTACTAGATAAATATAGCGGCAAATTGTTGGAACTGGTTGTCCAGTAGTTTAATCTTTTGTACTAAGAAGGCTATTCATTTTTTGAATTTTTGAACTTTCGAGAAATTTTAAAGAAATTATGTAGAACTTGACAAAAATTAAAGAAAAGCTAGGACAAATATGTGCAGTGTCATTTTAAAGTCAGAAAACCCATTCAAAATACTTTCGAGTTAACGTAAAATGATATTGTAGCTGTAACTAAAAGACTAATCCTACAAGTAGTCTCTCTATTTTATGTTGTACTTTCAGGCGAGAACAATGTGGAAATCCACACGAAAATTGTCTTAACTAGACAGGACAGTTTATAGCAAAGTTTCTCCGTTGAAAACATGTTTTCTTCTTCGTCTGAGTTCAGGTGTTTCCTCTCCCTCCTCTTTATATCTTGTGTTTCGCACAATGTTTATACGGTTCCAAATCGCGACATTTCAGCTCATCACATTTCTTCACTACAGCATGTCTGACGACGAGATTTCACTTGGAGGAGGGTTGTTCGAGGAACCAGAAGGGTTTGCCCCCCCTCCTCCAGAACCACATTTTGCATACTATCCCAGAAAATTCGCCTCTGCATCATCGCCTCATCCTCCTCAAGTGAAGTTGAGATTAGTTGGAAAATCACCATTATGGGGTCATCTCCTTTGGAATGCTGGTATTTTCACCGCAGACTACTTGGAGAAGAATGCCGAGACCCTCGTTAAAGGAAAGAGGGTACTCGAGCTCGGAGCAGCTGCAGCATTGCCCTCTTTGGTTGCATCTTTAAACGGAGCTAAAGATGTCATCAGTACAGACTATCCCGATCCCGAACTTATAGAGAACATCCAGTGGAATTTCGATAATTTGGCTAGTGAGGCAACTCTTTCTCCTCACACTGTTCAAGGCTACATATGGGGAAACGACATCAAGGAGCTTGTTAACTCTGACTCTGAAGAAATACCCGAAGAGAATAAATTTGATCTCATCATCTTATCAGACGTTGTTTTCAATCACACAGAGCATCACAAACTCTTGACCACATGCCGAACTGCATTGAAGAAGAGCGGAAAGTGCTTAGTCGTTTTTTCTCCTCATAGACCCCATTTATTGAACAACGACTTGGAATTTTTCAAGACCTGCGAAGAACACGAGTTCAAGGCGGAGAAAATCGACTTGGTGGTGTGGAAACCTATGTTCGAAGAGGACGAGGAAACAGCGGAAATAAGAGCTAGAGTATACTCTTTCTTCTTGAATCCTCAGTGGTAATTTATAGGCAAATCTAATAATAAGAGAACAGTACAACAGCTTTGGACGTAACAGTGAACCCCCCAAAATGGCTCCAGTAACTACGTTCTTTTGTAACGATATATATTAATCAAGAACTAATGTAACAATCCCGAGTCATTAATCTTTAAGCTTATTGAGAAGCTGGGGATGGGTTCATCTTTCTCTTACCGTTGGTCAAGGTGACGTTGATGAATCTTCTAGTGTATAACAAACGCTTGTAAGCTCTACCCTTTGGCTTCTTTGGCTTTTCTTGCTTGTCGACCTTTGGGGTTTGAGACTTGACTTTACCAGCACGAGCTAAGGAACCGTGAACTTTACCCTGTAATGTTAGTATAACGTTTCGTGATATTCGCACAACAGTGTGTCTGTCGATTTTACCTTGTGAGTAGGATTGGATGATGCGCTAGACACTCTTTCGCTTTCTTGGAATGGGAATAACTGATGTTTTCTTTATCTATTCACTGTTTTCTTCATTTCGACGACTCAAGGGTCAATTTGGAATATTGGCTAATTCATTTCTGTCTGGAATGTACTTTGATAGTGCCGTATTGGTCTTTCTTAACTGGATCTTTCCTCCACTTTATGGATCAGATATCTCTTTGATGCCAGGCTCCCACAAGGCCAAAATCGACGGGATTCACGTTTCAACGATAAACTGTGCTATTGATTCCTCATATAAGGTGTTATAGATGCCCACATACCATTTTTGATTATTTGTGTATAGTACTAATGAACAGATAGTGAAAGAAAAATTTTTAAATGGCAAGGGCAAGGCGGCGAGCATGGTGGAAGGATTGCAGGTTGTGTGCGCGGAGTGCGTAGTGCATTTTGCAGGTTGCGAGAGGCATCGTATATCACGTGTCAAGAGTCGCACTAGGGTACAAGCCCTATGCTGCAATCAGGAACACAGAATAAAGGCAATCTAGGCAAGAGTGGGTGTGTTGCGGGCGTCGACAAGCATTTATGAACGTAAAGGCGCTGGAAACTCTACGTTGTGTTTGAAAAAGCTCTTCCATGAGGCGGATCGGAATATAAGTTCTGTCGTTACAACAGAAAAGTGCATTATGGAGTATAATAGAGGTTATGTTGGACTCTTGACTCTTCGTGAGCTATGCTAGGTTGCACGAATGACCATGGCAAAAGTAGTCACAACCACAGCCAAAACAACCACGTTTAACAAGATTATCAGTAGTCTCGACGCAGGGAAATAGTTCTTGGTAAGCAAAGACTGCACTTGAAAGAACCGCAAGACTCCCAAGAACAAGGTGATAATGCCAAGGATAATAAAGGTTCCACCCAAAGGTTTACCGTACTTGTTGATTGTCTCTGAATGGTGAATACCCAATGAGTCGTCGGCTTTTGACCCCTTACTTTCCAACCTGAAGAGCTGCGTCACCCCGATCCCAATGGTGATGAAGGAAAGAGACGTCCGAAGCCATGCTAGGAACGTTCTTTCGTTCGCCAAGTGGTCCCTGGCAACGGAACCCTTGTTCTCTAAAGAAATCGAATGCAAATTGAATCCAAAGATGGAATCGAAGAGACCGACACGAGGAGTCTCTTTTTTAGACTGTGCCTCCTCGCTGGTAGCAGAACGGTCTGGTGCGGGCCCCAGCGAGCTGCCAGCAGCTGCTGTTGTTGGTTGTGCTTGGGGAAGTGAATTGCGGGGCCGAACCGAGGAAGCGTTGGTCGCATTGAATGGCTCTATCAGAGCACTTCTGCTTCGAGAGCCCATGGGAGATTCAGATGTGGCAACGGACTCGTACGAATGTTGTCGCGAGGTACGCAATGGCTCCTGGGACGTCATCTTGGTTATTGTCGATGTTTGTGGAGGGAGTGTAGCTTTCAAGATAATGAGCACGCGCACGACCTCGGACCGATAGCACCGTGTATTGATGATGCTGGACTAGTCTCAGCGAACACTCCTAAGAAGGGCTTAGTGGTAAGCAGAGTCTGTTAGCGCAAAGTCTTGAGTTCGCCAAAACCGTTTCCGGGCACATGACCTGTAGCTGTGGCTTCGGAGGGGTCAGGTAAAGCCAGATTATTATGGCTCCCGCTTGAGTTCATTTCGCCGTATGTGCGAAACTCGCCTATTTGTGCCAGATCGTCCAATGACTGGGCCTCCAGCTAGTGTGGGCCTAAATACGGTAAAAGTAATGAAATATGCATGTATCTCATGAGAGGGTATGATTCGATTAAGGACATGGGCGTGAGAAGCTCGTATTTTCGGTACCTTCATGCACCCAAGATATGTGCATCTGAATACTGAATACCACATTACATAATCAGACACTCTTCTATCATACCGGGGTCAAACTGTAGGAGCTGCGAGCAAGGCATCCAACCGTTTGTGCCCGTTTCGTTGCAGCCAAATTTGCGAGTTGCTCGTCCTGGTCGCCTAAGTATTACGGTAATGTTGGATCCAGCCTCCGTTGCTCGCAACGCCTCATTTCGCAGTCATGTGATGGTGGGGCTTACACCGTAAAATGTTCGCAGGCCACCACGCATGCACTACAGGTGCAGATCTTGGCAACGTCTACCCGCCATGTAAGCTATTTAAAAGAGGGGATAATCTACATCCAGAATAGTAACTTTTGCAAGCCCTGTGGGCGCCTGCTTGGCGGCGGCGAACTAAGTGTGTAAGCCACGTTTCATGCAACGAGGCGCTTACATCATCTGCAGGCAGATTTCGAGGACTCATCACAGGAAGTATACACAGGATAGTTATCGAGGTTGATGATATTTGAGCTATGAAATTAATCTATGAAGAAAAGCCAAGACTGACTTGATGCTGGAGGCTTGAGTCTGGGCTAGCAATGCTAGCATGCGAATGAGGGGATGTACCCCGGTAAATTGTAATGAATGTTTGCTTGTTCAATTTATGTTTTTGCGGTGCACCGCTAAATAATAAGGAAACATGCAGTGTACTATGCCTTGTAGGGATGCATGTGGGCATCCGCACTCAGATCAACGCAACACATACACCCATGGCCATAACCATACCGGCCAAAGTGTAGGTGCCGCGGATGTCAAGGTTTCCTACCACGTTGGGAGATGATCTGCTTCCTGCGTTAGCACTGACGGTGGTCTGGGTGTAGGACCTGATCTTTCCCACCTGATCAGCACCAGAAAGAGTGCCCATCCCGACGGATCCACTGCTAAAGGTAGGGGTCACCGAATAGATCTGTGTGAATTTTTGGGTGTATCTGGATAGGGTGACGGTCACTTTGCCCGCAGCATCAGTTCCGGTGACCCAGACTGAAGTAGGAGCTAAGGAGGAGGTGGTGGTCTCTGCTGCGTCGGTGGACTCGGTGGCATCAGCAACAACCAAACGGAGGAATGCAAGTAAGAAAAGAACACTGACGTTCATGATGCTATGGGGAAATGAAATTGGATGATAAATGATGGAAGATGACAGAACGATTGGCCTTATTATCGCCGATAGCAAAACGAGTCGAAACAAAAATGTGGAAGTGAAAACTATTTATACTGGACGCAGCAATATGATAAGGGCGAATCAAATAACATCCAGGTGAGAAATGCAGCTGCATCTGCAGCTGCAGGTAGAAGAAGCATAAGTCGGGTCATACTCGCATAACAAGGGCCAGGTGAGACACACATGAAGCGACATCATCATGAAAAATTATATATAGAAGTATCCACAATTACACAAACTGTATACTCGGAGAGTTCCGACCTTAGATACGGGCGATAGCCTGCTGCGAAAAAGTGCAGAAGCCTACAACAAACAGCAAAAACTGGGCCCTGGAGCAGTTTCTTTTGGCCTTCTTCTTGCATTAGTATGGCTCTCTCCTCATCGTACAGAGTCTGTGCATTTTTCTTGCGGTATTTTCATGCATTGCACCTTGTAAGGAGGGGCGCGCATTAGCAGTCTGCAACCGTAATCTCAATACAAATCCGCGCGCGGACAATAAGGAGGGTTGAGAGCATGGCCAGAATAATACGACCGCCACACGCGCGCTTTGTACAAAGAATCCTCGGGCATTACAATAGTCTGTTCAGTCTAACCGACACGACAACTAGCTGCGATCTCTGTCGCCTTAATGCTCCATCGATAAGCTTTCCGCTGCGATATCGCGACTGGGAGTCCGAGTTTCATATGCAATATGTGCAGGACAGTATATGTCATCGTCTGTAGCCCGTAGTTGTCACCGGGCAACCGAGCGCTTCACCAGAAAATAATCCCGGAAATGGTCCCTCGGAATTCATTCCGAGACTCCAGAGGAAACGAAATTATAGATTGCCCTGCCCTCACCAAGCCACTGCGAGTGCCAAGGGCACAAGATACCACAACTCATGTACAGGACTTCTGGAGCTGTCTGCTATTTGACAGTGTCGGCGTGGGCCCATACATGCAATGGAGATTGTCACTGTGTGCGATGTGCACCAATGCTATTGATAGCCTCGTATTGGGTACACGGTGCCGTATATACGCGGTCAGTGCACAATTCACCACAGGCTACTGTCCATACTTTGTTGGGAACTGCACCTTCCTATTGGAATAGCGAGCATACCGTTAGCAATCTTTGATATGCTGGCTGGAGGCTGTGTTATTCCGACACTGCGCGCACCACGCAGGTTGACATATGCCGTGGGTGGCTGCGCTGGAATGGGAATGTCGGTCCGCTTACGGGGATTTGCCTGTGAGAAGCCGAGCCAGGCTGTTCTTAATGTTGCCAGGCTACGATGCTTCGCTGCTGGGGTTATGATTCCACAATCCCAGAACGTCCGAACCTATCCCCGTTCGCGATGCGCTTCCTTCGGTTTCTGCAAGTCCTTGCCTCTGCAGGCACCGAAGTTTATTCGAATGCGTGTCTGCTTCCTTGATTGAAGCACAATACTTGTGCAAAGCTACGTTCGGGCTTCAGGACAAGACTCCCATACCTGGCTTCGTTCCTTGGCGTTGTGAATTGCTATATAATTTTCCGGGACGTCAGCGCCACGTCTCGTTGCATAGCCCATTCCACCGGGCTTGGACAAATTATGCTGCAGAGCCACATTAACCTCTTGGGTTCTTCCAGTGCTCAAAAGCTATACTATGCGATCAAAGAATCGTTTCTCGCCTCAGCTGAGTCCGGCAGGTCAGCTACTGCCTTGTTTTCTCGATCGGCGTCACAGATTAACGAAAACGTTCAGGGACCGATCCGAATTGGCCGTCGCGGTATACATGTAGTGGCAATTTGTAGTCGGTGAAATTTGTAACAACATGATGCTTAATGTGGGCCATGTTTCGTTTGTCTTTTGGTTGGACTTCTGGGTGCCAAGAGTGACTGCAAAATGCAGGGAGTTCCCTTTTTCGAGCGGAGGGCACAACACCCGTGGTCATCAACGAATGTATAACCATGCTTATGCGTGAGGTGCCTTATATGATCTCATATATTGGATCTTTTGTGTCCGAGCAAAGTCCAGGAGAAACTGACTATTAATAAGCTGGGCGGAAGTCGAATGTGTCTATGTGCAATGAGGATCAGGATGGATGCTTGATAGGGTCATATGAAATATTCCACAGCTGCCTTTTTTGAGGGAATGGACCCCACGTCCTGGTTGGCGGCTTCAAACACCTTGTACTCTCGATTCAATTCGTCATCGATGGTAAGAACTGATGCAATGTTTCCACACCTGTAACAATAATTTGGGGCCAGCCAAACCGTTACTAATCCTTGACTAAACATCTCCTTATAACCCTCCATGACCAACTGATGCGCCCGCGCAATCAACAGAATATTGTTCTGGTGCAAGAATTTGTTGACCTCGTTTTCTCCAAACAAGAATCCTGCTCCCCGAGGACTAATGGCCCAGCCTTGCACATCCTCGGGATCTGACCAGAGTAAATCACACATACCTCCTTCATGAGGTACCTCCTGTTTTCTGTTGAGAATTCTGATCTGGTCAACAGTCTCAATATCCGGACTCAAACCTCCATGGATGCAAAATACTCCTCCTCGTCCACCAACGATAGCTCCCAACGAAAGATAGTCAAACACTTCGCAACAGTACCTCCACACATTGACCGATCCGTACTTGCGAACGCATTCGTCATAAAAGCCGTAGACAGTAGTGATTTGTCTGGACTCGTGGTTTCCTCTGACTAGGGTGATTCTATCTGGGTAACGTACCTTGAGGGCAATCAAAAGAAGAAAACTCTCTAGAGAATAAAACCCCCGGTCCACAAAGTCTCCAAGAAACAAGTACTGTGTTGCAGGACATTCACCACCGGTTCTGAAAAGTGTCAATAGATCGTGAAGTTGGCCATGTATATCTCCACAGATTGTAACTGGGGTATCAACATGCTGGATGTTGGCTTCCTCTATCAATAGTTCAATCACCTTGGAGCAAAGCTCTTCCACATCTGCTTCTGGAATGTGCTTGCACTGTTTGATATTCGCAATTGTTCTGGGGTTAGTAGGTTCCATCGAAATTGTAGGAGCGGGTTGGTTGAGAAAACTAATGTAAAGGAACAGCCAGCTTCTTGCACCAGAGTAACACTTACTTCTGAGAAAACGAACGTGTGGCCAGCGGCCCTTAGCACTCTAATTCTTTCGTTTCCTTCCTGGTGTTTCACAGCTTACTCATTGCCGCTGCCTTGTGAAGAACGACATCGCAACCCTCAAAATGAGCGGAGACAAGAAGAGCATAAACTTCAGTCATCTTATCATACTCCATGACATCTCTTGCTAATCAACGCCTCCCGATACCCCTTACTTACTCTTCTAGATTTAGCATTGCAATGATGCTTGTATCTCAAACGCGTTGATTACGTTGATAAAGCCGGTCCTGCATGTACCCGAGAATGACGGCGAGACGGTACGCGCACACAAAGGGTTTCAGATTGCATGCAGGAGGTTGCTTGGGTGCAACATTCTGAGACATGTTCACACACCACGCTACAACAATTTCAACAAATAGGCAAATATAATACACAACAGAACTATAACCCGAGCCGGCCTGGCCATATGAACATAAAGACAATATTCGTAGAATATCCAACAAGATCTAGCTTCTTCTTGTAGGTAAAGTGTATTTCTGGAAAGATCTTTGCAATTGTCTTCTCACAGTCACCTTCTGTGCACCCACGAAACTGTCAATACTGACCTTGATGGCCCTATTCAAATCATTTTGACTGACAAAGTCGCTCAATCTCATCTTGGCGAACGCTTCAGCAATTCTAAGAATACTTTCCAAGTGTCTCACAGTGATAGGAAACGACCCAGTACTGATAGACTCTTTTCTCAAGTCAGCATAAACTCTGGACACCTTGTCCATGTCCATCTGGTGCAATTTAGGCTGAATCTTAACCAGTGCGTAGTGAATGTATTTTGCAAGCAAGTCTTGAGGAATAGGCGATATTTCACTTTCTTTTTCCTGATTTATTTTCTCTGCCCGGGCCCGTCTTTCCTGGGCATTTTCGTCTTCGTCTACCACATCCTCTGGTCCAGTTGGATGCGATCTCATATGACTGTCAACCACGAAGCTAGCCAACCTTTCATCCAGCTCGGGGTTAACCACATCTCTCACAATGCACAATATGTCGAATCTCGATAAAATTGGTTCGGTGAGATCCACATTTTGCGATAAGGGCATGGTCGAGTTGTATTTTCCACCAATAGGATTAGCAGCTGCGATAATGGAGCATCTTGCTTGGAGGGTGGTGACAATACCTGCCTTAGAAATGGAGATGGACTGTTGTTCCATCGCTTCGTGGATAGAGGTTCTGTCCTGATCATTCATTTTGTCAAATTCATCGATCAAACATACTCCCTTGTCAGCCAAAACCAATGCACCTCCCTCAAGTGTCCATTCTCTGGTTACAGGATCCTTACGCACGGAAGCAGTTAAACCAACGGCCGAAGCACCTTGACCTGTAGCAAACACAGCTCTATTAGCCGTCTTTTCAGCATACTTCAAAATCTGGGACTTGGCAGTACCGGGATCACCTAGAAGAAGAACGTTGATATCTCCTCTGATAGAGAGCTTACCATTGACGTCCTTTGGAACCCCTCCGAACAACGAACACGCCAACGCAGTCTTGATATCCTTGTGACCGTAGATGGAAGGTGCCATGGACGAAATAATCTTGTCGATAATCCCACGTTCACGGGAGAGTTTCCTGAACTCTCTCTCTTCTTCTTCAGTCCATGCAGAAGATGCACTATCACCAGCTGCTTCTCTTCTGCGGATGGAGTTGGCTTCGATAATCGTCGCAAAGACAGGGAACCCGTTCTTCACATTCAATTGACCATCAAAATTATTTTTGTAGATACCTGTGACCTCAATTTCTTCACCAGGCTTTGCTTGGTCCACCAAGTCAGACAATAAAATGATCTCACGGTGTCTTGGAAGTCTACCAGCAGGCACTGTTCCTGGACTTTCCTGAAGAGTGATTCTTTGGTAATTACGGTAGAGGGTCTTTTCTGAGTTAATCTTGAAAGGTCCCTTGGACTGACAATTTGTGCAGAAGGAAATCCTCACTTCTGTATTGGAATCCTGGATGTAAGGACCCAAGACGACACCACACTTCAAACAGTCAAACTTGACATACTTGAGTTGAGGGAAAACACCAGTACGACGTGTAACCACACCGACGATCTTGACGAGTTGGTTCAAGTTGTTTTCTCTCAAGTCACGAAGGTTCAACTGATTGGGGAATCCGATGATTCTGACGTGAATTTCTTGGTGAATTTGCGAATAATTAGGGTAGTGCAACTCTGTAGCATCCATTGCCACAATATCGAAGATTTTGAGCATCTCTGTTGGAGAGGTAGCTAAGAAGAGGGCTAGAATAGCCTTCGAATCAGCAAGGTGTTGGTATGTGACTTCAAGGGATTCTGCGTTGATTTCACCCAAAGTTCTGATTCTGGCACCGTAAACGGAACGACCCTTGTCATCTGTGTATTCCAACAAGAAGGACTTGAGTTCACGAGCAATAGATCTCGAAACGGCTGGCTGAAGAATCCATTCGGTGATGCTAGGGGCCTTGATATCAGTCAAACTTTCCAACGAGAGTTCTTCATTGAAGGGGTCAATTTCGATGTCGTCGCCTTCCTCATCATGTTCCATGTCATCGTAATCTCTTCTTCTTCTCCTCTGGATGGGAAGACCATACTGGTCCATCGAGTCATCAACGTCTTCATCCAAGTCGTCGTCCAAGAACGCCTGTCTTCTAGAACGACCCGATCCTCCCATAATGTCATCTCTTCTGTTCAATTGCTCGTCGATTCTTCTTCTACTAGCAATATCCATATCGTCGTATTCCTGATCATCAATATTGCCGTCTCCCAAGTCATAGTGGTCTTGGTCATCACGGACACGGTAGTCACGCTCCAAGTTATCCATCAAGTCCTCACCTTCTTCCTCGTCGGAGGGATTCAAGTCGGCGACATCGTTGTGGATTTCTTCCTCTTCATCGGGTTGTTCAAAAGGAATGGCTGGAGACGACGGTGGTAATTGTGGACTCGAGCCTAGCATTGGCGACGAGGGCTGGGTGTCCTCTTCAGCCTGTCTCTTACGCGAGGGTGTCGACATTGTGGTGGGTCGTGCTAATAAAAAGAGTGTTAAAGATTTGTTTAACGAACTTAGATGTGAAAAGCGATGGAGAGTGGTGACGCGTGCAATTTACCGCATTGGGTAAATTATGTACATCGACGCGTACTCCCCAGTGCGACATTTATGCTACAAGAACAGGTATTGGAAACATCGGGAAAGTAGTGAAACTCAGTCTTTTTAAAGTAATTGCACAGGGGTCGGTCATGAATGACTCATGGTGATACAAAAACGGTATAGTGATGGGTCTCTAAAACTTCTCATCAGTTCTTGAAAAACAGGTACAAAATCAAGAATAGCGAGAGATGAATAGAATAGAGCACTACCAACTGTTCTGAGTTATACATACGGCATGCCCACGCACACGATTCTACTTCTTCACGATGACCTTTAGTCCAAAAATGTATGGCAAGATATTGATGCGACATTTGCGACATTTTGCATTCAATGCCAGCAACCCTCGTATAGGACTAGTGATGGTTGTCCGTGCTACACTGACCACGACAACAAGAAAATACCACCAAGAAGATAAGATCCTCTCTAGTGCCCTGTTTGGCCCGAATGTTGCATGCCTACGTGAGTCTCCAATAAATCCATTTTTCCCTTATTAAGCCTTATTTACTACACATATATATTACACAAGTTCGTGAGTCGTGATTTTGTTCTACTCTGGACCGCGTAGAAGAGGGCTACCCAAGCCCACAGCAGAAATGTCGTGATGGTTGCCTTGTCCTGGCCCATGAAGATGACCACAAGGACATTCAGCTGGTTCCAGAGCATCTGCCATGATGGTATCAGTCGAAGGAGTCACCGATCCTAGCTGGGGATTAACTATGGTGCCTGCAACAATGATTTGCTTTAACATTGCAGCCTTGGTAGACAAAGGATGCTCGAGTTTTCTTCTTTTTGAAGGGCTGTCCTCCTTGCTCATGATCAAAGAGGGAACATGGTATGCAACTTGAGAAGACATAGTACTGTTGAAGTTACGCGATGAGCCTTCGGGTGCTTCTGCTGGCTGTGCTGGTTTCGGATGGGTTATGCTGAAAGATTCCTCGTTTTTGGTAGTCGAACAACCAGATGTGATGCTTAACAGAGGCAGAGAGAAGCAAGACAAAGTAGATGTTTGCAGAATACCTGTTAGCCAGCCAGGTGGAGCCCTCTTATAGAAAAGTAGTGTGAGGACGGAAGTTGTTTTTTAACTAGTTCCGGCGATGGCCGTGCGGTTGTGTGCAGGGTAATTATTCGCTTAATGCAGGAGTGACAACTCCGCAGCTGAGATGTGGAGAAGCAAAGAATGGATATTTACATTGAGGCTGGAAAAGCGCAACTGGGGACGAGTCAAGGTATAGGCTAAGGTGACATATGGAGTGACACAGACCGGTGTCTTAGTGAATGGCTGGTACTTTGAGGATATCTGGTGTCTCAACCCTTGGTAGCATGTCATATTAGCAGGAAAAGGAGGGCTCCATCTCTGAGAAGAGAGGCCTACAAGCTGAGATTTTTGGCGACTCGGACATCGATGTCAACACACATTCCCGCTTCTGTAAGTTGCCCCTACCACATCCACGTCATCCGCGACTCGAGATTTCGCGAATGGCGACTTCGGTGCATAATATTTTTCGCTTAGTGAGACTGGCCCAAGAATGATCAGCGTGAGGAGTCGAGGGAGAGGAAATAGACCGTATATGGGACCTAGTTCAAAGAGAGCATAAATGGAGCGCCGTGCGGATCTGTGGTGTTCCAGTGTGCAAAATAAGCTAATTGAGCGAATCCTTGTAGAGCATCAGTAGTGCAATAGTTAAGATAGGGAAGTTGCCACATCAGACCAGGCCCACGCCAAGTCAGAGATGAGCCCTCGACAGTCTAAGCTACTACCCATCTTGTAGTACAAAGCTCTACATCACGTAATCGATCGCTTTCTCTCGTCACTCACACTACTACCAGCCAAAGAATCACCTCATTTACTGATCAAGGTAGAATACTTGAAGGCCGTAGCCTGTTTCCGTTCCACGGCTCCTTGACCTCCTAATATCTTCTCACTCCCGCCACTCTATTCATCGCATCTTCCCTGCTTCCCTCGTTTTCATTTCGTTCGCTTTTATATCACGTTCATGTGACCTCCCTGAGCCCTGTCGCACCTGGTTCGCTCCACGCATAGAACAAACCAATCCGTGACAATCACTCCCTGCTGCCAGTTCCATCCATTGAAACCACACCCTGTCTTCTTGCCCGGCTCATATCCGTCTCCGCCATTGACCATCTTCCTGGCTGAGGGACAACCTTGTCTTGTCTACCGATCACCGTCTTAATCCATACTGCTTACTGAGCGTTTACAGCCGCCATGTCCCAGGAACAACCGGAGTCCCAGGACCCTCTGCTGGAACGGAGCAACAATCCGCCCGAGACCCCTGTCGCGGTTCTGGTGTCCGCCCCCGTTCCCCGTAAACCTCGCAAACCTGGTCCCTCCTTGAACGTCAAACACGACACCTCCCTCAAGTCATGTTTATCGCCAGCGGTGGATGCCCAGGGTCAGGGGGGCCACGAGTCCAGCAACGGCGTAGCAGCATCCAAACCGCTACCCCAAGGACTTGCGCAGCAACACCAACATCCGTCGTTCTTGGTTTCCAATGACGACGTCAGCCCCATCAACCACGGCTTGAATGGCACCGACATCGAGGGAATGAGGTCGCCTGGCCCTGCTGTTCCAGAGTCAGTCCGTGGCAAACACTCGGTGTTGAGCCTGCGTACGGTCTCTTGCTCTCCCGTGGAGTCGCTTGCAAAGAGCTCTGAATCCGCTAGAAAGGTCCAGTCGCCCCCTCTGTTGTTGCACAAGGAAGGGCCGGTAACTATACGGTCTCGCAGCGTCAGTGGGACGGAAGCTGAAGGGGCTGCTGCTCCTGCTCGAAAGTTACATCTCTTGATCGGTATAACTGGCTGTATTTCGGCCCAGAAGAATGTGTTTCTTATCATCGAAAAGCTCTTTGAACTCTACACTCCCGAGAAGCTCGAGATCCAGGTGGTCCTTACAAGAGCCGCGGAGTGGTTTCTCAATGAGAAGCTTTACAAGTTCGAAAACCTCGGTGTCAAAGTGTGGTTCAGCGATGATGGCTTGTCCCATTTTATCGAATCAAAAATAGAACAGCATATGCACGGGAACACAAAGGTATTTGCCCAGACCTACTTGGCTCCGGAGCTCCAAAGGTGGACCGATGTGCTCTTATTGGCCCCTCTTTCCGCTAACACCCTTGCAAAGCTCGTCAACGGATTGGCAGATAATTTGTTGACGGAACTTCTCCACATCTGGCCCATTCCCCTGCATCAGAAGCACACCCCTACGAAGAATACAGACAATACCGTGCTTACGAACAACATCTGCTCGCCCAAGCCCATCGTGGTTGCGTTGGCTTTGACCAACTCTATGTACTCGCATCCTATCACGAAGAGACAGCTTGCAATGTTGCAGGAGGTATATCCAAACATGTCTATTTTGAAACCAGTGGAAAAATGTGTCGATATTGACGGAAACATCGCAATGGGAGGTATGCGGTCATGGAGAGAAGTTGTGGACTTTGTTCTGAAAGAACTTGGGGAGCCCGAGGAAGATGAGGCAGAAGAGGAGGAGGAGGAGGATGACACTCAGAACGAAGACACAACCGAACCTGAGTTGCCAGATATTCATTTCAAGAAGAACGAAATTTCCCCTCCAATAATTGATTCTGAGAAGAACCCTCGGCCTGTTAGGTCTCGTCTGAGCACACTTTCGAAACGAGACTTGAAAGAACATGAGGAGCTCGCGTTGAAGAATGCAGTTCTCAATACCGGCCCTCTCAACCATTAACTGCTAAGGTCTATGGGCTTAAGCATGCAATGCCTACTTCTTTCACAAATGCTTGAGCTTACCATGAGACTATTTATCCGTTTATTTCTTCAGACAATGCATTATCAGGACGCGAAAGCTATCGCTGGCTATGTTTTATTTATGTGAGGTGTATTATTAATCGACGTAAATCAGAGTGAAAGCGTGCTATGTAAAAGACATCGAGTATTTGTGGTTTGGCCACTACAATAGTCACTAGCTTCAATTCTATATTACCAAAGTTGATCCGCCCTACCCAGCTCTTTATATACTCTCCTCTTTTCTCTTCGAATGTGCCTTTTTTTTTGAGGTATTGTTACAGATTCTCTCATATTATTTTACTCCACACTCTCAATCCTTACTCACTGCGACGCTCCCTAAATTAATACTCCAACCATGGGTATCATTTCCTACGACCCCAAGGCCTTTTCCAAACAGACCACCTTCATAGGCGGAATCCACGCCCACATCATCAATGCCGGCGGTCTCAAGTCCTACGTTGAGAACTCCAACGGTGATGTGCCCATCAACGTGCTCTACTTGGTCCATCCTCGACTCAGACATTACAAGTACACCGAAGCCTTTGCCTACCGAATTCTTGAGCAATTCTACAAGAAGGGAGGTAAGCAGCTCGTATGTGTGACGTTTGATGCCAGGAACCACGGATCTAGAACGGTGGATGCCTTCAACAACCATGATTGGAGTGAGGGTAATGACAGCCATGCTCCGGACTTGATCTCGTCGATTGACGGTATCGTGGCCGATTTGAAGCTCTTGGCCGATTCCTTGCCCTACTACCTTGACTTGGACCGGTTTATCCCGCTGGTGCACAAGGATCAGGGTGCTGTCATCCAGTATCGGAACTCTTTCAACGGTATCTCACTTGGAGGCCATGCTGTGATCAGATTTGCTGGGGAATATCCCGAGTATGTCAATGTACTCAATCCGGTGGTGGGGTCTCCCGACTTGACCTCTTTGTTGATCAACAGATTGCTCAAGACTCCTGTGGATAGCGACTCCTACGATAAGAAATATTTCTACTTCGAGTACAACGAGCTACCTTTGAATGCGGAACAAAGACTCAAGTACCCTGAGGCCCTTCACAAGAAAATTGCAGCTCAGGACATCAACATATTTGAGAACTTTGACATGAGAATTAGGCTATTTGCTTCCCATGGAGCAGATGACACCCTTGTGCCCACGAAGTTGTCGTTATCTTGGTTGGACAGCTACCAGAACACCAATGATGCGACAGGCGTGTTCATTCAGGAAGGTGTGGGCCATGCTACTACTGAAGAAATGATTGATAACTTCACAACCTGGCTAGTTAAAAACATTTAAGTTGGACTACATTGAAAGAGTGAGTAGAAGTAAAAAGCGATAAACATTCCAGCTTACTGGTCTATAACATCTGAAGTAGAGGAAATGAGTTATGAGTGGCCCTTTTTTAGAAAGTTTTCAAAATTGTGCTTTAAATATTTTTAATTTTAGTCAAATTTCTCGGCTTCTATCAGACATGTTCAGCTTTGTACACACTCCCTGAAGTTTCTAAATTCCACTACATAAGTTATTATTTGGAGTTAGAGAACCAAATGAAAAAGTGTCCATATTACGTAAGTAGTTACATAATCACAGGGGGTATAACTAAATAGTTGGAGATAAGTGACGAAAAGACGAAAGAATACTTTCAACGATATCCAAGCTCAAAGACTTAGTAAGTGCTCTCCTTTAGTGCCACATTAGATCTCCAAAACCTTTCTTGATCCAAAAAAATTCCCCCTGTTTGTTCCACGTGATGCCCTATGCAACCGGTCACTTCTAAAATATTCTGCGCTTACCAACCACACAATCGATCCAGGCGACGTAACGCCAATTGAATTGTTCCGATCGTTCCAAGCTTCCCGAGAGCTTGCAGCAGCAGCGCATATCTTGTGACTTTATTTCCGCTGCCTCAAATCACCATCTGTTGCCCCTAGACGGTTCAGAGTCTTTTCTAGGCCACTGTTGTGACTTAAAGATTCTGCGCTTCCCAGCACAATTTGGGGCGTAACACCGAGATCTGAACATTGGGTATTGCTACAATTGACGGCGGTGCACGTGTTTGCCCCTCAGTATTGGCATTAGTGCTATCTGATGCTAGAGACCCAAATGAGTGCCTCTCTTCAAGCGGGCTTGACCCAGCAGCTCCACAATAGCATCTCCAACGACGACTCGTCCTCCTTGGTGAGCAGCATCCGCAACTACGACGGAAACGTCAACTACATCACTTTTAACCAAGACTCCTCGTGTGTTGCTATTGGTCTAAACAATGGCTACCGTATCTTCAACTGTAAACCCCAGTTTGGAAAATGTTTCCAGTGCAAAAAAGAGGAACTGATGGGAATCGTGGAAATGCTTTACTGCACTTCTCTTGTTGCGGTAGTGGCTCTAGGCGAGGAACCGGGCTCGTCTCCCCGCAAGCTCAAACTCATCAACACCAAGCGTCTTTCGACAATTTGTGATTTGATTTTCCCCTCCACCATCCTTCAAGTCAAGCTCACGAACTCGAGACTCGTGGTACTACTTGAGGAGCAGATATACATCTACGACATCACTACAATGAAACTTTTGCATACGATAGAAACCTCTGCAAACGTAAATGGGTTGTGTACCATTTCCCCTGAACCAGACCAGAATGGTCATTCCTATCTTGCTTATCCATCTCCACCAAAAACCATCACACATGACTCCTTACTCGTGACAGGCATAAATACCAACGGGGGATCGAATTCGGTACAAAATAACATCCAGTCTGTCAGCAGCAGTCCGAATCGGGTTGGTGATGTTATAATCTTCAACATAACTACTTTGCAGCCCATGTCTGTAATCGAAGCTCACAAGTCCACTTTGGCCGCAATGACACTCTCCAAAGATGGACGGTTGCTAGCTACAGCCTCAGACAAGGGTACTATTGTTAGAGTATTTTCTGTCGAGACAGGTGTGAAATTGTACCAATTTAGACGTGGAACGTATCCAACTAGGATATACTCACTCAGCTTCAGCTCTGATGATCGATACGTGATTGCTACCAGTGCTAGTGAGACCGTCCACATATTTAGACTCAGCAACGAAGAGGCATTGGAAAATAAGCACAAGTTGAAGAAGCTTACCAGAGACAACAAGAAGAAAATGAAGTTGAATCCAGAATATGAAACTATTGCCGAGGAAAACGAAACTTTGGATAGTGCCAGCAAGAAATCCAATGCTGACGATGAGCTTGATGACATTGAGGATGACGGTGATGACAGTGATGCAATCAATGATGATGACGGCGGTGTTGACATAACCCAGGACGATACTGCTTCTGCGAATAAACAGCGAAAGCTTTCACAAGATTCGACCAACTCATATGCTAGTGTCAACTCTGGTGTTTCAATTATAAGTAATGAGGATGTCCCGAGCAATGTGAATCAAAAAGATAACTCGGCGGGGCCAAATAGAACGGAGCCCATTATTGATCAGAACCGTTTATCTGTGGCAAGACTTATCAGGCGATCGTCGCAAACCTTAGGGAGGAAAGCTGCGCAGAAAATGGGTGATTTCTTACCTTCGCGATTTTCCTCAATCTTGGAGCCTACGAGACATTTTGCATCCTTGAAAATAAATTCCATTGGAAAGGATGTTAAGTCAATTGCTTCAATGAGTAACGAGCTTCTGCAAGACTTTGTGCCACCCGCATTTCTTTCCAAGGATAAGGAAGGTCACACACCCTCTTCTGCATTGAAGGAAAATACATTTTTACAGCGGGAAGCGGTTGCCTTGAACTTGCTACATATCAATGTGGTCACTTCAGAAGGGTTTTTCTATACTTATGGGTTGGATCCTGACAGAGGTGGCGATTGCATTTTGTTGCACCAGTATTCGTTATTGGATGATGGATCTTCAAAATAAATACGAATGTAATGAATAATGAGAGCTATCACAAAATATGTAGTGTAGACTTATGAAACTACCTTTCAAAAGCCACCATGTGTGTGAAAGCGAAACTTTAATCGAGAAATACTTCAATTACGGGACTTCCCATTCTTTGGGAGCGAGTTCAAGTCAAAAAAATGGCACAAGAAAACGTTAAAGCTGTTTTTAATCAATTATTACTGGGTTCTGAGGAAGCGGATGCGAAGTAAACCTCGTATATGAGGTTGAAATGTTTTAGTTTTGTCTTATTTCCGCAGGGGTTTAATCCATTACAATTTTTGTACTAGGAAGTCTCTTATTGCAGACCCATATATGGTCTGGACCTCACGACCAAAAGCAAAAGGCATTTTTTAGTAATTTTAAAAACTTAAGTGCTAATAACGATTTTGTAAAAATCAATTTTCGTAAATCACTCCCGGTGGCCAAGCTGGCTAAGGCGCGAGACTGTAATGATAACTCAAAGTAATCTTGAGATCGGGTGTTCGACTCACCCCCGGGAGATTTTTTTTTAATTTTCTACATAAAACACCAAAGAAGGTAAACATTACAAGGTTGATAGCCATACCCAAGAGATATACTACATGACATTAGCGGGTCGATCTGGCTCTATCAACTCAATCTAATTTGTCCAGGTTGTGTTGAACGATTCGCACACGACCCAATATTTAAAGGTACAAACATTTTGCCACTACGAAGAGCAAGAAGGTATCAAGATGTCTTCCCTCAAATGTGAGTATTCAATGCATTCTAAATGTGATGTGTTTGGGTGTCGTGTTTTAAGCGGCTGTGACTGAATTGTCAATTTCATAGAGGCACAAAGGTAGAATTGTGTGTTATATTAGTAAAGCCTTGATTTTACACTTCGTTACAATGGTGACATTTGACAGATCTCAATTGGTGAAGATAGAGACATACTAACTTTAAGTATCAATCAAGAATGCAGGGAAAGTTTATGACATAGAGCTCACCCCCAGTTCCACTGGTAGCTACCTTAAAGAGAAGATCCAAGAGTTAACACTCATTCCTCCAGAGAGACAAAAGATTCTTATCAAAGGAGGTAAGATTAACGATGACGATGTGGTTTCTTCATTGAATTTGAACCTTTCTCAACCAATCATGGTTCTTGGAACGCCAGACAAAAATCTTCCCTCAAAGCCAGTGGCGAAACAAGTATTTTTGGAAGATCTCAATGAAAATCAACTTTACAAGGTCTCAGACGATCCATCGGGATTGGTAAACCTCGGAAATACCTGTTATCTCAATTCTTCATTGCAAGCTTTGTACAGCATGCAGATCGTTAGAGACGGTGTCAAAAACACCAGTCCTACATCTAAATCCAGTGGAAGTCCAACATCTGTCAAGTTCATTTTAGCATTGAAGTCGGTCTTCGAACAAATGAACAGAAAGGAAGAAAAGGTCCGGCCTCATCTTCCTTTGAGCTTGCTCCAGCTGGTCAACGCAGAATTTGCTTCAAGAGACAGTGGTGGCCTTCCACAGCAGCACGACGCAGAAGAAGCATACTCAGAGATGATTAGAATGATCAACGACGTTTTACATCTTCAAGACTACTTCAAGGTTGGTTTCAAGAGCGAGCAGAAGTTGATAGCATCTTCTGCAGAAGAACCCAAAATTACTTTCGAAGATTCCCTAAAGTTGAATTGCCACATTGATATCAAGACCAACTTTTTGAGGGATGGTATCTTGAATGGATTAAAGGAAACGATTGAAAAGTTCAGTCCTACTTTACAAACGAATAGCGAATATGAAATTAAGAAGACCATCACCAGATTGCCAAGATATTTGACTGTCCATTTTCTTAGATTCTTTTGGAGAAGAGATATCAACAAGAAGTCAAAGATTTTAAGAAAAGTGCAGTTTCCATTTGAGCTTGATCTCGCTGAAATGTTGGATGAGTCGATCAAAGCTGACAAGGTGAAGGTGAGAGATCAGATCAGGAAAATCGAAAAGGACAACCTGGATTTGATCCGTGACTTCAAGAAACAGAAGAAGGATAGCTCTTTGACACCTTTAGAGCAACAGGAAGAGGAGGAGTTGAAGATTGCATCAATTAAGAGCAGGTTTGAGGATGATTTGGTCAAGGTTTTGCCCGAAGGCTTCGATTTGCATGGAGCCTCCGAGAACCCATCGTCTTTATACGAGCTCGTCGCTGTTGTGACCCACGCTGGAGCCTCCTCTGAGTCGGGACATTACCAGTCCTATGTTAAAGATGACAAGGACTTAGATGGTGAAAGATGGTGGAAATTCAACGACGACAAAGTTAGCGCTGTTGGTAAGGAGAAGATTGAACAGTTTGCCGGTGGGGGAGAAAGTGACAGTGCGTTGATCCTCATCTACAAAGGGGTGGGGCTTTAGCGATAGGTGTTCCATTTAGAATGTTTACAGTGCCAAAATATATCGACCTGTAGTTTGCTTAATAATTTGACCTTTTCACCGTAGTACCTACACAAAGCATAAATATCATGTATTACGTTCTATAACTACAACTCCCTCACCAAGTTCTTGAAGTTATTCACCTCGTCCCAGCAGTTCAAGCTCTTTCCTTGGTTTTCCTTCAAACACTTAAGGACGTTTTCACGAGCACTCTTGATATCATCGCTGACCTCAGGCTGGGCCAACTTGATGTTCTCCTGCAAGAGGCTGGTCAACTTGGTGATCTTTTCGTTGGTCGAAGGAACCACCAATTCATCAGCATTATCTTTCAACAAAGATTGACTGGTGGTTTGCTGGAATTTCTCGATGGTTTCCTGTTCCAACTTGGCAAGCTCGGCTGCCACTCTGTCTTGAATATATTTTTCGGTGTGTTGGGCTCTGGAGAAGTCGGACTGGTCAAAGTTAGTATTCTTGGTCGAGCCAGTCAGAAGAAGGGAAAAGTACTTACCTCCGCGGAACCTTCCAATTGGCTCAAAAACGATGCACTGAAGTCCACTGGTGTGGCAGGTGTAAACACCTTCGTTTCGGGCTTGGAACTGTTGGAACCCATGGTCTATGTAGTGATGATACTTGCGGAACCAGTTCCTGTACTTTATATTGGACACAGTGAGACTTGGAGAATCGGGGTCGTGCCCCGCGTCTCGAATATGGCTTCAAATTTTTAGCACCGAAAATCGACGCTAGTCATAGGCATTCACTTCCAATTGCTAATATAGCAGGGCTTGCTGATACCTCTAATCACAGCAGACTTCTCAACTATCCACGCAGAACAATGCCTCCTGTACAACAAGTCTCGTATGGCCACCAACCGTCAAACTTTGACAAATTCAAGATGGGACTCATGATGGGTTCCACCGTGGGTGTGTGTGTGGGTGTATTATTTGGAGGGTTCTCCATCTTACAGAACGGAGCTGGCCCCAACGGCGTGATGAGAACTTTGGGTCAGTACATCATGGGCTCTGTCGGTACGTTCGGTTTGTTTATGTCCATTGGTTCTGTCATCAGATCTGACCCTTCTTTTCAGGCCTACCAGAGATCTATGTTGGAATCGCAAAGAGCCACCATCAGGGCTGTGTACAGAACAAACTAGCGGTCCTTTTAATGATGTAAATAGGTTTAATACATGGGA
Source organism: Suhomyces choctaworum (assembly GCA_030568475.1). Taxonomy (NCBI): domain Eukaryota; kingdom Fungi; phylum Ascomycota; class Pichiomycetes; order Serinales; family Debaryomycetaceae; genus Suhomyces; species Suhomyces choctaworum. The sequence continues at coordinate 69,979 of JAJMGE010000014.1, read as the reverse complement.
ACGAATGTCCAGCTTGTAGGGGCTACGAGTGGCGCATGTGCTCTACGTATTTATGGTTCATGATTCGTGATATATATGAGATGTGCTGGGTCTGGTTACTGGTCATCTAATTTGTCGTGGGACGTTACATGGAGTTCTTCTTCGGCCTCTTTCGTGGTATTGAACAAATATGTCAATCCGAATTCCGGAACAGAATGCCGTTTATCCTGTGAATATTTCGTCAACAACATCTTGGGCTCTAGGATAGGTTCGCTGCTCAACTTGAATGTTCCCCAATGGATACCTTTCATATATTTGATGGAAAGGTCTTGACAAATTTGCAACGACTCCTGTGGCGAAATGTGACGAGATTTCTGGTGCCACTCAGGACAATATTGCCCGATAGGGAGCAACCCTAAATGCACCGGGCCATATTTATAACCAATGATCCTGAAAAGGTCCTTCAGGTACCCGGTGTCTCCCGCATGATAAACTAGCGACTCACCATTTCTTCTTACGATAAATGAACACCAAAGCGATTTGTTGGAGTCCAACACGTACCGTCCCGACCAATGCATTGCAGGCACACATACCACTTCGTATTTATCGGGGCTAGAAACTTCCAAGGGGATCGTGTCCCACCAGTCCATTTCTATTACCTTGTAGATTCCCTTTCTTGCCAACTTCTTTTTGAGACCTAACGGCACGATCCAGGTCGAGAAATTTCCGATCTTTTTGGCAAATTCCAATTCAAGGTGGTCTGGATGGTCGTGGGACACGAGTACAAAGTCTAGGTGGCCGTTGGTGGCATATTTGATATCATCCTGACTCAAGGGCGACTTCAAAAACCGCTTTGGACCGAAGGATTGATGAACAAGGTGCTCGCTAATTATAGGGTCTGTCAATATGTTGATCCCCGATATCTGAACTAGTGAGCAGGATTGACCGAGCCATGTGAAGAGAATCTGGTTGCGTATTGCTTCGTTTCCACCCTCTAGAATTTGCTTAAAGTTACCGGACTTAGCACATTCTTGAAGGATCTTGGAGTTGTTTCTTAAATACTCCAAATTGGGTGTATAAGCCTTGAGGATGTCCTCGACTTCGTGGTGTTCCTTGTCACCCGGGACCTCTCGATGAAGTTCAAACATGTTTCCGTAAATGCTTTCAAGCACCTCAAGTATTCTCACGAGAAAGAATTCAAACGCCGTCTGGGGTCTGTATTCCTCGAACGGATTGATAAACATCCCTGCTACCACAGCAGAGCGGAATTTGGTCACGTCTGTTGTTGGAGATAAGCTCTGAACCTCACGGCGTCTTTGGCTTATCACCTGCTTGGTACGGACCTGCATGAATACCTCGAATGACGTGTACGAGAGAAGAAACCCGAGGCCCACCTTGGCCTTTATCGATAGTGGCAATCCCATAGTGCTCTCTGATCGTTTGGTGGGTAGTACGGTTGCGATTGTAGCGAGATCTCAGCTGAGATGACCGCGGCTGCGTTTTGCAGGTTGCGCACTGCAGGTGACGGCTTAAGTCAAAACGGCTGCTAGAGAACCAAAACTTTCGGTATTCATAGCCAGGGCGTCTCATTTTTAAAGCTACATAGAATTACCCTAGATATTCATTCCATGCTATACTATGTAGAAGTTTCCCATAATTATTCTAGTGCTTTCTAACCACACCGGCAGCATCAGCAATTTTCAAGATATGTTTCTTGTACGCATGGATATTTCCTGGGAATCTGGTAACCCGACCTTCCTCACTGACCCAGATTTCCTTACACACCTTGTCTATAATTGTCACATCGTGCGAGACCATCAAGATACCACCCTGGAACTCGTTCAATGCCTTAGCAAGCGCATCCAAACCTTGAGTATCCAAATGATTGGAAGGTTCATCCAAAATCAAGATGTGTGGTTGGGCCAAACATAAAGCAGCGAACGCAACTCTGGACTTTTGACCTCCAGAAAGTAATTGCATCTTTTGTAATCCTAAAGTACCTGTAATACCAAACGATCCCAAATGACGTCTGTATTCTTCATCAGATTTTCCTGGGAACGTAGAGGACATCCACGAAACAGCCGACGAGTTTAAGTCCATGGAATCCACGTGGTGCTGTGCAAAATATCCAATTCTCAATCTTCCATTCCTCGAAATCAAACCTCCTAAGGGTGTGAGCTGTTCGAGAATAAGCTTCAATAACGTGGTCTTACCGGTACCGTTACCACCACAGAAAGCTATTCTGGAATCCATTTGAACATCCATATCCACATCCCTAAGTAATATCTTGTCAGGAGAGTATCCGAAAGTCACTCCTTGTAATTGCAAGATAGGAGGACTGATCTTTTCTGTATCTGGGAATTTAAAGGTGACCACCTTCTCATCTTCAGGAGGTTCGAGAATAGGCAATTTCTCCAACTTCTTAATTCTAGACTGTGCTTCCGAAGACTTCGCGGCGTTGTATCTGAATTTGTCAATAAACTCTTGCAAGTGCTTTCTGTAAGCCATTTGATTTTCGTACTCCCGACGTTGGTTCTTGATTCTCTCTTCTCTTGTGGCATAGAACGAGTCAAAATCGGCACCTCTGTAGTAGTCCAATCTTTCAGAGTGTTGGTGAATGATATCTGTAGCCACATCGTTCAAAAATGCTCTGTCGTGAGAAACGATCAACACTGTGGATTCGTAAGTTTGCAAGTACTTCGCCAAAAATGTAATGGATGGAACATCCAACATATTGGAAGGTTCGTCTAGTAACAATAAGTCAGGCTCACAGAACAACGCTCTAGCCAACGATAATCTCATTCTCCAACCACCTGAGAAAGATTTGGTAGGTAATCCCTGGGTTTCCTTGGTAAAACCCAATCCAAACAAAATTGCTGCGGCCTTACTTTCTGCTTTATCCGACTCCATTTCGCTCAACTTCTCGTTGACCTCTTGAAGATGGGAGTCCAAGTCTTCTCTTTCAAGGTCAAGCTTCTTGACTTCGCTGGAATCCTCATCGAATTCTGCCCTCAACTTTTCGATTTCGGCGACTCTTTCATTGATCTTCTGTTCTTCCTTCAATAAGGTCTTTCTCCACACATCGGCATCCAACACACTCTGTATAGCAGGCGTATCGTCTCCTGTTATTTCTTGCTCAACATGCAAAATGGTGATATGTTTAGGGACATGGAGTTCTCTTCTGGACAATGCCCTCAAGAGCGTAGACTTACCTATACCGTTCTGACCCACCAAACCATATCTTCTACCATAGGACAAGGTCAAAGTGGCCTCACTCAAGATTCTTTGACCTTCTCCGACATACAAGTCGAAGTTTTCGAGCTTGATATCCTTGGATTTACCTGCACTGGAACCGAAGTCAAGAGGATTAATCTCGAGGAAGAACGAGTCGTAGTCCTCCTTGTTGCTTTCATTGAGCAACTTAGATGCTTCATATTGTACAAATTTGTTATTTCTCTTAGCCACTTTCTTGGCGATCTTCCTCTCTTGCTTCTCCAACTTCTTCTTATCCACTCTACTTTCCATCTTTCTCCCTGTGTGCTCGATATCGTTACTAGCGCTCAATAACGCCAAGGAGGAGTTGATATCTCTCTTAGCATTATTTTGCTTCAACACGTTGATATCCAAGAGTCTCTTCGAGGTGTCACCAGTGAGCTCCAATTTCGCCATGTTCTCTTGGAGCTTCTTGGTGAGTGTATCAGATATGGAGTTGACGACCTTATCGATTTTGTCTTGTTGACCTCCAGCATTCAAGAGGAGCTGCTTAATGAAGTCCATCTCGTCTGTAATGTTCACTTGCTCAGCAGTCACACTGTCTTCGGTGGATGCAGACACATGTTGAATATATCCGACAGTGTAGTCTGCAACAACAGGGTCAATTGAAGGAACCGCCTGACGAATTTGGAGAGATATGTTCGACATTCTGTAGGCTAATTCACTGTATAGAAAGAACGGCAAAGTCTGGCCCACTAGTATTAATCTCACTGAGTCTTGCTGGAGTGAGAACGGAATCAGATTTTTCAAGCGCAGAACGTTCAAAGTCCTGTATATAATCGACACCTAGGGAGCCTAGGTGTAGGTTACATAGCTTAGCAGGTCTTCCTAGAGGACAAAGATTACTGCTTGCTGCTTGCTAGCGCTAGGTTGCAGAAATTGGGTCTATTAACCCAATCTACGCTATCTATTGGAAATCCACAAATTAATATGCTTTATTTGAATTGTGCATCATTAAAAACCACAATTAGAGTCTAGAGCTTGACACCCAATAGTGAAATCCTCTGTATCTACAATAAAAGAAGAAAAAACATTTATTCCAAAGTATGTTAAAGTATCTCAACCGAAATTATAGAGTCAATCTAAGCATTCTTTTCGTAGTATCTGTGCTTAATCCAGCCCCACTTGGTGCCTTCAATTTCGGCACCAGCATCTCTCTTTCCATTGGGTTCGAAGAATCCCCACTTAGTCCATCCCCAAGCTTCAGCATTGGCATCTCTCTTACCATTTGGCTCGAAGAATCCCCACTTAGTCCATCCCCAAGCATCAGCTTCCGCATTAGCGTCTCTTTTACCGTTTGGTTCAAAGAAACCCCACTTGGTCCACCCCCAAGCTTCAGCTTCAGCGTTCGCGTCTCTCTTTCCATTTGGCTCAAAGAAGCCCCATTTGGTCCAACCCCATGGTGCAGCTTCAGCATTAGCATCTCTCTTGCCGTTAGGTTCGAAGAATCCCCACTTAGTCCATCCCCAGGCTTCAGCCTCGGCTTCTCTCTTAGCGTTAGGGTTAGCTGAGTTCAACCCTTCAATACTAATTCCAGCCTTGGAGATAGCCTCCTCAGCCAAAGTGGTGTTGATCAACAAGACAACTTTTTGGCCGTTGATTTCGGCAACAACAGGTTCCTGATCGTTGGAAATCACCGACTGACCGTTGATGGCTTCCTCAGGAAAGATGACATCTTGTTCAAGGTATCTTCCCGTAGAGTCTGCTGGGACATCAGCAGAGGAAGATTCAACAGGAGCGGCAGAAGCGATAGAAGCAGTGGCAACAGCAGCTAAGGCAACAGAAGAGATTCTCATGGTAGGCTTTTTTGGGTTTGAATGATTGTTCGATGAAGTCGATGAAGGATAAAATGATGGGAACTTGGACTACATTTTATAGGCCCCATGGTTGGAGGCATTGGAGGAGCTTCGTTATGATGTTAGAAGGTGAAATGGAATAATAGAGTCGATTTACCGCCCTATTGCTCAAGATTCGCCCTGAATTCTAGCCACAGGTGTTGAAGAGCCGTAGCATCAATTCCTTTTGCACCCAAAATAGGCAACTCGCGGTGATGCGAATTTACACATGGCTGCAAATGTGGGATCCATAGGCGAGCCCCAGGGGAATTTTGCAGCATGCTAGACAGAGGATGTTCCTTTGTGATCCCTTTTGGGTATGGAAGCTCCTACCAACATATTCATAGCCCCATAATATTCATTTTAGTGACCTTTTCGGTTTCAGAAACTCGGTCTGTGTGTACAAGCGAGATCGTTAACCGAGCCACAGAGTCGCCAATAGGGGCAACAAACCCACGAAAAGCCCAAGAACGTGTGTAAACGTACCTTTGAGCTACTGAAACTAGAGGGATTAGAGGAGAGGACTTCTGCATTACGGTGCATGGGGTATGCACCTGTAACCACAGACGCATGCAATTTAACGAAATGGGTATAAATCAGTATACATGGATAACCAAGCTTTTATTCAAGTAAGTGTGTCTAGAGCCACACAAGAGACATATCCACCAAAGTTTCGTGGATCCACCAGTGTAGCTATTTTGTATGTACCTTCTGAGCTTCTGTTCGAGCCCTCAACCAAATTATCGACCAAGTACGGATCGAATATGGGCAATTATCTGCCAGGACTGTTGTTCGTAGCCACTGCACGGATAGCCTCAAAGTATTCTCTACGAGATAGAAGCCATGATCGTCACCTTTCTTTGCTACCCTTGAACTTTCCCACTTATGCAGCTCTTTCTTGGTGGGCAAGTTTGCCCTTCTAGCAAGAATAATGGAGCCAAATCCGCTTGCCTCTCTAAGCACCTGAACGCAAAACCACAATTGACACATCCAACGATAGCAAGACTGCGATCTTCGATGTAAGACACCAATTGGTAGAAGCCATGGATACGGTTGTTGGACAAGTCCAAGTTTGGCAAGAAATGGAAACTCAAACTGTAGCCCGTTCCAAAGATGACATGATCTACTTCAGACCGGTGAGACCCGTCTTCAAAATACACAGTCTTCGTTGAAGCATCGACTTTAGTTATCTGACCCCTATTGTCAAACTAGCATGCTTAAATGGAGATTTCATGATGGCCGCGCTCATTCGGTCACTTTCCTTTCTGGAAGAAATTACAGGAAGAGATGACAGGGTGAGAATATCGTGGATGGTATCCATGGCAGAAAGAAATGAGCCAACCACGACAAGGTTACTGCTACGGAAATATTAACTGGAAGGTATAACCAGTAATGAACGATGGAGTTGTAGTGAGTATCACTGTACTCCTGCAATCCTGAAATGCTGGGAATGTACGGGACTTTGAACTTGCCATTTGCAACCGCGAGCCCGTCAAACGACTCTTTCCAAATATAATCATCGTTGTTGCTTTCCAAATCTTCTTAACGTGAGATCCCATTTTCCAGTGCTTGTGTTCTTGGTGGCCAACTCAAGCGAAGTATCAAGCTCGAGATAGTCGTCGTAGCCCTTCCTTTTATAGAGGTCATGCGCCAATTGCTTGGTAATAGTGTGGTGTCTGAATGGAGATTTGGGACCACACTTTTCCACTGTGCTTGGTGTTAGAAATTCGGGGAGCTTGTCTTCACTAAACTGCTTGGCTGAAGCATCGACAATGGTTTTCAAATACTAGTATACCCCCGAATCCATGAAAGGTGGGTTATTACTCTGTTGATATCTCGCAAATGATAATGATGATATAGATTTAGAGATTGGTATTATGCCTTGGTTTGGAATAGTCGCGGGAATCAAGTCAATCTTTTCAGCTTTGAGCTGAACCAACTCCTCCAATTGTGGAGTCTGCCTGGAGGAGCTGTCATAGACCCATGCTTCGGGTTTTTCTTAAAAGCGTGGATAACTTCAAACTTGTTCTCTCTGATAAAAGAACCCAAGGTAAGACCAGCAGTCCAACCGAAGAAATCCCCCCAGCTGAATGGTTGGTTCTACAGACGCGATCTCATGCAGATTCATACTCCTGTTCAATGGGAATGAGGTAAAGTCAAATATTATTCGCGAGACTCTGTCTTGCATTTACGATGGAGGTTCCAATTGGAGATGGCTGCGATACGGAGTGACCGAGTCGGACGGTTTATTTGAGCTTAGCTGGATATACTTATCTTCAGTCGGGGAAAATCCGTATCATAGTTCATCGATTGGAAGAGACAGAAAACTTGCGGCAAGAAACAATGCTATGTCTCTAGGGCTCCCGTATTCTCTGACACCCCTCTCCCCGTAACTACATTTTCAAACTTCGAACATTCATGTATTCAGCATGACCGCTTACAAAGCAGCCTTGATCTTGGACTCCAATTCGTCAGCAGACTTCAATGCTTGCACATTGTCGTTTCCACCGATGTGCTTACCGGCAATGAAAACGTTGGGAACGGTTCTCTGCCCGGTCAACTCTTGCAAAGCATCTTGCAACTCAGCACCGTCTTCCAACTCGTCCAATTCGATCACGTAAGCATCCTTGGTGATGGCTCCGATGGTGCTCTTGGCAGCCTTACAGTAAGGACAGTAGGTCTGGAGTTAGTAAGGAAATTCAGGAAGCCACTGTGGTGACTCTCACAAAGGTCCAGTCCCACGACAGCGGTAGTCAGATTCGTTTTCAAGCTACTTACCTTCGAAGCAATGAAAACAGGCTTCGAGTTGATCAAATCTTGGATCTTTTTGGTCGATTGTGCGGAAACCATTCTTGTTGTAGCAAAAGTTCTTCTCAATAGGAAACTCATAGGTCTGTACGCCACCGAAGGAACCTTTTATACTTTACCGACGTTTGTCAGCGCATCACGTGGAGCCGAATTTATGTGGAGTATATTGCTCCTAGTAAGAGGGGTCCTTTTTTGCACCCTAAGTAGACACTGAGTGAACCGTGCCACTTGTAAAGATCTTCCCGAGTCAGACATTGGACGTGGGCGTGTCATACAAGCAAGAATTAACATGTGTCTACACCTTCCATCCTTGTTTGGTCCATGGGTTTTTCTCCCTCACTAATTGTCTGCTGTGGATATCCGTCCGGATAAGACAGATGCGACCCTAGAAAGATCCACAGTGAAGATTACGTATGGAATTAGCATGGGGTTCAGGTAATATTATTATAGGTATGGCTTAGATTTGCACCAAGAAGGATTTGCTGATCCAGTGATAATCCTCAACACAGTACTCAGAAGAAGAGTGTCAGACTCGGTGCCATACGTAGTGGCAGATCTTGGTTTTCTTTAGGGCATCCATGACGCATTCTAGCATGAATCAACGCTTTTCTTTCTTATCCTACATGAGACATCCTTAGGTGTTTTTAAGTAATTAAAGTGTCATTCCGTTCGCAAAGCATCTGCTCAAAGGTGGACCTTGGAGTCTTGAGTACCAGCAAGGAAATCGGTGCCGAAAATCTCGATCTCATAGCCATCGGGATCGGTGAAAAAGCCGACTTCCTTGAGAGGCTCCAAACCATACTTGAGTAACCATTTGGAGTGGGCTTCATCGATCTTCTTGACCAAAGCTTGAGGATCGCCAGAACTGACACAGATGTGACCGTATCCCAAGTTGGCACCGTTGTCCGAAGTGTTACCATTGTGGTAGCCCTTGAATTCTGGGTCGGATTCGGTACCCCAGTTGTGGGTCAATTCCAAAATACCTGTGCGTACGCTTTTTTCCTCCTTGGTAGAGCTTCCCTCCACGAACGATTCGGAGTCCTCAAAGCCAAGGAAGTAAAGCGAGAACTTCGCACCTTCAAAGTCGGCCCTGGACAACAATTTGAAGCCCAACACGTTCTTGTAAAAGTCCAACGACACCTTAGGGTCCTTGACTCTGATCATGGAGTGGTTAAATCTGTAGCTGGCAGGGTCGGTCTTGCCCTCCTGCTTGTTGATGGCGTTTTCGATCAATTCGATCCAGTACCCATCGGGGTCCAAGGCGAAGGCAATGTCCTTCTGTCTTCCGTCGGCCAACTTCTTCTTGAACGCAACACCTTCAGACAAAAACTTCTTTTCTGCTTCGACAATGTTGTCTACCGAAAGACAAATGTGACCGAAACCTCTGTGGGGGTCTTCGTTACCGTTGTTGATTTTGAAGCCAGCGTTGGACTCGGAGCCGTGGTCGTGCTTCAATTCCAAGAGCCCCTGCTCAGCAGCCCAGTTAGCACCGTGCTTGTTGCTGGATTCCAAGCCGAGAATGTAAAGCGTGGTGGAGTCGCCCACATGGATGGTCTTTCTCATTCCGAAGCCAAAGTGCTTCTCGTAGAAAGGAATCGACACCTTGGGGTCCTTGATACGGAGACAAGTGTGGTTGAGAACAGGTGACAGCGACATTGATAGACGGCGGATCTGTGGGAAGAGTTTACGGATATTGAACATAATTGTTGCTCGGAATTTGACACCTTTTATATTTGCGATTCTTCGCGCGCGGTGAATGGGGTGCGGAATTGCAGGAAGTGAAGGGGGCCGTCGATTGAGGCAACACGGGGTCTCACTATGTCAGCACGGCTCAGTCGGAACATCCTCACCGCAATAGCAAACCAGCAATGCTTATGCAGTCTGTCTGGTGCTTTTGGCGGTCAGATCTGTCCTGCTGGCGGAAATATCTGACATATCCGGTCTTATCGGCAGCCGCACATTTATAAGCGGGAGTGGAAAGGTGGAGGAAGGAAGGAAGGTCGAAGAAGCTCGGCTAGGGTATTTTCCGAATGTTCTATTCGTTCTCAGATTTGTTCAATTGGACAATGTTATGATAAGAGTGCAATGCTGCTATGGGAATCTCGTACCTTTAATCTTTATGGGGATATCTGTTTTTTGACCAACTTCAACTGGTTTGCTACTACAACTAGCACTAGAAATTATCCACGACACCCCTCAAAAATGTATCTTCCAAAAGCTCCAGCTACTAAAGAAATGTAACATCCACTAGGCATCAGAAACGACCAGCTTTCTTTTTACACTTATATATCGTACCCATTTATATTGTGTCGGTCTCAGTCGAATACTCTATTTTCTCACTCAAATTTTTCAGTCTGGGGAACAAACATCCTCGGATCACATTGACTCATCGGTATCGCTATACGACACCATCGTATAGAATCCGATAAAAGGCTCTTTCCACCACTCAGCTCATCCACAGGTAGCACCACACACTTCCAAGCATAGTCCCTCCCGCAGAATGCCCTTTTCACCGATGCACCAGTCATGTTGGCAGCCACTCTTGAAACAGATGACCAGACGGATTGGGTCCCCAGCTGCCAGATACTTGAGCTCGACAGCACCCTTACACTCAGCACAAATCTCCCATTCTCGTAAGACGCTCTTGGATATCAAACGCCGCTACCAGGAAGGACAACCAATCTCCATGGTTACGGCCCATGACTTTCTCACAGGCAGAATGGTGGACAAGGCCAACATCGACATCGGACTTGTTGGTGACTCGCTCGCCATGACCACCTTGGGCTACAGCGATACAAACCAGCTTCCATTCGAGGAGTTTCTCTACCATATCAAGTCCGTTGCTCGAGGCAACTCGTCCTCGTTCTTGGTGGCCGATTTGCCGTTTGGCTCCTTCGAGCGTCTGGTGGAACAAGCGGTGGATAGTTGCACGCGTATCATCAAGGAAGGTGGCATTCAGGGCATCAAGATTGAAGGAGGGAACCCTGAGATCCTTCCTACTATCAGAAAGTTGATTTCCATTGGAATTCCTGTGATGGGCCACGTCGGACTCACTCCACAACGCCACAATACCTTGGGAGGCTTCAAGCTCCAGGGCACTAGCGTTGACACAGCACTACAGATCTACCAGGAGTGTGTCAACTTGCAAGAAGCAGGGGTATTCGCTATTGTGTTGGAATGTATTCCTAGTCGGCTCGCAGAGTATATTACCGCGAAGTTACACACTCCTACCATTGGAATCGGGGCTGGTCCTGAAGTTTCGGGCCAGGTGTTGGTGGTAGCCGACATGTTGGGCATGGGAGACCCCGAGCTGACCCACTTGGCAAAGTTTGTCAAAAGCTACAACAATTTTTTCACCAGCGGTGTCGATAGCTTGAACAAATACAGAGAAGATTTGGATAGCAAGACGTTTCCTACCGAGGAGCATGGATACAAAATCAAAAAGGGGGTCATGGAGGATGTCAAAAAGCTTGTTGCGGATGAAAAGCTAGTTAGGAAGAGCTAGGAAAGGTGGTAGACAAAAGAGGAAATCAAGGGCTAGCGGGATGGAACTCGAGTTCAGCAGCTATATCTGGAATTCTTGGGTTCATAGCTAACTGGCCAGAATTTATTGGATTATCATACCCCAGTTATTATGGGCTGCACTAAAAACTACTTCGACGCATGGTTTGATTTATAGAAACGAAAAGTAGAAAAATACGAGAGCATAAGCAAGGTTTTGCGTAGTTTGACAGGCAATAACTGTGCATTTTCAAGCTCAAACGCCGCAGGTCCATTTCTGAGCTATGACTAGCTAGTGCGATGACTCATACAGTGACGACATGGACTGTGAATCTGTAGGAGATATATCAGAGATGCACAATAACGAGTAGGTGACTCATATTCCCAAGAAGCACTCTTTAACTCGATACAATTATAATTATACTAATATGTTTGAGCACACCTGATTCTCGTATATTGTACCACGCGCACCCTTTATCTATTCGCTTCATAGATCTATTTTATTTCTTCAGATGACAGTACTGATAAGCAGCAACACCGACGCCAACATCCTCAGGGTATTCATAGTCCGCCACGGTCAGACCGACCAAAACCTCAAGAAGATTCTCCAGGGTCAAATGGATACTGACATTAATGCCACCGGTGAAGCCCAAGCCATCAAGGTGGGAAAGGCGTTATCTGTGATTCCCTTCGACGATATCGTGTCGTCCGACTTGATCCGGTGCAAGAAGACGGTGTCCCATATCGCCAAATACCATCCACAACGACAAGTCTCCTACGCTCATAATCTCAGAGAACGCAACATGGGGGAGATTGAGGGAATGTACCTCACAGAAGCCAAAGAAAAGTACGGAGACCGCTACCGTGAGTTCGGAGAGTCGCGGAAGATGTTCAAAGAAAGAGTGGAGAAAGAGTGGGTCAGTCTCTTGTCAAAGAACAAGGACAGTTCTAACGTTGTATTATGTACCCACGGGGGCCTCATCACCATGTGGAGCAATTACTTGTACAAGGAGAGGGGGTACCAGTCACGAGTAGAGGAGTCTGCCATGAAGTTTCCGTTCAATACTTCAGTCACCGTGGTGGATATCAACAAGAATACTGATGAGGGAATAATTCAGGCGTTTGGAAACACCGACCATCTTGGCGGATTCTTCGAGGTCAAAGACCAGGAGTTGACGTAAAGCATATTTGAGAATAATTAGAGACATATTATAGAATATAGACTTGTTTAGGAGTGGTAGGTATATTGCAAGAGCCAAACCTAGGGTATACTGCTTACGAAATGATTACATAAGCAGACATACTTCACGACGAAGCAGCACTTTCTAGAGATTCCTACGATGTTGCTTAGAAATTTGATACCCCAGCTTCGGGCGCCACTTTCGGTGTCTCTTGCCCCGAAAAAATTTGCCAGAGCATTTTCGGCTGATACTTCCCATTTGGGTGATGCCCTTTCTACCGACGGATCCATTGAGACGGTCGACTTGATTTACGACAAACATTCTCCACAGAACGGATCGGGTTCCCACAAGTCTCCTCTTGTGATATTGCATGGGATTTTCGGATCCAAGGCCAACTCTAGAACCGTTGCCAAACAATTAGCCACAAGGCTCGATAGAGACGTATACTGTCCCGATTTCCGTAACTTTGGACAGTCTCCACACAATAGCAGGTTAGATTATCCGGCATTGGCAGCTGATCTCGAGAAATTTCTTGTTGATGCAAAGTTCGACAGCAAACCTATCTTGATAGGGCATTCCATGGGCTCAAAAGTGGCCATGGCTGTTGCGTTGCGCCAACCGGATCTTCCAAAGATGGTCATATCTGTGGATAATGCCCCTATAGACATGAGTGCCACTGCTAGCTCCAATTCTGCCTTCAGCAAGTATGTCAACCAGTTGCGCTTAGGTCTAGAAAAGTACAAGCTCACAGACGTAAGAGACTTGGATGCGTTGCTCGCCAAGGTAGAACCCTCGGAACCCGTGAGACAGTTTTTGTTGACAAACGTGAAAAGAGGCAGAAAGAACGATGTCCTCACATCCAAGATCCCGTTGGAAATCATAGGAGAGGCCATTGTGAAGGGAAAGATCTCTAGCTGGCCTTATGACCTGAATGTGAGTCGGTGGACCAAAGGACCAGCATTATTCATTAGAGGAACAGACTCCCAGTATGTTCCTGATGACGTGATACCTGAGATCGGTAAGTATTTCCCCGAATTTGATGTGAGAGATGTTAAAGCGGGTCATTGGGTCATCAGCGAAAATCCCACGGACTTTATGGAAGCGGTGGTTGAGTTCGTCGAGAGAAAAGAGGACGATGAGGCAGAGCAATAAAGTTATGAACCTCCATAGTAGAATTTATAATTTTTACGGCAAGATGTCTATTTCTAAACGAAGATTTATATTTTCCTTCACAAGTCGGACACCTTGACATGGCCCTCGCCCACGTAGTCACCATAGATATCGAACCTTCTTTGGTAGTGCACAGGAATTCCCGTACGTGCCTTGGGCAACAACTCCTTATCCAACTCGGCGTACAAGATCTCTTCTCCCTCACCAGCCTCAGCGATGATGTTTCCCATAGGATCGGCCACCAACGAGTGTCCGTATGCCTGGTAGCCGTCGCCACCGACGTCTCTTGCAGGACTACACAACACGGTGAAAAGCTCGTTATCGACGGCTCTAGATCTCGCCAACAAGTGCCAGTGCAAGGGGCCGGTGGTCAAGTTGAACGCTCCTGGATAGAACATGGCAAACGAGTTGTGAGGGCTTCTGGAGGCGATGGACGCCAATTCGGGGAACCGGATGTCGTAGCAGATCCCCAATCCCACATTGCCGAAGTCCCCCAACTTGAACACAGTGGCTTTATCACCTCCGGTGAGAGTAACCAGCTCCTTGAAGGTTATGCCGTTGGGAATGTCGATGTCAAACAAGTGAGCCTTTCTGTGCTTTGCCACGATACTACCGTCGGGCGAGAACGTCAAGGACGTATTGAACACCTTGTTGTCGAGCTGGGGGTCCAACTCAGGGATCGATCCGCCCACAATGAAGATCTGGTGCTTCTTAGCCAATGAAGCCAAGAGGGTGGTGGTCTCGCCCTGGGGAATGAGCTCTGCGTACTTGCGGAACTGGTCCACGGCGTAGGGCGAGTTGAAACATTCGGGGAGCATCACCAAGTCCAACTTGCCCTTACCCTTGTAGCCGGTGACGGCGTCGTCGATGAACAGGGTCACTTTGGTGAGATTAGCCGCCTTGTCGGCACCGGCCTTCAATTGGATGAGGGCGACGTTCAACGTCTTGTACAAAGGACTTTTCAAAACCGGGGAGGTCATGGCTGTGTTATTTGAGAAGGATATCTGGCAATCGTGATCCTTATATATGGTGGATGCCTTTATATGAGTAATCTCCAGACGTGTATCAACCACGTCAAAAGTGTGGAGCAGATCTTGGTGATCCCTGGCCGATGCTATATGCAGGTCCGGGTTCCGGGGTGGTCGCAAAGAGCTTCCGTTTTAGAAGGAAAGCGGAGAACGTCAGAAGACAAGGCATCTAGGATGTGTCAAACATACAGGCCACTCGTTTGCTATTGTGCATAAAACATCAGTAGCGCAACATACTACAATATTTTTTTCCCTTCTTCTGTTTTGTCTAGTATTTCATTAGTGGGCCTTGCAGCTATATACATATTAGGCAGCATGGACGTCATAGAATTGAATAGTATGCCAACGGTTATTTGAATTAATTATGCTTGCAGCAGCTGCTCCTCTGGGACAGGAGGTTTTTTGTCTCTCTTCATGAATTGAACCACAACAAAAGTCAGAGACAAAACAATGCCTAACCCTGCAAGCCCTGTTCCCATGTAAAATGCGTTTCTAAAGCCACGGATGGTAGTTTCCAAAGAGGGTTCCATTCCTTTGGTAGTGTAAGCCTCCACTGCTCCGGCTAGACCGATTCCAAGAGAAATCGAATAATTCACAAAGGTGGATACCAACGAACCAGCAATACCCTGTCTGTTCTTGGGAAGAGCCTGACTCAAGATGATGCAGCCTGCAGGGAATGACATATCCATGCCAAAGGGCAGGAGTATCATGCTGAAAAATTTCTGGGTCCAAAAAGTCTGATGAACGGGTCTTGTTCCTTCCAAAAGGACACCGATAAAGAAGAATACCATTGCAAACACCATGACGAACGACAGAGGAATTTTGCGGAGCAAATACTCGGACAAAATGGCGGCAATGTACCCGATGGGCATGCATGGAATACTTTCGACGGCTGCAAGAACCGGACTGAGCTTATTGACTTGGAGAGCCCATCTAAAGGTGTAGTAGAGCCAGACTCCGAAGCATGACCATCCAGCTGCTATACATCCCAAGACAAACCCAGTTTCACCTTTGAGAACTTCAGGCGAAACAAGAGGGTCTTTCACTTTTCTTTCCACATAGAAAAAAGCTGCGATGAACAAGAATCCCACGATAAAAAGAACGTACACGTAAGGAGTATGCCAGCCGATGGTAGGGCCCTGGTTCATGGCAAAGTTGATCAACACAAGACCAACCACGCCAGTGAACGAGCCCAAGTAGTCGAAGGATCCTCCTGCACGGTGACCTATATTTTTAGGAATCACAAAGTATGCCATTATACCGACCCCAAAGCAGCAGATGCCGGCTAACCAGAATATCCATGGCCACCATGCCAACTGGGTAAGCATTCCTGCAAACAACGCTCCAATGGCGAACCCCGAAGGAGCAATGGCCCCGAAAAGAGCCATAAATACAAACTTCTTGGTGGAATGTGGATAGTAGCTCCCTATAAGCGCCTGAGAGTTGGGCATCATAATGGCAGGACCGATACCCTGGATCGCCCTGACAGTCTGGAAGAAGATCTGGCTGGGTACGTATACAGCAAAGCCTGCTATCAACGACCACACGCCGGACCACACGTACCCAATCAAGTACAACTTCTTGTAGCCGTACATGTCGCCTAGACGGCCGGATGCCAAGATGAACGTACCCACTGTGAGCGAAAACGCCGAAGAAAACCACGCAATTTCACCCGGTTTGTCCTGGACATTCCAGGTTGCACCAATATGGTCAGATGTGTTCATGGTGGCAGCAACGAATGCTTGGGTGACGAGTTGGGATACACATAAGAGTGCCATGAACAAGAACTCGCGGATGGGCGAGATTTCGTCATGCGATGGAGAAGAGAGGTCGGGGAATTCCTCGCCGTCGCCGACCAACACGAACTCTTCCTCCTGTTCTTTGGTGATACCGTTCATGAACTCTTTGGATTCGCTTTCGGATTCGACTGTGCTCATGAAGGTTTTCGTTTGGTTGTGTTTACAGCACAGACGTACTGGGTTTAATAAAAGGTGATAGGTGATAGCTGATAGGTGATAGCTGATAGGTGATAGGTTATAATTGAACACAGATGAATGTGTCTAGATGTTGTATTGCCGAGAGTTGATTAGTGGAGAATTGTGCTATCTGTGCCTTTCGCAACCAGGAATATGTAAGTATTAAATAGCGCGTCCATCTATCTATTCAGCCGTATCAAGCCTAGGCCATCTGCGGCATCAGTCAAGCTTTACTAAACACGCTGTGCGTCATGCAGGATGTTCTGCCCGTGCAAAAGCCGATATGTTATGTTTTGACTTCCACCGGTCTCGGCGCTATCACGGGCGGGAAACGGTGATAACTGCTACAGATCCGCCACTTGTGACAATGCCTTATGCTAATAACACTACGGCATTCCATACATTTCTACCGAGCTTCCGAATAATTGCCCAACGCGGGCCGAAATCGCAGTTGACTAATGTGCATTTGACACCGACCAGTTTCCTGCACTTGGCGCAGAACGAGTCCTTGTACAGAGGACGTTATGCACAATTGCGCGCGCTTACCTTTCGCGCCAAGTTCAATTACTAAGATGACTAAGTGGGTGCAAAAAAAATATTTGCTTGGTTGGTTTGAGCACAACGGTACAAGGCATAAATTGCCACTATCTATGCTGTTTGTTTAATATTTGGTGGTTTCCTTCAACCACTTCAAGTGAGGAATGAATATCTCCTGACATCTCTTGGTATTCTTTTCGTCATCCGCCTGGACAGAAAGTAAGTACTTGAACATATACTCACTCTTTGTGACACCAGAGCCATCGATAGCAACGCCGTCTTCGTTATAGTAATTGGGACACAATGCTTGAGTAAAGAATTGCATCACCCTAAGATCGAAGTCATAGCCAACATTCTCATAGATCGACTCATACATCCGAATGTGGTTTCCTGTTTTCTCGTAAACAAGCTCGTGATTATCAGCAAGCCAGTTGGGGTAGTATTTGGGGTACGATAAGTGCATGAATATGAGATCTACCTCTTTATCTTCCTTCTCGTGCTCCTTGGATTGGTCTGGGTCGTAATGGCCCAATGACTTTGAGGTGAACTCATTATTATCCTCTTTGAAGTATCCTACCCATTTGAACTGTTTGAGAGTTTGGAACCATGGTGCTTGCAATGCATGAGCTGCACCGATAAAAGTCTCCTTGTCTCCTTCTCCTGCGGATCCCTGTGTGAATAAAGGATAGTAGTAGTTTGGTCCAAAGACATTGTAGTACAAGCATAAGAGCAATGTCTTCAAGTGTGCTGTCTTGTGGATCATAAGCATTCCAGTTTCCGACGATGGGTCAGGAAGCGTTCCCTCAAATGTATGATACCAGGATTCCCTGAAGGAATACTCGCTGAGAGGCTTAGGCTGAGAAGCACCGGCTTTATTAGCTTGCGCCTTATCAAAATTATTGTACGTCAATTTCTTCTCCCGCACAGGAATTCCAGCAATATCGTAGTATTTTGGGTTTGTCGTTCTTGCCCACGCATCTGGCCAGATCACTAATTTATTTTCTTTGAAAGCCTTAGAATCGAACAAATAGTCGATGTCAGTGGTTGGGAAATTGTCGGAGTCAATATACAAAACACTTTCAAACTTTGAGCTCATAATAGCGAGCATTTTGTACTGGTATCCTCCGATATTGAATTTTGTCTTCAACTCCTTTGCAAAAGCCCCGTTGAAGACGTTACACCTTGCGTTCAACAGGGGTAACAATTTTTCACAGAAGTCCTCTTCGTATTCGTCGTTAGATGCCAAGAAGAGCTCTATAGGAAGCTTGGACCCGTTTTTTCTGATCTGCTTAATCACCAAGTAAGACAACCAACTGTATTCGCCTCCTCCGATCAAGACGTATCCCGAGGATCCTTGGTAAGTATTCCATTCGGGGTCTGACTTCAACACATTACCGAAAGTGCTCACGCCGTAATTCTCGATCAACTTGTTGATGTGGACATCCACGTACCGTGTATGCGAGTCCTTGAGTTCCTCAAAAAGAGCGTCACTGACATCTAACCTGGAATTAAGGTAGTCCTTGGAGAACAAGAATTTATCGTCAATGGAAAACACCTCCTTGGCTGCACCGTCCTTTTCATGGATATATTTGCCCTTTATCGAAGGCGACTTAGGAGCATAGTCCTCCATGCCATTGAAGAAGACGGTATAGTCCCGTATCAGCTGAAGCACTTCTGGGTTTTCCGTTTTGGGTTTCAGCGAACTAATTCCTGGAGAAGGCAGATCAGCCTTCGGTTTTGGGATCTGCACATTTCCTTGGCCACCGTAGTTGGATAACACAAGATGGGTCACGAAGAGGATCAACGTGAGCCCCACAAGAAGCCTGATCTTGTCACGCTTGATCGTCCTTAAGATACTCATGTGGTAAGGAAGATCTTCGGTGGTACGGCGTTTATTTTAAGACGCGAAAATCGTACACGTGAGAGCTACAGAGATAGCGGAAATAGCGGGGGGGGGGGGCTGATTATACGGAAATTGGCTCCAAAAGTATCAGTCTAGTTCTGCGACACAGCAGAATAAGTCAGCCTCATTCCTGTTTCAAGTTGGAGACGAAGCGTCCCTCAATCGACTGTTTCTGACGATTTCTTTGGCCAATACAGGAAATGCAACGATATTTCGTGTCGGGATAGACACGTTAGTGCCGATCTCAACCCAGCAAGGTTTATTGCCCTGTATGACGCGCTTTTGCGCTCCCAGCTTCCCTTTCTCTTTACTCCCACGCTTGCTATGGAACCTCATTTCATCAGCCTGCATATAGTCCATACTTAACCCCAGAGTTCCGCTTACTCGCGCCTTACGAACTATGAGATCATCTACTACTTTTACCCGAATGGTACATACTAAAAAACTATGGGAAGTTCCCAAGTCGGTGTCGTTCACGAAAAGGATCGATCCCGACTTAAGGATAAGCTCTGAAGAAGCAGCCCTCAAGAACGAAAACGATGTCATCCACAAGCCTCGTGTTCTTGTGCTGGGAGGCTTTTCATGGACTTTGCCAGAACCCAGAAAGGAGTACAAGTATTTGACCTCAAACGAGAGAGCACTCCATGACTTGGGACTAGATCCCACCCAGGTGTCTGATAAGCGCTACCAGCAGCTTGTGAGTGGACAGATCTATGAAGACCCCAACTTCAAAGATCAAGGATACCCCTTCCCTTACGCACAAGCCTACGCAGGGTGGCAATTTGGCCAGTTCGCCGGTCAGTTGGGAGACGGACGGGTTACCAACCTTTTTGAGATTGACAAGCACCACCAAGAGACACACACTTCCAATGCCACCAACCGGGACAAGTATGAGGTTCAGTTGAAGGGTTCAGGGAAGACTCCATATTCTCGTTTTGCTGACGGCAAAGCAGTATTGAGGTCTTCCATAAGAGAGTATATCATTTCTGAACATTTGAACGCCATTGGTATTCCTTCCACTCGTGCTTTGGCGTTGACATATCTCCCTCAAACATATGCTCAACGGCACCTGGCGGAGAAGTGTGCTATCGTCGTGAGATTTGCGGAGCTGTGGGTCAGATTGGGAAGTTTTGATTTATACAGGTGGAGAGGTGACCGGTCAGGAATTAGGAAATTGGCAGACTATGTCATTGACGAGTTGTTTACTATCGATGGCAAAAAGTTCCAATTCTGGGAAGATTTGCTTCAATACAAGCTGTTCGTTCCTGAAAACAGTGTCGTTGGCGAATTAACGAAATATGACAAGTTCTACTATGAGACAATTGTTCGTAACGCTACCACCACTGCTGTATGGCAATGCTATGGATTTTTGAACGGGGTGCTCAATACTGACAATACTTCTGTTTTGGGTCTCTCTATGGATTTCGGGCCTTTCTCAATTATGGACAAATACGACCCCGATTACACTCCCAATTCGGAAGACCATGAGAGAAGGTATGGGTATAGAAACACCCCTAGCTCAGTTTGGTGGAACTTGACTAGATTCGGAGAAGACTTGGCCGAGTTGATAGGCGGGGCGAAATACCTTGAGCATGAAGATTTTATTTCGGGAAAATTTCACGATGGCTGGGAAGAGGAAATAATAAACCGGGCGACGAAGATCATTGAAACCGGTGGGGAAATCTATAAGTACGTCTTTACTAAGAAGTACGTTGAAACATTTTTTGCCAGGTTAGGACTTTCCCAGAAATTGATTGATGTCAAGAATCCTGATTTAGCAAATGACAAATTGATTGCTCCAATGCTTGACATGCTCTACAAGGTTCAATGCGATTTCAATAAGTTCTTCTTGGTGCTACAGGAGGTAGATTTAGAGGATGAGGCTAAGTTCAATGCTAATGCCTTGGCAGAAGCAATATTGTTACCCAATTTCGACGAGACTAATTCAAGGTTCGAAAAGGAAGAATTGATAGATGATATAGTCAGTTGGGTCGGGATTTACAAAGAACATATTGCTGAATCTAAAAAAGTGGACCCGGCACACCAGAGATCTTCGAGTTTCTCGTACAATCCACTCTTCTTGCCTCGCAATTGGATACTTGATCAAGTGATTGCTCGCACACAGGAAAGCGAGGGCAACGACTTGACATACTTGAAGAAATTGGAAAAGATGAGCTTCAACCCTTACGACAGAACAAAGTGGGGAGATGAACTAAAGGAGCTTGAGAATGAATGGATCAAGCAGAGTGACATTGGGGGTGATTATTCTATGTTACAATGCAGTTGCTCAAGTTAAAAGAATACAGGGCTAAGTCGTTTTGGTTACGAGCACCGCCGTAGCAACAGTAATAGAACTATGAATAAAAAAGAATTGATGACTTGCCTGGATAGACACTGCATACTTCGCAATTCAGTATTCAACATTTCCATAGCGCAATTTTCAGGCTACATCACTTCAGGTTTACGTATATTCGTTAAAAATAGCAAACATCATAAGTCGTTCATGTCTTGAAGGCACCCTTGGCATCATTGTAGCCTTGGTGGAAAGCTTCCTTAGCCTTCTCCTGGACATGTGGCTCCAACTTGGAAATCTTGGAGTCCAATTGGTCGTTACCAGTGGTGAAGCCTCCCAAACCACTTCTGGATTGAGAGTCGTGGCCCGAACCAGAATTGCTGAGGCCGTGAGCACCTGAGCCAGTGGTGTAGTTGTTCAGCGAACCGTGGTCGTATCCACTTTGACCGGTGCTACCACCATAGGTCTTAGTGCCTGGAACACCAGATCCAGTAGTGTCATGTTCTCTGACACCGGAGCTTTGGTATCCAGCTCCACTGGTGTTGGAACTATCCTTGGTACCTGGGATGTGCGAAGAGTCGGAGTATCCCGAGGAGCCGTGATTTCCATGGTTTCCATGGCTTCCATGCTGAGAAGCTCCGTAGGCAGCTCCGCCTGCAGCTGCACCGCCGGCTCCGGCTCCTAAAGCAGCATCTCTGCCATGGTGACTCTGACCGGACGATCCGTAGGTATCGGAGGTGCCATGTCCCGAGGAACCATAAGCGTCCTTACCTGAAGAGCCGTAAGAGTCTTTACCAGAAGAACCATAGGCATCTTTTCCTGCGGAGCCATAAGAATCCTTACCCGAGGAACCGTAAGCGTCTTTGCCAGAGGAACCGTAAGCGTCCTTGCCCGAGGAACCATAGGTGTCAGCTCCAGTACTACCGTACGAATCCTTTCCAGAGGTTCCATACGAATCCTTTCCAGTACCGTGAGTTGAGTCCTTAGCGTATGGATCAGTTTCACCGTGCTTTGAGCTTCCGTAAGCACCTGCACCAGCACCTGCAGCGCCGACACCTGCAGCTCCTGCACCGGCTCCGGCAGCCTCCTTCTTAGAAGAGCTTCCTCCTCCGTACCTGGTTCCGACACCCTGGTCACCACCACTCAAGTTGTCACGACCAACGTATTGGCCTCCCTTCTTGTCCAAGGCATCAGCTTGTTTGATGGCTTCTTCCTTTGAAATCTTTCCATCCTTGTACTGCTTTTGGATCTCTCCAGACACATTGTCCTTTCCAATAGCCTTTCCCGCCTTCTTGTCATAATCGTTAAAGTCTTGACCAGCGTCGGACTTGCCTAATTTGCTTTGAATCTTGTCTGCGAAACCCATGATGTGTGTTATCTGAAGTTGTAATATTTAATGATCGGAGATGATTGCAGCAGTCCTCATTTATATATATTTTGGACCAGCAACCTTCATGGGCCACAATCATTGCGGTGGTTCCTCAAACACCGCCACATGTTGCTGGGCTCTACTTTGTTCCTGTATTTCATGTCTGTCACGTTTTCTATGCTAGGCGACGTATCTGTGCTGGCATTATGCGGTAATTGTGCAGGAGGCACGATGGCCATACTCTATCCGTCACGCATACTGCTGCAAAGTACCTTTCCATGCATGAACTGCGGCCACTATTAGAAGCCATCCTGAGTTTTAACTGGTTCACTTCTCTCAATTGATGTGGTAGGAACGTGTTTGTGCTCCCCGCAAATGGTTGCTATTGCGGTGGAATTGTCGTGTGTGTGGCTGCAAAAGGGCTCGTTGCCTCCTGCATCATCGTACGTCCTTCTCTGCGCGCGGTAACGTCATCTTACGCACGGAAGGTTCTACTCATGCCCGCACCAACCATCATATCCACATTTTTACTTTACCTATTACATGAATTAGGCACGTAATTCAAAAACACCTTTGATAAAATAGCGCATTCTACTAGGTTATCATATACCATATTATTGAATTAGCCCTCATATCTATAAAAATACTGCTATTTTTTGACAATGTGAACCGGCACCTTCGCATGCATATATTTGTTGTTGCTCAATAGCACACTAATCCTGACTTGGTACCATCTTCCCAAGTAGCACCATTGGAAGCCAGGAACAAGACAAAAGTTGTCGTAGGCATTAGATACTGACTTTCTTCTGTTTGCAACGCCCTTGGTACTTATTGTAGTCAAATCCAACAATAAATTCATCTTCTTTGTGAAGGTGCGTGCACTCGAGTTGAGTTTCCAGGGGATCAGAGAAATCGCCTTCTTCAGTTCTCGTGATTCAGTGCTACCTGTTTGAGGGTTTTGCACCCTCACATCACCAATAGTAAGATTGAGCGATTTTTCTTGTAATTTTGCAATGCTTGAGACATCTTCCAACAACTGTTTTTCGATCTTGAAATTTTCAGGACCCAACTCCTGAAAGATATGTTTCATCTCTGACAAATACTCTTTCATCGGAGTAATTGTATTGCTATTGAGATCATCATGGTCAGTAACCGAGTCATTATTGACCGCTTTGTTGTACACTAGCTCATGGCTAAACTCAATTGGAAATGCGTACAGTTCTGACTTCACCGTGGTAACAACAAATTCGGCATTAATCAGTTTAATGTCAACAGGAAGCTTGGCGCTACTATCAAAGCCGTCAGGCAAGAGATAAGAAATTTCCAAAGGTAAATTGAGTTTCCAGCTGTTACGAAGTTCATCAGATACCGGCTCTGATCTGAACTTCGGAGGAGAGATATAATCAACAACGAAAGGTGTTCGAGAAACAGTCAACTTGTACGTGCCCAAAGGTTTCTGAGCACCGCCAAATGATTTCTTAACCAAGGGAGTGAAGATAATAATATTTTCCTGGTATTCATATTTACCATTCGACACTGCACTGTTTATATGTTTGACATATGCCTGTTTCATCTTTGCAAACTCTAATTCCTTCTGTTCGATTTGTTTGGCAATATTCAAGGCTGATGTGCCATCATTTTCTTTGATAGATTTAATGAGCTGATTGCCGGTCTCAATCTTTTGTTTAATGCGATTGAATAGATTATCGTATAGTATCTTAAACTCCACTTTCTTGTCAAGTGATATCCGCTTTGTACGTTGTAAGATACGAATGTTGTCCACAGCTTCTTTCAAAATCATATACTCGTCACCCTTGGAGTTAATTAAAATCGTGTCATCCTTAGGCAAAGTAGTAGCATCGACTTTGTACTTAGACTTCCGCCCAATAAATCTTACCATGACTCCATAAGAAATGTTGCTACCTAACATGCTTAGGTCTCTCACATTACTTGAACTGGCGGTCTCAGCGAAGCTCAGAAGAGTGCCGATCGTTGGAGGCATCTCCACATGCATAGATAAGTGATGCTCGTTGCATTCTGTGTCTAGCAAGTTCTTGGGAATTTTGAATGTGAAGAAGCGCTTGTAAGTTCTTCCTGGACGAATATTTCTGTCTTCCATATAACAATGAGTTCCGTCAAGAGGGTCGACTAAGCGAGGGCATAATGTGGGATTGTAACTTTCTTCGGGTAATCTGTTGATGTTTGCTTCGTTCCACGAAGCAGAAAAATCAAACATTTCTAGGAACTTCTTGACGAATACAGGCTTTTCTTTTCTACCATTCGGGTCCACCACGGTGATTTTTCCCTCAAACAAGAGATATAGCATTTCGAATGGAATGGTTTCGCTGCTGTTGTTCTTTACAAGAGCGTATCCATTCAAATAGTCACCTTCCTTATATTCGAACAATGAGGGATCAATAAACTCGGGGGCCACCCCTGGTTTGCCGATCTCTTTGGTAAAGTGAATTTTGATATCCAAAGCGTCAGAAACTGCGTTTCCGGTGTTGGTCAAGTTCTTCAACTTCAAGACGTTATCCAAAATCGTTTCCTGCCACGAGTTTGTGTTTTCATCAGCAAGAATGAACGAGCCATCGTCAGAAGTTGCTGTTTCGGGTTCGGGCTGTGGATTAGGGAGAACCGACGTTCCAGGGGTAGTTGGTTCGTGGATCGATAGAGACATGAGTGAGGCGGGGTTTGAGCGCTCGTATAAGGGCGGCTCTTCTGGAACACTTAAAGGCACTTGGATGGAGGACCGATACATGTAGTACGATGGTAAAATGGTCCAAATAGGGTCATTTTCCGAGCTAGGAGGGTTCTGAGACATGGACTTGAGAGGAAGGTTGAAGTAGTCGTTACTGTCTGCATTCTGAGCAGCCTGGAGACTCATGGTACGGTGGATTCCTACGGTTTGTGAGGAACCGATTTGTGTGGTTGGACGCAGGGACCACGAAGGAACCATCTCTAGCGTGGAGTCGCTGGAAGGATCATGGGAGTCGCTCGAACGGTCGCTGAGTGACTCCTGTGGCTGGAGACTGCAGTGATCCATTCTCGGCTTATGCCGTGTAGTTGAACGGGATTCGTGTTCTATATATGTTACAGATGAGTCAGCACGGCTGCCAAAGTTCTACGATTGGTAAGGAGAACTAGTCGCACATCGGCCTATCGTAGACAATAACGCGCGGTGCGTAACGGCAGCGGGGAAAGGGGAACAAAAATCGGCGTTCCAACCCCGATACCCGACGGCTAGGCTAGAGAAACACATAGTGGGGGAGCCCGAAGAGGGCGTAGCAGTATTCTCATCCCAAGAGGTCTAGCGGGCTTTGTTATGGGTAATTTGGATGTTTCCCACACGTGCAAACGGCACTAGATGGCTGGTGCTAGGTTCACATGGTGGTGCGCCGTTTTCTTCGTAACTCTTGCTTCGCTTCTGTTTCGTAATCGCGTATAGCCTAATGCGGATGAGTCATGGCCTAAGCGCAATTTTGTGGGGAGAAGCACTTTGGAAGGCCATAGAATGGGAGGGCTAGAGAGTGCCAAGAATCTGGGAACTACGACACTGTCGAAGTGGTGGACCCTACTATTGCATTATGGGTGTTTGCTCTCGTTATTTGTCATCTTCCTCGTATGCGAACACGGTATGTTCGGATCGGTTTTGTTTCCGATCGGATGGCCTATATGTAGTGTACTCCAATTTGCACAGGTCACCTGGATTGACAACATCCGACCTCGGACCCGTATCCTTACGCTGGCACAGGGTACATACAAGATGTTGTTTCTGAGTTTCTAGGCCTTCTAAGCATATCTATTAACTATTAATATTAAATCCATTCGTCTGATCACCTCCCAAATCTCTTCAACTCATAATATCTCATCAAGGGGTAGGCAACTCCAGCGAACCCCATACACAACCACATGGCGATATCTCCGCCTCCTCCGGGACCACCGAGTCTCTTTGCTATGGGACCAGTCCAATAAGTCTGGGCCATTCCCACAGCAGCACCAGTGGCTCCAACAACAAATGCAGCTGAAGAAGCGAATCCATGGGTGAGTCGGTCGTAATCATTCCAAATCTGGAAATTGTAGTGCTGCTTTCTTGGGGTGTAGAGGTGGAAATTGGAGTCCAGATCCGCCTCTTCTTCCTTGCCCAATTCCTTGGTGTAGAGATAAGCAAACCGGTCAGTTCTGAAGATAAGGTTCTCCTCGAGCAAAATCATAAAGTAGATCAGGATCCAATAACCCACCATAGGGAGAAAGTTGCTCAAAATCGTGGCAAACTTGTTTCTACCTGCAAGAGCACACACAAGGTATATAGCCGTCAAGACGAGCGCCCACAACCATCTGGGAATACGGGCCAAGGTTCTGCTGGCAAGCTGGACTCCAAATGCAGCGGAGTATGTGTTGAGGATATTGTTGGAAATTAACAGTAGATATATCACCACCAACAAAAACTTACCACCTGCTCCCCATGGCTTGAAAGCTTCGTTGAGCAAGCCTCCCATTCCATACTTCTCGTATGCTGCTCCCCATGGTTCGTAGGTCAACGCGACGTTACCAATGAGAATTCCGGCCACTCCCACAAATGTAGTAGGAACCCAGATCCCGAAAAAGGTCAAGAAATAAATGTGAAAATCACCTGAGTTTTCGGGGAACAAGATGTAATAGTCAGAGGCGATGGAGCCCCAGGTGGAAGTAATGGAGTAGCAAAGCGAAAAAAATGTCAACCAGTTTCCTCTCTTTGTAGCACTGTCCATCTTGTTGTCATCCCAAGTCAAACGGTCAAACTTTTGCGACGAAACCACGTACAATAACAAGAACGCAATGTTGACGGGCAAACTGAGATACATCTCAACCAGCAAAAGCTGACGAATACCACCGATTGCGACCAATACTGAAAGCACTGCAATGATAATGATCCCCACCACCAACGATATTTTCCCATCACTCATGGAAGCCAAGATTTGGCCTCCCACAACAGAGTTGACCACGGACCATCCCATGACTCCAATGATACTCACCAAGCATACAAGCTTGACAAACCACCAGCCAAAAAGAAACCGGGCACCAACCATCTGTCTGCAACCGGATCTGGGTCCCATCATGGCACAGTATGCAGCAATGGCACATCCCAACGTTTCTCCAACAATTCCGGCAATCAAGGTGTTTTTCAAGCCTAGCCCAAAAAGCAAAGGCCCCAAGTAAAACGAGGACATGGAACTGAGGCCTCCACATCCAGAAAGCCACAACCCCACCACGGAAAAGAACTGCTTGGTCTTGTTGGTCGACCGTTCCCACGGCTCGATCCTCTCTATTCCTCGCGTCTCCACTCCCCAAGCATCCAATTTTCTCGAAGCTTCTGCTAGTAAGGACCATCCGTTCCTCTTCTGAGAATACGAAGATTTGACAGACTCCGCGGATCTATGTGATCTCTGCGATCTGGACGAGCTGTAGCTGGCCATGTCCACAGGCACGGTGTTTTCTGCCCCCACCGACTCCTCTACGGCGATATTCTCCTTAGTGCCCATCGCTACCTCGTTTGGTCGCTTCCCCAGGCTGATCTTTAAATGATTTTTTTTCGCTCTCGTGACTGAGATAAGACTCATACAAGGAAACCCGCTGGTGCCCAACGCGGAAACTGTGGAGGGGCACAGCGGAAAAAAATGTGACTCGGCCCGACGTTGACTGGGGCTGCAAGTTCGGAGTCAAAAACAAAGCCCGATGCGGGGGTCGAACCCGCAGCCTTTTGATGTCTAAACTAAGAGTCAAACGCTCTACCGATTGAGCTAACCAGGCAATTTTTGCGATTGCAACTATGGAATTGAACTCATACTATATGTAAAATTACGTAATCCACTTGGGTAAGCTGGGCTGGTTTAGCAATACTCAGAAACTAGGCGATTGCAACCTGTTCCCGAAATTGTATAAAGGGCCGATCCGCCCTGGACAAGAAGTTAACAGACTTTGCTAGCTCTCAATTTATCTTGTTGGTTGACTATATTCTACATACTATTCAAAAGAATCTGGTGGTTACAATCCTCCCAGTCTGAGGATCAACTCATACCAAGTCCCAAACCTTTACAGAATTTACTGTCGCAGCCATTTCTCTACGTGGGAAGGACGATTCCAGGTTTATGGATTCGGCAAATAATGTTAAAGTGAGAGTCCACCGATTCGGCTTGTTTCCGCCCAGCAGAGAGGCAAAACCAAGAAGTTGAGAAATTTTGTGATTCATTGGAATCGGTTCCTCGCTATGGTAGAGACAATCGAAGAAGAATGCCAGACTGCGGGTCAGGAAATGTATCCAGCCTTCCTCGGCAGTCTTTTCATGCTCATCCTTAATGGAACCGGCAAAATCAGTTTAGCTCTTGTGTAGGGAAAAGGTACCTGCTTTGAAAGAGATAAGGCAACATTTCCCCTATTGTTCCGGTGTACTCACCTTTAGTCGTAAAGTCGAAAGGTAGTCGTGAATAGCAAACAAGGTCATCTACCGTCGCAAGGTATAGAAAGGCGATTCTACAGCGGGCGGAGGATGCGGCGATGCTCCTCGGGGTGGTGACCGACCGATGTATTGCCTACTATTAATGGGGACTCTGTGATCTGGTGCAGGCGTATCTTTATGCCTGCGAGGAAGAGCTTTTCGAGACCGATCTTCAAGGATAGTTGTGCGTGGTTAACCGGCATTTCCCGTCATAGCGAGGAGAGTCGAGCAACCGCTTCTCCGCAGAGCTTCAGACGTTGGGGTTGGCGAAGGTTGCAGCCATTTAACGGTCCGGCTGGAGAACCGAAAAAAGGGCCGAGTGTCGAAGCAGTTCCGATGCTATAGGTGTCACCAACTCGGTTATTACCAGCTGCTCTGTCTCTCGGTGTCAGAGTTAGTTTTCGGACGAAATCTCTATTGGTTGCCTCCTAAAGATATACACCTTCCCGAGTTTGTATTTTTAACTCATATGAGGTACTTGAAGAACACTTGTTGTGTAACGATGTGACATAATAGTGAAGGCTGATTCTTCAAAATTTTTGTGAAAAGATGGCAGTGCCATTTTGGTCCAAAATAAGAGGCTTCTAATTTGAATGCAATGAACAAATCTACCCGATTAGTGGTCGTCTCTTAAGGGTCCTCTTTTTCCTCAGGAGACTTTATACTTGTGATTTAGCATCACTAGTTAAGATATGCATTTTTACGTTCTTGGTCTTGAAGAGAGTGAAACCGGTGAGATGTTGAAAGCAGGGGTGTTATCTATAGGAATATGGAGCAAGACCAGATAAATCAGTCGCCCTATTAAATTCTCTAATATCTTTCAAGCTGAAGGAGTACTTCAGTGTTGATCACTTTCGGATATCTCGGTTTGTTAGGGCTTCGGTGTTGAGGGCATTCGCCACTAGCAG
Source organism: Suhomyces choctaworum (assembly GCA_030568475.1). Classification (NCBI taxonomy): domain Eukaryota; kingdom Fungi; phylum Ascomycota; class Pichiomycetes; order Serinales; family Debaryomycetaceae; genus Suhomyces; species Suhomyces choctaworum. The sequence continues at coordinate 39,743 of JAJMGE010000014.1, read as the reverse complement.
AGTCACAGTCTCGGCCGAAGAAATAGGCCTTTAATCCGTTCCGGAGTGTGACTTCTCTCAGTTAGCCCGAAGTGGGACCAACCACAATTATCCACTGAGGGACACAGCTGATTAGTGCTCGCCCCGTCATATTTTCCCTTTCTGGACAAGCTCCCTAATAATTTACCTTTCATGCTTGCTCCAAAAAATATACAAACCAACTCCGAAACACATTTTGTCGGAACAACACTTGGATGATGTATAGAGTTCGTAATTTCCCTAACCCCCGAGGCTAGCCATTGCGATACTGTCTGCCAAGAAGCCAGCTCTAAGCGTCCGAATTAGTCGAACATGTGGTACCCTGCGAAAAAATACGAGATCCTCTAGAGTGGTCCAAAGATAAGAACATCCGTCGCAACCTTGTTTTCTTCACTGTGCCGCTATCCCCAGAGGAGCCCCTGAGATTATCTAAGCTAATTACTGCAGTATGGATGTTTCTTTTAATACCTGAAGCTGGCAGAAATGTGGGCTTTTGGAGGACTGCTTCCCAATGCAGCCGCGTGCTGCGCCTGTAACACCACAGCTAACGCATCGCCCCACACCAGCAGATATTTTCAAGAGTTTCCTGTAGAGTAAGCAAATTATCAAGCAAACGCTAGCGTTCCTGAGTTTGAAGCCCGTCAAAGTCCTGGGCTAGCGGGACCAAGTCGACCTTTTCTCTGGCCCATCCAGCCTTCGCCATCCGATTGTTTCGGTCCGCACCAAAAAGTGTGCATGTGCAGCATCTATTGTTCAAAAATGCTTATACGAAACCTCAAGGGATTAACGATCAATAGGATGAGGAAAAAAAAGCAAAGACTCATTCGACTGAGACCAAGACATCAGTCCACTGCTAAGCTCGGGATTACATGTTATCAGTTGAGGTGACGGGCCGAGGAACTTCGAATGTACTTCTGCCTCTCGAGATGTATCTGTATAGATCTGCTAAACTACATTTCCCGATGCCCGAACAGGCACAGACGTTATACCCAATACGGACAGTGACAAAGAAAAAACTTTCTTCCTGTGGTGTTAGTAGTGTTCGAGGTTGCTGGGTATAAGCCGACTCAGAGGTGTTGTTCGTTTCACGTGGTTCAAGTAATGTAGATAAGTATAAGGTTTAATCATCACGGTCGGTAGCAAGTTACTTACTGTGTCAACGTGGTGTTGTTTGCTAACATTCCACTTGTGTCCAGTTGCTTAAATTCCCCGGTTCCATGCCGGGTAACCACAGCTATACTGCCGGGTAACCTCCCTTCAGCCCGACAGGATATTTTTCAACCCTGCGAGGTCGCAGCTGGGGCACGCATCTTCGGTTGGGAGCCTCGGACACCACAAGGCGAGATATTTGGCCTCCATCGGACAAGCACCGCCTTATCAAAGGATATATAAAAGCATTCACAGAGCCCTCCTTGTTTTGCATCCGGCAGACTCGGGCTGTTTGGTGATCTCTGCATCCTAGTGTTGTGAACTTTCTCTCCCCGTCACCTCCACTGTCCTCGCTATGCTCGCGTTATCAGCTAATACCTTGAGCGGACTCAACATGTTGCAGCATGGATGTTTGCCCGTCTTCTACCGCATGGAACAGATGTTGACCACCGTATCCACCAGCCTTTTGATCTTGATCACGGTTCCCATGATCGTGTTATTTATTTGTGACTTGGTCGGTTACTTGTGCTTACGTGCCTTCAAGTACGGAGCATACCTGACTTGAAAGTTGACCATGCATGTGGGAAAGGCTGGCCCACCCACCGTTAATACGATTTGCATTTCTAATCTGACATTACATCATAGTTACCACGTTCTGTAGCTGAGGGCATGGCACCATCTTTCGCCATGATGAAAAAAATACTTCTGCCCATAAATGTTCTTACGCACTCGGTGTTTTTGAATACCCCAAACATGCCCCTTTCTCGGAGTGCTCGCAATCTTTGCTTGTGTCGCTCGGGCGTCCCCTGGTCAACGGGTCCACTTCTCCGAGGACACCGCCCTGACGGCGCTCCGGATTTCCGGACCCTTATCATTTTGCATTGATGGCTTCAGATTTGAAGCTCGGAGTTGCCGGCTCCGGCTTATCTCAGAAGCCACACATTTTTTGTTGTTACTCGGTGGCAGCAAGGGTTTCGCAGCCCATCACTTTTTGATTCGATTCTGGTATGCCTGCTTCATCTCATCAGTGTCGAATTCGATATCTAGATCGCTATCGCTGCTACTAAACTCCTCGTCACTTAGTACTTTATTTTTCCTCACCTGCGGATTTCTCCAAACCTTATCTTTGGGTTGCTCTTTGGTGGTTCCTTCGAGCTTCTGCTGATACTGCTTAAGGTTTCTCGAGTTCAATTGCCATTTGTCTTGCCTGATCTTCTTGTCATGCTCTGACAAATCCAACGATCTCTCCTTCGCTTTTTGCGAACTGATCTCATAGAGCTGCTTGACACGGTCCAACTTTTCCTTCTTCTTTGTAGGGCTCTGATCTTCCATTCTGCTGTTGAAGGTTGGATCGAATCCGATCTTGCTGAGCATACTGCTGGGGAGTCCCCTATTTTTCAACTTCATTCGCTTGTTAGGGTCATCTTGTGCCGCCTGGTCCTCTCCAATCAAGTTCAAATTTTTAAATGTGGTATTGTGTGATATCTTGGCCAACTTTTCTTCTAAAGCTTTGTTCGCCTTTGCATCCTTCAATTTTCTTCTCTTCTCTGCGTTATTCAATGATTTGGGATCATGAAATTTGTCCGGGTTTTTGAATAATTCACTTACTCGCAGATATACTCGAGTATCTTCGTTGTATGATTGCTCATACTTCATAAATCCGTTTCCCGAACTTCCCAAATACATGGATTGCTTACTTCGTTTGGGAGATTTCATGTGCACACTTCCATTAAGCTCCATTCGCTTGTTCAGACCACTCTTGAATTTTAGTTCCAAGTGAAACTCACATAGATCTGCCTTTTTAGTGTTAATAACTTCTTCACACCTTTTATTATCCTTCTTGTTGATGTATGTACAAGTGCCAAAATCTCTTGTGGCTCCCACCTCAAGAACTGAACCCAACCCGTTGTCGTCCAACTTCAAGGTGAATCCAGATTTAGCGTTACCGTCGGCAGTATCGAATTGATATTTGCTAATCATAGGATTCAAAATCAATATCACATCTCCCACCATAAGCTTCCAGTACTGGTTGAACGCCTCATTAAAAAGCATTAGTTCCACAGACCTTTGAAAATCACCTACTGAAATCTTCAAAAACTTCTTACCATCCTTAGTAGACTTTGGTTTACTCTTCTTGAGAACCATGCCAGCAAAGCACCAATTATTATACATTGGCTCCAGATAGTTGTTGCTCCTATTGACTTTAGCAAAGAGCTTATCTATTTTGAGAATTTTGATTGCACGGTCTGTTTGGTTGATAACTGATTGTACGATGTCCTTATTAATGTATCTTTTTCGCAAATACTGACCGGTTAATGAGTCTAATTCATCGACCTGCACATCTTCTCTCTTTAGGTCTGCTGTTCCTTCAAATGCAAATTTACGCTGCGAATAATCTATCCTTTGATATCTCTGGGCTGTTTCCTTGTAATTCGTCTGATATAACTTCTTAACAAATGTAGACGCTGAGTTACTAGCTTGTGCAGCTGAAGTGCCCTGTTCCTTGAGAGGGGCACTGGAACTAGTATTTTTGACATGAACTTGACTTTTACTTGTAATCGGATCTGATGTTTGGATAGGCCGAACTTCGAATTCTGGCATTTTCTGCTTTTTAGGACTCTTTATGGATATTATATCGGATTCAGGAGCATCATTTTCTTGCCTCTTGCGTTTCTTGAGCTCGTTGTACTTGGCTTCAAACTCCTTCACTAGATCTTTCAACTCATCACCAGAATCTTCGGTGAGTTGATCTTCCTCGTTCTCTTCCAAATATCGTGGATCTTCCATTTCTGTATATATGTGACTGTATCTCTCTATGACTAGACCGTTAGCTTTGAAGAAATCGCGATGGGTTGCCAGTGTTGCATACCAGCGACTTTCGCTACTTTTAAGACGCGGTATCAGATTCCTGCACATGGATGGAGACACCAAAATCGAAAAGTGTCCTGAAGCTTATAGCTTTGAACCTCGACGACTAGGTTTTGAAAGTATTTAGCATGACTCGAGGAAGAAGCAAATCCATAATTCAGCAGATTTCTTTGGATACTCCTCTGTATTCTGAAAATCTTGATCTAGGGGAAAAAGCAGTACCCTTGACATATAATGGTGGCAGATCTTCCAGTTTAGAGCACCAGAAACTGATCGAAACCAGAAAATCATACCTTCCAATATATCCTTTTTCAGAGCTGGAGAAATCGCAACTATGGTCTGAATACATCAATTCCTTCAATTACGACTGTCTCTTGGACCAGGAAAATATCCGTCGAATCAACGAATTGGAAACTGACCAAGTTTACAACTTTCAACAGGCCTGCAAACAAAATAAGAATTATGTGGAAGGTTACATCAAGCAGACAGATGATATATTACAAATGGTTGAAAAATTGAGCTTCAAATATGAACAAATTTCCAAAGAGACCATCGACTTTGACAGAGAATCCAGCAAATTGCTCAACTTGCAGACATCCTACACCGAAAAATACAACCAAATAGAAGGATACCTTAAGCATTTCGAAAACCTCGACTCTATAACAAGACATCTTTCACGTTCTGGATTTTACTTGATAAATCAAAGAAGGGAATTCTTCGAGAACGAAATTTTACATAAGTTGGACGAATCCCTAGCATTTTTTGAAGATCATCCTGACTTCAAGGACGTGGAGCTGTACAGTAGTCGTTTTAGACAGTGTATGACCAGAGCCTTGACCTTGATTAAGAACTTTATCGTTTCGGAAATTAAAAAACTTTCAGAATCTGTTAATAAATCATTATCCTCTGACAGTGGCCCATCGATTTCTATTGATTTGTTGATCTACAACGAGTATAATGAGTACTTGAAAGAAAATGGAACACAGTTTAATGCACTAATCAGAGAAATTACCTCAAGGATAGGAAACCATCCTGAGTATCAGGGGTTGATGAACGAAATCTTGAGGGAATACTTGAACGTCAGATTGAGGCTTATTCAACAATACTTTTCCAAAAACTCATATTTACAGAATCTTCTTAACGATAACTCGAATTCCAAAAATTTTGTTCAACTATGTCAAGATCAAATATCGTTTTTCAAGAATGTCTGTGAAAAAGAATATGTTTTGTTTAAAAACTTTTTCGGAATGGGTGGACCTATAGATGTAGAATTTTACCATTTCTCAAGAAACTTATTGGACCCATTGTATGACAGCTTAAGACATATTACTTTAAGAGAGACAAATATAAGTGATCTTTGTCAGTTGGCCACCTTGTTGCAGAAATACTACGAATTCGAGGAGCAAGAAGAACCTATCGGCGATGTTGACAGTGTTTCAGGAATTTACCACAAAATTTCAATCAACTTCGGTGAATTGTTTGAACCAATATTGCATGATGTGCAATCCCGCTTGATATTCAGAATTCAAAATTACGTGGATGAGAAATTGACAAAATATGTTCCTAAGCCAGAAGATTTACATTTAGGTAGACGGAAAAGATCTGCCAGAAAAAGAGCATCGACAGCTGCATCCTATCTTAGTGAAAATGAAAATGGAAATATTAAGCAGGAAGTCGTGAATCCTCTAGATGTGGATTACGCAGAAAACCTATTCCCAGAACTCTACCTTCCATTAGGAAAGGCACTAACTTTGCTCTCAAACATTTATGAACTCATAAATTCAGTCGTGTTTGATGATCTTGCACACTACATCGTTCATGCTTGCATCATCTTATTGAAAGGTGAGTTTTATAAATTATCGTTGACACATTTAGGAGTCATTGATACGAAGTTGCACTATTTGAAGAACTTGATCATTCTTAAAGAACAAATCAACAATTTCGAAATTCAAATTATTCGCACAGATTACACTATTGACTTCACCAGTGGAATAGGCGAGATATGGAAAATTTTGCGAAACGGAGAATTCAGTTTCAATGACAACGGACTTATCGAATTGGTGAAAAAGTCAGTACCCAAGATTATTAGCGATATGATCGATGCGAATTATGAAATTGAATCTGAATTAAACAATGCCGTGAATGATTTCATAAAGGAGTGCACTAATTCAATCAGCGAGCCCATTATGACAAGTAACAAAAATGCTTTAACGGATCCACTTGACAGCAGTGTCAAGTTTAAGGATAACTTGATTATTAAGGTTCCAAACACTTACAAGCAGATCAAGATCTTCATAAAGGATGAGAATATTCTGAAGTTCTTGATGGATTCGTTGTCCGAGTTAATTGTATCCACTTATGAAAACTTTTACAAAACTGTTCTTGACAATTTGGATAAAGTGGATGATAATGTGAGGAGCAAGCTTAATGACCTCATGGAAGTGGAGACGGTCTTTGATTTTATCAACGATCTATTGACCCAATTGGAACAGCAAGAAGAAGAAGTTGTATTCAATGAGGACATATTGAAGGATTTGGACAGAATTTCTGCACCTGAGCAGTCAACATAGGTGGGTTTTACATGTATCAATCAATTTAGACTTTGGGAGTAGCCTTTCGCCTGTTAGTAGGATTTCATGGGCACGAGCGTGAGAGGACGAATCTTGCTCTAACTCGTACAATTAAGTCATTGGTGGTAATCGTTCCTATACCACATCTTCATCAAATGGATTATAGATGTTTTTCGACAACAATTTATTCAATTCTTCTTTGACATTCTTCACCTGGTCCTGTTTAATGAGCAAGTGGGTCTCATCCAATTCTTCCAAGACGATACCCGGTGCCTTCGAGTCTATCTGAAGTATCAACGCACGGATAGATGGATCGCACTGGACAAGAACACCCTTCGCTGCTGTCAACATGGTCCAACCTTTCTTAGAGAATCAGATAGCTTTCAGCTACTATGGATCAGTTTGTCGGTCAAAACGGATTGGTAGGATTGGTTCACGCACACCACTCGCGTTACGGAGATATGTCTCTGTAAGAAGAGAAAGTAAGCATCATGGCTGATAAGAGCGAGAGTGCAGAAGAAACCCCATTAGAGGCACAGAAAAGCTCTGATGGGTCCCACGAGGCCAGTGAAATTATCAATGCATATGAAGACTCTCCGAACATCACAAAAAGTGACGATGCATCAATTGAAGGTACTCAAGATAACATCGGAGACGACGATGACCATGACGACGAAGATAGCGAAGAGGATGACGATGAATATAACGTACCACCTAGACTCAAATACACACGGCTCTCCCAGCTTCCTCCACATTTTTTCACCAAGGACCCTGTATCCGCTTGTACATTTCATGATTCCTACTTCATCTTTGCTACCCATTCTGGAACTATTCATATAACTACACCCACATTCGAAAAAATCAGAACTTTTAAGGCACATAGAGCCCTGGTGCTATCTATATACTGTGATGGAACCTATTTTGCGACTGGGTCTATGGATGGAACCGTGGTGATCGGTTCGATTAAGGATGAACAGGATATCACAGCCTTCGACTTCCATAGGCCGATACATGCGGTGGTACTTGATAGAATCTATGCGAAGACTACTGGATTTATTACTGGAGGAATGAGTGGGAAAGTAATATACAGCAGTCGTACGGGATGGCTCGGTAAGAGACAGGACGTGGTGCTAGAAGAGGGTAATGGCCCTATTGTTTCCATTCAGCTCATTGATGACCTTCTCTTTTGGATGAACGATAAGGGCATAACAATTTGTCAATTGAGCACAAAACGTGTTGTTAAGCAGATTGCGAAGCCCCAGGACTCGCCACGTTCAGACCTTTACTGGCCAAGGGTCAGTTTCCCGGAGACAAACCGCGTTTTGATCGCGTGGGCCAACTACATTTGGTCTCTAAAAGTTAGCATATCCAAATCAACTCGCTCAGATGACCTGGAACGTAAATTTTCCTTGATTCCCTCAAGTGCAACCGTTTCCTTTAGAGGAAGTAGTGTTCACTCTCAGGAGACAAAGCTGGTGGAGGTTGAACATATTTATAAGATTGATAGTTTTATCAGTGGTATTGCCAGTTTCAGAGATGATTTATGGCTCATTTTGGCTTACGAGCCACCTAAGCTAGATGAAGAATCTGGTAGAAAAATAAGCTCATTTCCAGAGCTCAAAATTTTGAATTCAACAAACGGGGAGGTTGAATTTGAAGAGGAGGTGGGATTGCGTGATATCCAAGGGCTAGGGCTCAATGACTACTCTTTGAATACCTCCCATTTGCCTGGGCAAGTGTCGTCATACTTTATTGTCAGTGCAAAAGATGCAGTGATAGTACAAGAGTATCAACCAAATGACAGACTTAAGTGGTATTTGGAGCATGAAAATTATTATGAAGCATGGAATATCAGTTCGCATTTGACTACCAGGTTGAAACGATTGAGTTTTGGAGTACAACATTTGGATGGATTGGTGAAAGATAACAAGTGGGGTGATGCAGCTGAATTTTTAGCGCAATTATTGCTCGTCACTGACAAAGAACTAGCTTCTGACAATGACACCAAAAGCACTCTTTTATCTCGCAAGTCATCAGAACCAACAAATGAAGAAAGAGAAGAATTTATCAAGGAATTAGTCAAGCAGTGGGAAATATGGGGCGAAATTTTTATTAACAGTGGACACGTCAAAGAATTGAGTGAGATCATTCCCAAACACGCAAGATTGAATATCAACAAGGATCTCTATGACTCAATTTTGGAGTTTTGGATATATGAACCTAGTGAATTTGCAAGGTTGATCGAGTCATGGGACTTTGATGTCTTCGATTCGAGAAAAATTTATTCTTTGATTGAGCTGAGACTTGAGGAGGAAGACAATGGTCAGTTAAGAAGGTGTTTGGTCAAGATATACGTGTTCTCTGGTGAACCAAAGAGGGCCGTAAAGCACCTAATGAGACTCGAGGATCCAGAAATTGTGGGTTTCTTATCAGAACACCACATTCTTGTTGACTACAAGAATGAGTTGCCAGATATAGTGAGGATAAAGTTTTCAAAAGGCGAGCTTGAAACGTTGCCTATTGATCAACTCGGAAAAAGGATTAGTGGCGTAATTCAAGTTCTTGTCAAGCACAAGTTTGAACTTTCTTCAAAAGAAGTTACTGAAATTTTTGGCGGTGCAAATTGCCTCAGGTTTGTCAGCTATTTTTACCTAGAGGAGCTCGACGATCCAACTGTCGAAGGTGATGAAAGAATTCGGCTTTACAGTGAATTTGACAGGAGCAAGTTGTTACCGTACCTCACGAAGAACGATGGCTACTATGATATTGACAAAGCAATAGCTATTTGCACAGAAAATGATTTCACTGAGGAGTTAGTGCTACTATTGGGGAAGATTGGGGAGACAAAGCGAGCATTAGAATTAATCGTTAACCGCATGGAAGATGCTGATCTAGCTATCAGGTTTGCTAAGAATCAAAATGATGTCGAGCTATGGAACTTGCTTATTGATCATTCCATGAAGAAGCCCAAGTTTGTGAGGGCCTTAATTGAATCGAGCGACGAGCAGTCAAACAAATTTTACGATCCAGTTCAAATTTTGCAGAAAATGGACCCGGACATCAAAGTTCCTGGGTTGCGTGAGTCCATAATCAAGTTCACGCTCAATAATGATCTTAACCTTTTGATTAATCAAGCCATGCTAAAAATTGTGTATAAACAGGCCCAAGAGGTGAGCGAACGGTATAGACGTGAAAGATTGAGAGGAATGGAATTGAATGAATCACATGCACATGTTTACCAAACTCTATTGATATCTAAAGAGATCAAGGTTATGGACGGTGGAAAGGTCTATACCAATTTGGAGAATAAGCTAGAATTGGTTAAAGAATATATGTGAGGCTGCCCCTGGTGGCTATGCAAGGTTAGAATATTTCTTTTTACATAACAATCAAAATTGCATTTTAAGGAAACGCAGCTCGGCAGGGCGGTTTGTTATGTAGGCTGAGGTGTGTGCAGCATAATTCCGAAAGTTGTCTGCAACGTCTTTGACTGGCAACAAAATATATGACTTTGACAAAGTCACATGAAATATCTAGATAAGCGTTTACATACGAAGTTCCGGAGAAACTTTTTATCAGGTTCTGTAGATTTTACCTAAAAACTTCAAAAATTGGCCCTTCGAAGAGGAAAATGACAGGTTTCGTCACATCAAATGGCTCTTTGGCCGAGCGGTTAAGGCGGTAGACTCAAGTTCTACTATCGTAAAGATGCACGCGTTCGAATCGCGTAGGAGTCATTATTTTTGCTTTTAGATTACCCTTAGACATGATCGCTCAGCCAGGATTGCTAGATTCTTCAGCACCTTAAAGGTTACTTTGATATTGCGTTTCAATTAGGTGCTGCGAAAACGCATCTCCAAACTCCGAGTAGTGATTGCCGCCACACGCTCGGCCAAAAATCCGGGGAAGACGCACGTTGTTTCAGTATGCGGAGACAGGTTTCTGCCTTACGGCAAACTTTTGGAATGAGACAAAAGCCTTGAAAGCTCCGACACTACAGACGCTACTGGGCTCATAAACATGTACACCGTGTCTATTGGAGCTACCAATGGATTGTTTCCGTAGGTATGCAAAGTATAGCTGTCAATCTTCCGTGAGGCCGCAGCTACAGCCAATAGGATACACCGGAAGAAGCGCAAAAAAAGTCATTCCGATGCCATATTATTCAACACGCATCCTTACAACTTACGCCATGCACAGCGATCTGCGCATGTGAAAATTTGATCCTATTCTGTCTATGTGGCATGTCACATACACAATGCAAGATGCACGAAGAACAGGAAAGGGTCGAACCCCTCATGCCAGCATCACCCCGGGATCGTAACGGCCGTTTTTGTGTCCGTAAACTACCCGGGCCTGTTATCCGCACAAATCTCGTAGCAGTCTAGACCATCTCTCTTAGAATTAGCAGTGGCCGGTTTAACCGTAGCTAGAGAAGAAAACAGGGTGTACTGGAGGGTTAAAGGCGTTACTTCATGCATAGAAAGCTGATGTTTCCGTCTGCACAGAAGGCGCAAGATTTTGATTCACATGCATGAATGTTTTCGTGGAGGGGAGTAGCAGCTAACAAGCCTAGCGGGGAGGGAAAACCAACTCATCGAAGTATAAGTAGAGATTAAGATCATGTGAGCAACTAATCAATTGTCGCTATTTGAATATGCTTGAAGCAATTGCGGGCTGGCAATGGGCGCTTGCGGGCGTCGTTGTGTTTTTCGTTGTTCTTGACTGGATCAAGACTCAACAATTCATTCGCAAGCATGGCTGCAAAGAAACTAAGATTGTACCAGATAACACGTTTTGGGACTTGTCGATTCCACTCCTTGTTATGTTTCTCAGATGGAAGAGAGAAGGAGTCATGTTGGAAAACATCCAGAGATACTTTGTTGAAGTGCTCAACAGCAAGAACTTGTATCTTCGCTTAGGTGGTAAGAGAATCGTTGTGACAGTTGACCCTGAAAACATCAAGGCTATCTTGGCGACTCAATTCAACGACTTTGCTCTTGGTCAAAGACATGCCCATTTCTTGCCTTTGCTTGGGAATGGTATCTTTACGTTGGATAGAGAGGGCTGGAAACACTCGAGATCAATGTTGAGACCACAATTCTCGAGAGAGCAGGTGGCTCATGTGCAACAACTTGAACCTCACTTACAGGTGCTTGCCTCAATCATCAGGGAGAATAAAGGCAAGACTGTTGATCTTCAGGAGTTGTTCTTTTCTCTTACGGTTGACACTGCTACTGAGTTTTTGTTTGGGGCCTCTGTGGACTCATTGGACGACCATCTATGCGATGTTAGAGGTGTTCCACGCCATGCAAGCTCTATCGCAGGAAAGGATGACTTTGCTACTGCTTTCAACACTGCCCAAGGCTATCTTGCTACCAGATCAATCTCGCAAGTGTTTTACTTCTTTATCGACAACTTCGAGTTCAGACGCAGCTGCAAACAGGTCCACCTCTTTGCTAAGCACTACGTTAACCTTGCCTTGAGCTTCAGTCCACAGGAGTTGGAAGAAAAGTCAAAGAATAACTATGTCTTTTTGTACGAGTTGGCCAAGCAGACCAGAGACCCCACTGTACTTCAAGATCAATTGCTCAACATTCTCGTCGCTGGTAGAGATACCACTGCTGGCTTGTTGTCGTTCCTTTTCTACGAATTGGCGAGAAATCCCGAGATCTTTGAAAAGTTGAAGAAGGAGGTGTACGATAATTTTGGTTCTGGAGATAACGTGGATCTCGAAACGATTACCTTCGAGTCGCTCAAGAAGTGTGAGTATCTCAAGTTTGTTATCAACGAAACCTTGAGAATGTATCCATCAGTTCCAAATAACTTTAGATATGCTACCAAGACAACTACCTTGCCCAGAGGTGGTGGTCCAGATGGTAACTCACCAATCTATATTCGCAAAGGTGCTACTGTTGCTTATTCCATCTACACTACCCACAGATTGGAGGAATACTATGGAAAGGACTCAAATGTGTTTAGGCCAGAGAGATGGGCTGATCTCAAAAAGCTAGGTTGGGCCTATTTGCCCTTCAACGGTGGTCCAAGAATCTGCTTGGGACAGCAATTCGCATTGACTGAGGCCTCGTATATCACTGTCAGACTCTTGCAAATGTTCCCCAACTTGGTTTCGAAAGATCCACACCCTTACCCACCTAGAAAAATCCTGAACTTGACGGTGAGTCTTTACGATGGCGCGCTTGTGGAAATGAGCTAAGGTAGACTTTTTACAAATATTTAATGGTATGATATTTCAATACGAAGCTGTAGAAAATTTGATTTCAATGAAGGCGTCTTTCCCATTCCCCTCCATATTGCTCAATCTCCGTCAAAACTTGAACGGTTAACATAAAAATAATCATTGTTACGGATGCGGCCAGTTGCAGAAGATTGCATAAACGTTGCAATGTCAGCAGAATTTTCTCAAAAAGAACGTTGCAGACGATAGAAAGTCTCCACTCTCAGGAAATACTAAGGAGATATCGGAGATTATTTCTTTAGAATAAGTGGCAAAGGATAGGTTTGGCATGTGCAGAGTGTCTTCCCAAAAGAGGCAATTGCTTAGTGTACAACGGCTTGGGCGCAGTTTTAATAAAAATAAAGTCTAGAGCCATCAGCCACCCTTCAATGTAGTTTGCGAAGCAAATATGAGTTAGATACAAATATCTCTATGGTATGAGAATTATGAAGCTTGTCATAGTGTAATCCTCGCTGGAAATGATTCATGAAGATTCCTTTGCTAGCAACCCAACGTAGCAAAAAAGTAGTATCTATGTCGACGGGTTGAACTTTTATTTTCGCACGAAGTAGTCCAAACACGGTTCTTTGAAAGATCAATGCCTAATACTCTACGGAAGCGTTGGCTGGTCTCAAAAAAAGATCTGGAATCTGATGGGCTGTACCCTATTGTTGCATTCAGGTAAACGCTCATCATCGCTTTAGTGTAATGAAAGCTAAGTTCACATGAATGCCCCTACTCTCTGGTACCACCCCGTCACGCATCATGGCTCAAAAATAGAACGCCAGCTTTTCCAACGAATCAGGATGTTCCCATTTGATCGAGAGATGTCGTCTACGAGCGCGTATCATATTCGGGGTAGATAAGTCGTTATGGACTTTCAATTGCATGTGGTTGGCATGTCATGCGTTGCGAGCGTCGCCGTGCAGCGCATTAGCGAAATATAGGGCAATAAGCGTTGTATGGGATACAGCGAAAAAAAGTGCGTCCGATTTGAGCGTCCGATTGCAGTACACATTAAGTAAGATCGGGATAGCAGCGAATGAAAGAATGAAACGCAGACTCGAAAATTCGAGCCAAAAACGCCATCAACTGTCAATTGATTAAAGTGACAAATACCACGTATAATTCAAAGCTCCACGGATAATTCGAAGCTCCACGGAAACTCATTAAGACAATACTCTCCTGCATCCTTACGACTTCATCCTGCTGCCTGATTTGGAGCAAACCAAAGGAAGGTTTGCTTCCTGCAATCACAAAAGGTGTTCCCCTCTCCAGCCATGCAGGAGAAGAATAGTACACGTACCTCTTCGCACCTGGCATGTGAAATAGAGGAGTTCAGCAAAGTGCGCAAACTGTGGAGAACGGGACGGGGTAGTAAAGCTCCGCGCCTACAGTCAAGAGAACAACAAGGTAAATCCTTGGAGAGGAGATTTGGTACATCGTTACTGAAGCGTAGTTTCGTCTAGTGTCTCCGAAAGCAGCTATGGGTTGTTCAAGGGGACATGTGTTGGTGCATCAGCCAGATGAACTCTGTGGGCGAGTGCTGCATGTGGGGAATGTCATCATCAAACCATGTTGGGAGCACGCATGAATGTTTTCACATGCGTATTGCACCCATTGCATTGAATATATAAAGCCAGCGGAGTTGCAGCTACTAGCCTTCAACACTAACTGACAGAATGGCTGTAACCATACCTGATATCAACAACTGGTACTCGTTAGTTTTCGGACTTTTGATCGTATTCGGTATTGTCACCTATGTGAAAAAGCAGATTTTTATCCGCAAGCATGGATGTAAGGAGACTCGTTCAATGTCTGGCCCTTTCGCTTCCATTCCGCTTCTTTTCAAACTTCTTAAGTTGAAGAGAGAAGGTCTTATGATGGACTACAACCACGAAGTGTTCAAAGACATCGTTCGTGCAAACTCCTTCTTCCTCAGAATCAGTGGTGTCAGAGTTGTCTTTACTGCTGAGCCAGATAACATCAAGGCCGTGTTGGCTACCCAGTTCAACGATTTTGCTCTCGGTACTAGACATGCTCATTTCAAGCCTTTGCTCGGAGACGGTATCTTTACCTTGGACGGCAGTGGCTGGAAGCACTCCAGATCCATGTTGAGGCCACAGTTTGTTAGAGAACAAGTGGCTCACGTCAAGCAATTGGAACCACACTTGCAGACCCTTGCTAAGCACATTCGTCATTCCAAAGGCTCTACCTTTGACATCCAAGAGTTGTTCTTCAGGTTGACTGTTGACACTGCAAGTGAGGTGTTGTTTGGTCAAAGTGTTGGCTCTCTTCATGATCCTGCAATTGATGGACAGAAGCCTCTTGATTTTGGAACCGATGCTTCATTTGCCGAGTCCTTCAACACTGCCCAACATTATCTTTCCACTAGAGCTTACAGTCAGATCTTCTACTGGCTTGTGAACAACAATGAGTTCAGACAGTCCTGTAAAAATGTCCACACCTTTGCGAAGTACTACGTGAATAGAGCTTTGAGTCTCACTGAAGAAGAGTTGGAGGCTCAGTCTGAAAAGAGTTACGTTTTCTTGTACGAATTGGCCAAGCATACTAAAGACCCCGTCGTCCTTCAAGATCAATTGCTCAACATTCTCGTCGCTGGTAGAGATACCACTGCTGGTTTGTTGTCGTTTACCTTCTTTGAATTGGCCAGAAACCCCGAGATCTTTGAAAAGTTGAAGAAGGAGGTATATGAACACTTCGGTTCTGGTGAAAATGCTGATGTCGAGAACATCACCTTTGAGTCTCTTAAGAAATGTGAATACCTTAAGTTTGTGATTAACGAAACTTTGAGAATGTATCCATCTGTCCCAGTTAACTTCAGAGTGGCTACTAAGGAAACCACCTTGCCAACTGGTGGTGGTGAAGATGGTAAGGCTCCTATTTATGTTGCTAAGGGTACCACTGTGGCTTACCAAGTGTATACCACGCACAGGTTGGAGGAATATTATGGTAAGGATGCCGAAGAATTCAGACCAGAGAGATGGGCTGACCTCAAGAAGCTAGGCTGGGCCTATGTTCCTTTCAACGGTGGTCCAAGAATCTGTTTGGGTCAACAGTTTGCATTGACTGAAGCTTCGTACATCACTGTCAGACTCTTGCAAATGTTCCCCAACTTGGTTTCGAAAGATCCACAATACCCTCCAAAGAAGTGTGTGCAATTGACAATGTCACACAACGACGGTGTTTTCGTCGAAATGACATAAACATAGTACAATATGAAATAATTAACGTCTTATTGATATACTGGCAGATTAGTAGTGGCTAAAAGGCAGTGATAAGTAGGGCTATAAGATTTCCATGTGCGATAACGTACAACGTCCAATCTTCTACAAAATACTGAGCGTAGTGAGGCTTTTCGCACACTGTTTCTTCTATACGTTTCGCCTATCTCTTCTTGTTTATCTCGATGCAAAAGGATTGAAATTGTTGAAGAAGGTAGATGTAGCTCCACTTAACATTCCGCTGGCAATGTCGTTAGCCTTTCCAAACTTGTCACACTTGGTGAATGCCATGGCGTTGGTGACGGACAAGGAAATAGCGGTAATAACCAAGAGAAGGTACAAGAATTGAAATTTGAGCACCGCCAAGAGTCCCAAAACCACCCATGCCACCGGTTGAATGTATATCAAGGTCCAGAATACCTTAGAATCGATGGGATTGACCACCCTGTCTGGACTAATGCTCTCGAATACCCAAATATTTTCAAACTCGCCGTCGTGACCTTCAATTATGTTTGATTCATTCCACCACCTCAAGCCCACCAATAATCTTCCTGCCACATTTTTCAAGTTCCAGAAGTCTGCAGACACAAGGAGAATAAGCACTATGAAGTGAAGTATGAATCGGTTCTTGCGTACAACAAATCCAAGGAAGAAATTCCCAAAAATGTATACCACTATAGGGGCTATGCGGAAAAACATATAGAACAAGAGTGCTACCGGATGGGAAGACTGCTTCAAGCGCTCTCTCCAAGTTTGGACATTGTCTCCCACAGGGATTGAACCCGTAACGGTGGCTGGAGCAGGTGAGTCGGGCTGAATATGGTTGGTGACTTCATCTGTGTCAGGTTCTATTAGTGTGTAGCCACTCATAGGGAGCTTATGGAGGACCGGAGAGCTTGTTTGTGAAGTTTGAAGACGCTGATGTGTTGTTGAAGATCTAAGAGGGGTGCTGGCTTATGTGACTTCTTAGCAATAGATACGGAATCTTGTGTAGGGGCTTGCGAATGGGAATGTCAGCTGTAACTTTCTGTTCGCGTGTACCCAACTCTATGCACACACAAAAAGAGAACTGGATAACAGGCCGTTTTCATCATACCATGCAACAAGGTTTTTATAGAAAGTTTATAGGGGGCATTACGAGGACCCAGTTAGAGACTGGAAAGGTATGTTAAATTCGGATCTTATGAAAGCTATCAAGGCATTATGGTGTGAGGAGAGCCCAGAAAGAAAGAGAAGAGCAAGAGTGCTGCTACTACCAGAAAAGCACAAAGGAGTGAAGTTGACCGATCTTGTGCTTAGAAATGGAACTCTTATGGCCACTGAAAGCTACTTGTAACTTTTGATGGCGTCAAAGTCTCCTTTCTTTCGAAAATGGCACCATCCTCAAAACCAAAGCCCGCTACCTACTATCACGCCATACTAACCCACAGTTCGGCTTCTACCTCTTGACACCCATCTTGGTCATGTACTACGTTGGTCTCGATACTGACCGGAAATTCAACTTGCCTGGATTTTGGCCAGATCCAGCTACATTGAACCAAATCCCGAAAGAACCTCATGAGATCCAGGCAGAAATCGCCAGAATAAAGAGAGCTAGGCTTGAGAAGAGAAAGCGGTTAGAGGAAAGAGCAAAGCAATTAGGTATTGAGCCCGAAGAGGAGGAGCAGTAGGGAAGGCGTCCCAACTAGGCATCTTCAACGCCATAGTTTATTCAATTTAGCGGGTTTTCAGCTCGCGATCTTTGATGTATTTCTTGTATATAATCACCAGTATGATCCATATTTCGTTATAAATACAGCGCAGCTTGATTCCAAGCTGATCAGTTAAATAGTAGTATAAGAAACGTGTAGGTCCTAAATTTTTTCGAGGTACTTTCACCAAAAAACTCCTCCATCAGGTCTTTTCTATTATTCATACACTAGGTGGGTCTCCAAGAGGGTCCATTTTCTGCTGAATCGACTGGAGGTTGATTTTTAATTCGTTTAGGGCGTTCGAAGATAGTTTCAAAAAATCGAGTTCCGAAAGAGAAATTACTCTCGAAATAGCATTAACCACATCATAATCTGTTACTTTCTGGTCTATCTCTCTGGAAATATCGCCCATATCTGCCTCTTTTTCACTCGCTGTCATATTTGAACTGAGCATCGATTCAATAGAAGAATTTGGTGCTGGAACTGATGGTACCAGGGGACCATTAGACTTGAGGGTGGTATACTTGAATGCATCTGAAAGTTGCAAGTTAGACCTTTTTTCAGCAGGCCATTGTTCAGATTGATCAAGACTATGCTTGTTGTTAGCTGCGGAATTTCCAGTTGCGAAATCTCTTATATTGTTATTGGTGTAATCTTGCTGCTTTCGATTTTGGCTTGTTTCGACAAGGTCGCTGCTAGGCAATTTTGCGGATGGTCCTGATCTCATTTCAGAATAAGAGTTGTCGTTGTTGTCGTTGTCGTTGTTGTTGAGATTTCTAGCTTCATTATTCATAAGCTCTGAGTAAGCTGACTCAAGTAATATGCTCTCTGATTTTGAACTGGCCATGGGAAACCCATTTTCAACAAACCATTCCTTTCCATTCTCTGCATCTGGAACCTCATCTTCTATATGAACGTGAGACTTTGAGTCGGGCGAGGAGCCATAAGAATCGGAAAGGCAACTTCCAATTATTTCTTCAATTGAAGCATAGCTGAGAGTAATTTTTGCTCTCTCATTAACCAATCCCAACAAATCTTCAATTTCCCAAGGAATTACCACATTCAAAAGGTTCATGATTTGCGCTAATTTGTTATAGGACCTGTGGGGTTCATAATGAACACATCTTAGGGAAACTCCGCTTAACGACGGATGCAAATATGGCTGAGGTTTACGGGAAATTGCCGCAAAATTTACTATCCCACGAGAAAGAGCAAAATGTGATATTCCACGAGGTCCTAATTCGATCAAATTTGTCTTCCTCCAAGATATAAATATTTTTTCCGACGATAAATTGTCCCATGCCCGTTTTATCCATTCAATGACCTTGATTAAAGGAATCGTATAATCAGACTCAGAAAGAACCTCCATAGCATTGGCCCCAACACTCGTTTTCAAGTGGTCCAAATTTATGTCTGCGGGATGACTTTCGTTGTGGATCACCAATTCAAAAACATCCTTATTTGGTGTGCTCTTCGATTTTTTGTGCTGTAGGTTGATCATATCCAAATACTGCTGGATTCTATAAAGGATTTTGAACTCTTCAACAATTCCAAAATTCATTGGTAAGTAGTCAAATTTCACTCCATTATAGGATGAATTATATGGGTTCTTGTGATTGGTATTGTTTTTGAGGAAGCACAATTTAATATTACTGAACTTCAAATTTATGGTCCGATGGGATGATGAATCGTCCAATATTATCAAGATTTTCCTGTTAGGAGAAGCATTACTTAGCTTGTGCTCTAGCGCTAAAAGATAGTGCTGAAACATGCTGGATGTAATCCATTTGTTAGTATTCGATTTGTAGGATAGATGATAGATTTCAGTTATCTTATTCATGAGAGAATGTAGCGGAACTCTCTGGACAGATGAAATGTTCTTAAGTGAGCTGTTGGAGCTTTGTGAAACATCAAATTTGTCATAATTTCCAACTATTAAAGGAGACAATTTTTCTGAACCATCCACGTTGCATCCAAGCATGATTGTCAAAGAATTGGCCGAAGTAGAGCTATTTTGCTTCAATCCTTTGTCAATAGAAGAAACATCAAAGATTTGATCTAAAGGAAGCGAGTAGAAAAGCTGAAACTCGTCTATAGTAAAAATATCCTGGGGAGAATATCCTTCTCTTTCTATCAATTGTTTTAAATATGCCTTAAGCTCCACCTTTTCTTCTAGTTTCCATACTTTATTAAGAGGATAGTTACCAGGATTTCGTTCGCGATCCTGAGCAGTTCCTGACAAGTTGATGTTGAGATTCTTTAAAAAATGGTTACACCACTTTTGCTTGAATATCCCATTTCCATCTTTTTCCTCTTTTGGTAGTCGAGTCCAGATAGCATTTGCAGTCAGCTGAATGACCGGAGTTGTGATGGGAATATTTTCCCAAGTAGCCTGGGAGATCCATTCTGTAAGAATTCGTCGTAACAACGGGTTGGTCTGCTTTCTTCGCCTCACCAACTGAAATTCCGCTTCCTTCGAAGCAATGAGTTCATTTTTGGCGCTCAAAATTCGAGATATGGTAGTCTGTGATGGTGGCTTCTTGGACCCGTATTCCTTCAGTGCCCAAAGAGCCAAATCTGCCTGTGTCATTTGGGGATTGTTCTCTGCCTTCCAGCAGATATCAATCTTTTGCTTGATTGTGTAACCCATGATGCAAATATGAAATTAAGAAGAATGAAGACAAAACAATCTCTGCTATACGGATAGGCTGTCTGCTCAAAGCGGGGGTAGATGAAGTCAATATTTGACAATTGGGGTTGAATAGTGAATATTGCTAGGTTTCAGATACTCGAATTAGACCGTTTTGCTTCAACTCTGTGGACTTGATGATGATTCACACAATTGGAAGAAACTTTGGTCCTGTGAATATAATGTATCCTCAACACGTCAAACACAATACATCGCTAAGCGAGATCTTTCGGATTAATCAACATCCACTTCAAGTCTGTAGATGATTGTGGAATCATCACGTGAGTTTTGGGTAAACGGCCCTGTAAGCGCATACCTTGGACAGCGGGTATAAGATTTTTGAACAAGGTCTAGGTTTAGCTTGAAGAGGCGATATGAATCTAGATTCAAGAAAATGTACCATACGAAAGATTTGCAAGGGTTAGGTGTGTTTTAACGATGCGTCTATTGTTACGGTGTTGCAGTAGTTGGGTACCCACCTACTTAAAGAAGTTATATGATTTAGTATGAAAATTTCTCATTTTCCAGAAAACTGCAAAATTGTTCACATTTCTATAAGAGAGGGAGAGGATAAATAATCTCTGTCGTTTCTATGTTACATATGTAAATATCATTGAAGAACATTTTATGGTGCCTATTTCCATACTTCATGAACCATTTTACGTAGTGTTTCATTGGTCCCTAATTCCTGGACACAATCGGTATGTAATTTTCATTCATCTCATAGAATACTCGTGGAATTCCCTTTCCATGTTCCACGCGGAATCCGAAGCCTAATGTCTCAAAATATTTTAGTCTCAGTAAGGCTTTTAACAAATCAAACCGGCACGGTATGAATGGACTATACCCTAAGTTCAAATGGTACTTCATGAATTCATTTAGACCATGATAGTAGCTCTCTCTGATAAAAAAATCGATACTGTCGTTTACCACTCTGTATTTCTTTTGCGCTAATCGATTCAACCCATGTAGGATCACACCAACGAAAAACGTCGCATTCAACGAGTGCTGATCTTTGCAGCCTTGTTCGTACAAACTAAGCCTCTCTGCATTACCGTTCATACACTTAAGTAAGATGCTCTGATCATTGTAGAATGTAGACTTGTCGAAGATTCTCAAATGTTGAATATTGGGCTGCAATGAAACTAAGGTATACGTAAGCTCCTCCACACATAATGGTGTAGGCGATTCGAGACATAGATCAAGTGTTATTAAGTTCAATCGTAAATTATGCAATGTCCTGATTATAATTTCATGCTGATGTAGTGTGCATTTCATATTGGTACTGATCGACAAGGAATGTAGCGAAGGAGTATGTTTAGTTATATTGTCCAAGAATGCGGTACCTTCATAAAGAGAATGAGATCCTGGAGCATGAGTCACCTCTCGTAAATTGCAATGCAATTGTTCTATTGTGTCAAGGTTGATGGCCTGCTGAAGCAAGTTGCTCAAATTAACTCCGTTAGTGCCAATATCTCCTGCGAGAGCCAATCGCGTCAAGGAGAGTTTCGTTTTACCACTGATGGCGGTAAAGAACAGCAACCATGCGGGTTCAAAGTTGGACTGTCCAAGATGCATTTGGTTCAAGGACTCGGAAAGGATCTGATCATCATCGACAGACACGATCTCGACAAACTCCAATGACGCAAGGTTAGACAAGGTACCACTCACACCTAAACAGAGAGCCAAATCATTGAATTTGGCTCTGGCAAATGCCAGCTCTGTGTATGACACCTTGAGATGTTTGAGATATGGTAGGTGGACTCCTTCGAGCCTTATGGTATCCAAAGCAATTGCCAAAGTAGTGACGGTGAGAGGGAGGCGCGAAAGAAAGCACGGAATTTCAGGAAGAACCAATGTTTGAAACACAGCATTATTGAATGTTTGGTACAACAATTCGGACAGAAAGGTGTGATTTGAACCGAGCACAGTCAAGCTCTTGCAATTGGCCGCACATGTGGGATTTGACAAAATGGCCGCAAAGAAACGTTCAGCAGCGGACGAGTGGATCAAGGTGCCCAAGTGACGTGAGGAGTACTGCGTGATCTGCCGTATTTTCTGGATGTGCCGTTTATCGTCCGAAATCACCACATTGCGGTAGAGCTGGGCGATTGCTGTAAAGTACCATTGCTTGGAGCACATAGAGAGGCTCAACAAGTCGGCGGTGGTCACGAATGAACATATTAGCAGGAGCACATTGAGCGATAGAGCAAATATGGACCTCTCGGGAATGATATGGAGATCAGATATCTCCATGGGAGGAAGCGGGTCTATTTATAATCTTATCTGAGGGTCGCAGACAGAAACGCACGTCAAGCTGCGTCCTGTATGAAGAAATGACAAGTGAAGGAAGAGATAAAATGGAGACAGGTCGAAGTAGACGATGAAGTGGAGAAAGAGATGCACTCGTAATTTGAGTAAATCGGAACTTCAACCAATTGGAGCCGCTTTACTCCGCCTTATCGGTCCGCAAAGCTCTTTGTCGCCCACACTGTGGTACCTGAATCCTGCACACAACCGTACCGCAAACTCATTCACCACCACCATCTACAGCTACAAATAAAGCAAACACCGTCGTCAGACATTGCCCACCGCAGGCCATACAAACATCCATACTGCAATACCTACACCGATCCACTGTGGATTCTACAACCATGCCCCCTAAGGAAGCCGCCCCCACCGCGTCTGGTGACACGAATCAACCACAACCGCCTAGTAGCGTCCAGAACCCTCTGGTAAAATCACAGACTACCACAACTGCGGACCCGTTCCAGGGACTTTCATTCAAGGTAGGGGTAGCTGAAAACAAGAATGCCCGCTACCGCAACAAAATGGAGGATGTGCACACATATATTGCCAACTTTGCTGAACGGGTCGACTGGGGCTACTTTGCCATATTTGATGGCCATGCTGGTAAGGATACCGCGAGATGGTGTGGAAATAACATGCACACACTATTGGAGCAAGAAATTGAACTCCAGGAGGAGCACGACAGCTACGATATGAAGGACTACCTTTGCAACGCGTTTGTCAAGGCAGACGAGTTGATCGAGAAGGAAGGAGCGGGTAACTCGGGATCTACGGCGGCTGTGGCAGTTCTCCGCTGGGAAACGACACAGAAGAAGCTCGCTGGCGATGATAGCACTACAAACCCCGCTTCCATAGCTAAATCCAAGAGTACCCGTTTTGACTTTGTTCCGGGTGCCGGACACAGGCGAATGCTCTACACCTCAAATGTGGGCGATCTGCGCATATTATTGAGCCGAAAGGGCCAACCTTTCCGCTTATCCTACGACCACAAGGCGACCGACTCTAACGAAATTAGTCGGATCAAGGATACCGGTGGACTCATCATGAAGAATCGAGTGAATGGAGTTCTCGCGGTGACACGGTCGCTTGGCGACTCCTATATGAAAGATTTGGTCATCGGAAAGCCGTTTACTACCGCAACGGAGATTACAGCCGACGACGAGTTTATGATTCTCGCTTGTGACGGAGTTTGGGACGTGATATCCGACCTCAGAGCATGTGAAGTTGTGGCTGAGTCGCTCAGAGCAACTGATGACCCGCAGATAGCAGCCAAAAAATTATGCCAGCTGGCCATGGACAACTCCACCACGGATAATGTTACAGTTATGATAGTTAGGTTCGATAGAGGAGTTTTTGAGCCGTCCCTCTAGCATAATCAGCAATGCATCGATTCTAAATTTTTCGATTTGGTTTGTACAGTATTCGTCCCGGGACTAGTATGGACCTAGTAGGCTTCAATAGCGGAGTCAACTTGCTCAATAAGAGTGTCTTCTCCCTTGACCTTTGGAATGTATAGTTTAAGAGCCAAACTGCTCATAACCACACTGACAGAGGAGAGAGCCATGGCTGCACTTGCCCATACTGGACTCAACCTGGTATTCTTATAGGGATAAATCACCCCAGCAGCAACAGGAACTCCAATCATGTTATACACCAAACTCCAGGCAAAATTGAACTTAACTCTATTGAATACAACTCGAGACAAGTCAATTAAGGTCACCAATGCCACGAGGGGATGAGCCTTGTTAAGCAAGATGAAATCACTGGAAGTTACGGCTAAATCTGCTCCAGAAGAAAGAGCAATCCCAACGTCCGCTGCAGCCAACGCTGGAGCATCGTTGATACCATCTCCGACCATTGCGACGACACCTTTGCTGAGCTTCTGAATTCGTTTGACATGCTGTTGCTTTTCGTCAGGGAGGACTTCGCTGACGATATTGGTAATACCAAGTTCCTTTCCAATAGCATTGGCGGTGACACTGTTGTCACCGGTGATCATCCAACAGTCAATGTGCTGTTGTTTGAGGAAGTCAATAACTTGGATCGTTTCCGACCTGATTTGGTCCCTTGCAGCCATCATCATTACCAAATGAAATTTAGTGTCTTGAAACAACTTCTCGCAAATCACAGCAACTAAAATTACCGACTTGCATTCTTGTTTCCACTGATTCAAAACTTCCATTTCGTGTGACGAAAGCTGAACATCATGCTCAGAAAGTAGCTTCTCATTTCCAAGTACTGCTTCAGTAGGCTGATAGTCGTCCCATATTCCCGAGTCTTCTCCAAATACAATTTCTCCTCTAAGGCCTCTTCCCGGTACAGTTTCGACTAAGGGGATTTTATTGGCTGATAGTTCCGGGTCAAGTTTTTCCACGAATTTACGGACAGCCTTGGCCAAAGGATGCTTGGATGCAACTTCCAAATCTCTGGTCACTTGCAGCGCAATTTTCCTCATAGATACAAATGCAGTATGGCTCTTTTGGGAAAAGTAGTAGTTTGTAACCCTCACATCTCCATTGGTTAAAGTTCCAGTCTTATCAAAGCATATAGCAGAAATATGAGCTCCGTCCTGGAATGCAACACCTCCCCCCTTCGCCAAGATACCATATTTCGCAGCCAACCCTGAACCCACAAATAATGCTGTGGGAGCAGCTAAGCCGATACCACAGGGACACGCAATAACAAACACTGCAATGGAAAACTCCAAAGACCATACTGTCCAACCTCCGACCTCGATATCTAGGTAGTGCTGGGGAAGCGCTCCAGAGAGTCCAAGAATGAGCCATACCAACCATGTGATGATTGCGAGAGCAGTGATAATAGGCACAAAATAGCTGGTCAATTTGTCAGCTGTTCTTTCAATTGGAGCCTTACGCAACTGTCCATCTCTCACAGTATTGACAATCTGATCGATTAAGGAATCTCCTTCCAAACTGACAATTTTACCAATCACTCCAGTCGAGCCGACATTAACTGTACCAGAGAAAATTTGATGTCCCGGAACGTGTTTGACTGGTTTAGATTCACCAGTCAAAGCCGACTCATCAAAGTCCGTTTCCCCACGAATGATAACGCAATCGACAGGAGGTGACTCTCCAGGACTAATTCGCAAGTAGTCGTCAATTTCCAACAACTTCACATCAACAATTTGATCGTTGGTAAATTCACCCTCATCATCAAGCTCTACCAAGTCTGCTTCGGCAGCCTTAAGCTTTCCCAAGTTAGAAATGGCATCAGCAGTCTTCGACTTCGAAAAGCTTTCAAGCAATTTACCAATCAAGAGAAAGAAACTGAGGAATACAACTGAATCAAAATATGTAGTATCGGAGCCATGATGGGGATCGCGTTTCTGTTTCGAAGCCAAAGCTAACAACACAATGCTGGTGACATAGGCAATGGTTGTTCCGAGACTCATCAAAAGATTCATGGATCCAAAACGGAAAATTCTCTTCGAAAAAGAGTTCTTATGAAACCAAAGGTTCTTCAACTCCTTGAGCGCTTTTCTATGGTAAATATCAGCAGCGAAGAAGTAAACTGGTGTACTCAAAAAGAATAGGATCCAACTGTTTCTGGCAACATTTCCCACCCAGATAGGTTCATCTACCCAAATTTTAAACTTATTTGATTTAGGCAATAAAGACATGCCCACAACCCCGAAAATGAAAGTAGGAATAGCAAAAGTGGTTGCAATGGCTAATCTGATACCGATTCTGATCACCTCAGCTCGAGAGAGTCTTCTGAGATGTTCGTCCATGGACACAGGTTCAATAATTGTACATTCAAACAGTCCAGGCAACAATGGATCAATTGCAAACGAGTCTTCACTGGCTCTCAAGTGGTTTAGTTCAAATAAAAACTTTCGAATATTCACCTCTTCACCTGGAATGTAAGTGAAATTGATGTAGGGGTCTTTTAAGGTGATGGGATCTTCGATGACCACCGCTTCATCATATGTAGACATATATTCCATGATTATCTCGGGACAATGTTCGCACATCATTCCATTTACGTGGATGTTAATGGACCTAGGTTTCTTTTTTCCCAGAACGTAGTCGATTTTTTCAGTCTTCATGATTTCAAAGTCAAATCCACAATCCTCAATAGCCTCCTTGAGTTTTTCCAAGTTCTCATCCTCTCCAGAATTCTCGAGTACGAATTGCCCCGATTTAGAGACCAAATTCACCCCACTCTCGAGGACAAATGGCAAGTCATTGACTGCAGACTGGATTGAGTCCACACATGCTGCACAACTCATTCCTCCAATGAGTCCCACCACCTTAGTATTGATAGAAGTCTGAACTGGCAAGACTTCAAGTAACTTGATGTCGTAGCCAATTTCTGCAATGCAGTCAATAATCTGGTTGATAATTTGCTTATTGGGAACGATTACCACGGCAGAATTTGCCAATAGATTCACAGAGTACTTGGACTCATCTAAACCTGCTTTCTCTTGGTCTGATGACTTATCTTGGGACAAGGAACGGCGAATCTGGTCGGAAACCGCCAGCACACACGAAGCACAAGTCATTCCTGCAATGGAGAGAACCGCCCGGTACTCGTTATAGGGCTTGGCGACCACAGTTTCAACCGTCGTTGCTGAATCATTCTCCAACGTTGACTTGTCAAACAGTAACTTATGATCAGAATGGCACTTTTGGCAGTTCTTGCGATGGGTCTTGGCGGACTTGTATGCGAAATAGCGGTTATAAAGTCCTAAGATATCGAAGAACCCTTCGGAATACTCCCGAATCACCTCGCTCTGGTTTGCACTCGTGATTTCTTTCCCATTCTTGAGGAGTTCCCATGATAAAACCTGAAAGCCTTGTCTGAGCAATTGCTTGGTCAAAGTCTTCACCATAGGACGAAACTGAGAGTCATCATCTTCATGAATGCCGCTTTCGTTAGAGACAAATACTTCCACGTCGTTTTCGTGGATATAGAGCAAAATCTGGCTCGTGGTGAGGTCTTTGACTTCCACTGCAGAGGGCTGGTGATTCACGCCAATCACCTTCCAGTAGCGCTGGAAAACACTGGTGATCGCCAGGGAGCAGCTCTCACAGTGAATGTTGCTTAGTGAAAGATGTAGATGTTCCATGGAGAGAGATCGGGCAGAATGTCTTTTATTTGAAGTTGGGCAATGGTGTAGATATATACTGTAACTGTCTGCCCGCCATGCGCCATTTGTGCGATGCGCCATTTGTGCGTTCCCGATACCGCGGGCGTCACCACTTTAGTCTTTGGTCATGGCATGGAGCCACATAGGGACTGCTAGTCCAGCCACAAGACCCGCAGCCTTTTCACTGACGCTGTGAAAGAAGATAGACGTTACCAAGAACATACATGCCCACATTCCGAGCACTAATCCTGTAACTATGGCTAGTATGAGTTGGTAGCGCACAAGTCCGTAGCCGGACCAAAAATGCGCATCGAGCAGATTTGTCCGGTTAATGGAGGTGTATGCCGCAGTTTGAGCTTCCAGTGCAGCCAACAGTTCAGGGGCAGCAGACGCATCTCCAGTTATAGCTTCGACGTCATGAAGCGAATGACTCTTTGTAGTTCGAAGTATTGCAGATACAACCATCAAGGAAATAGATGAGATCAAGTAGTAGTGGCCGGAGCAATCAAACCCATCGGCCCAATTGCCTTCACTCACACACGTCGCCATATCCTGGTTGGGTACTTGACAATGTCCACCGGTTCCAATATTGATTCTTTGGAAAATCAGCGGCCCAAAGAACCATACATTGAACAGCATGCATGCAAAAGTGTTGATTGCATAATGCCCAAGAAACTGCGTAACCTTACTTCGTGGGATGCGGCCATTTCGCTGCAATTTGAAAAGATGACTGAAATAAACACAAGTAAACCAAGCGTATCCATAGTCGCTGACAAACATGTGGTTGACCCATGCAAGAAGTGTATTGGCCGATATGATATCTCTGTAATGACCGAACGCATTCAGGAATGGAATTGTGATAAGGGAGACTGCAGGAAACGCAAGTACAATGAAGTACCACGTAACAAAATTTGGATTCAGCAGCTCTCTATTCGAGGTCATTGTAAATCGAGCGCAATGCAAGATACTGCAGTCTGCGGTAGAGTCGGCATTTTACGTTCGCCGTATGCATGGAGCCGAATTCAAGCAGCTATATCACGTGACACATGATAGTAATTGAGCCCAGCACGAAAACGCTCCCGTGTCACCTGACATGTCCTAATCAGCGATAGAAGAATAGCGATAGCTTGCTCAGCCAACTACTGTAGCAGACGACCGAGAGCAAATGGTAGCTTACATGGCACTTACACGCCAGGGGGCCCTCAGATCCCACATCTGCACCAGCAGGATATTCATGCGGACACTTGTGGGCTGCAGGCGCCATCTTAAGCCTGCAGATTCTGCTGCAAAATCGCCAAATGCCGGAAGTTCCAACCCTCCACTAGCATTTCCATGTCTTGACAAGTTAGAGCAGAAGAACGAGAAACTCTCACAGTCATGTCTACCCTTGGATAGCATCAACTCCCTCGAAGGAGGTCCGGAACCGTCGTACTCCAATGTTCTGACGGGGTTTAAGGTGTTCAAGTCCACAGACCCTATTTTTCTTGATTACGGAGGTTTCTTACCTGAATACGAAATTGCATACGAAACATGGGGGACCTTGAATCCACAGAAGTCTAACTTGGTGCTTATACATACAGGGCTCTCTGCATCGTCACATGCAAAGTCCCAACCAGACAATCCCAAAAACGGCTGGTGGGAGGACTTCATAGGGCCGGGAAAATATATCGATACTGACAAATACTTTGTTGTTTGCACCAATGTGCTCGGAGGGTGCTATGGATCTACTGGTCCCTCGTCCAAGGATCCGGCGAATAATGAGTACTATGGTACGCGATTCCCCATTCTTTCGGTAAATGACATGGTGCGGGCACAAAGAGAGTTTGTGCGGGCAGTGTTTGGAGTGAAGAAGCTCCATGCATCTGTAGGTGCATCTATGGGTGGAATGCAGTCGTTGGCATATGCATGGGAATTTCCTGATGAAGTCAACAAGGTTGTGTCCATTAGCGGATGTGCCAGGTCACATCCCTATTCAATTGCTTTGAGACACACCCAAAGACAAGTGTTGATGAGCGACGCAAACTGGAACCGTGGATTCTACTACGAGAAGGTTCCTCCTCACGTGGGGATGAAGCTAGCACGCGAGATCGCTACTGTCACTTATAGATCCGGACCGGAATGGGAATATCGGTTTGGTAGGAACCGGGCAGATGAGCTGAAGCCTCCAGCGTTGTGCCCAGATTTCTTAGTCGAAACCTACTTGGACCATGCGGGCGAAAAATTCTGCTTAGAGTACGACGCAAACTCGCTTTTGTACGTGCTGAAGGCAATGGACTTGTTTGATTTAAGACAAACTAACTATGAAAGGGCAGTGTCCAACAGGGAGTTGGCTCGCCAGAGGTTTCATGGAGAGGCGGTGACGAAAGGAAATATGTCCATACCATCACAACCATATAAGGAGCAGGTGAATGCTGCCACCATCACTCCCGAGGAGTCCTATGCAGACTTGCGCCGGGGTATGCAGCGCCTCGCAAATACCCAGGTTTTGGTTGTTGGGGTGGAATCGGACATTTTGTTCCCCGTATGGCAGCAGCGAGAAATCGCCAAAGTGTTACTGGAAGCCCAGGATGATGTACAGGGAATTGGACAGGTGGAATATTTCGAGCTTGGCAACGAAATTAGCAATTACGGTCACGACACATTTTTGTTGAGCTTGAATGATATCGGTGGACCGGTGAAAAGCTTTTTGGGCTAATTCACAAAAATAATCATATGGCGAATAATATATTCAACGCAATTCGTATTGCGGTCAAGAAAGCGGTCAAAGTATCCAAGATGTAGGAATCTGTAAGGAAGCCAAGATGCCATCCATTTGTTCAAACAATAACTCCCCTCCCCCGATCCAACTCGTAGCCCAATTTGCGACTAACTTCGTATACCCAGTCGCGGATTCTGCCTACTACCACCTTAGCAAGTCCGTTCGACTTCTTCTTAGCCGTCTCGTTCTCCACATGATGGGGCAATAAGTTGTCGTGGGCACTCAAGCTGACAAACAAGGCGAACGGCACGCACCACACACACAAACCAAAGAAGGAGCATACCTCCACAAAGCTAGGGATCCGTGGAGGTTCATATCCCGGCTTTAACCTCTCCTCCAAGGTGGGGATTTTGGGATTGTGGAAATGGTTGAACCACAAGAAATGGTTCGCAATCACCAAGACACACGAAGCCAAGAAAACCGGCGAGGTTAACTGGACGTATGGGAACTTATGAAGATTCTGAAGATAAACCCAGTAGGAGAAGATGGAAAATGCTGTGAGGAGGAACGGGAACAGGTCCACGGCCCAGAGCAAGGCGAGCACTGCTATGACGGCGTAAATAAGTCTCTTCAAGAATCGTTTAGTGGGTTCGGAGTGTTCTTCCACAAGCTCCGAGATGTAGTAGAGTCCAGATGCAATGGAAAGAATGAGGAAAAAGAATCCTACCACGATCCCGACATAGGATAGCAATTGGAGAAACATAGCGGTGTATGATAGAGAGACGTGTTGGGATTCGACGATATCTGCAGATAGTGCGGATCGCGTTGGATGTGCTGCATGCGCTCGCGGTGCACTACGCAACCTATGCGGTGCATGAGAGAAACCGGTGGCATTGCTTCAATCGCTCCAAAATGGAGAGCACATTTGCCCGATTAGTGGCATGCTAGAACTATCTACATTTTCATCCTATTACCCTTCCTCTACAGACTCTTCAAAATGCAAACTCGATTTTCTATTTAACTATTACTCACAGTGTGACATAATAGCCTATTTCTATTATAGCAATGGCTTATTTCCTTCTATTCTTTTCCACTCAGTCATAGATATCGATAGGAGGAATTCTATCCGTGTTGTAAAACCAATTACCACTGTCCAACTCCCGCAGCAACCATTCGGTGGGAAACATCACCAAATGGCCCTGGATTTCGCTCAAGATTCTTTCTGCTGAATCGCGATCGAAAATCCGACTTCCTGAACGAACCCTTCTGCGAATACCCAGGCTTCTCTTCCTATTTGGTCCATTCCCATTAATAGACTCCTTCCCAGCCCTAAAGCCTTCCTCTAGACCAGGTTTGATGGTTGAATACTCAGAAACATCCTTTGGCAGTCCTTCACCACTGCCCGTTTCAAAGTGGCCATTTTCAGGGGACTCTTGTTGAGTCTTTTCCTCATGTTGCTCATCACTTTCAGCATCTGTACTATGTTCTCCGCCTCCGTTTTCATTTTCTTCGGAATCTTCACTGATCGGTCTCACCATCTTCAGTGACCGTCTGAACCTTCTTCTGTTACCAGGGCTCTCTGTAACAGGCCGTGAAGGCGGAACAGATCCCAATAATCCAACGTCTTGGTCGAGTCTATTCATATTAATGGTTACCTGACTGTTTCTCTTATTCTCGATATGAGGTTCTTCACCCTCAGTTTCACTTTCTGTAGAGAGACTGTTTCTCACGAAACGCTTTTGTCGTTCTTTGGCTTCTTGTTGCTGAGAAATTAAAAATGCTCTATTTAATTTAGAATAGTGCTTATAATCTTTCCAAGACTCCACGTAGTCATCAGGCTGGGTATGGAAGATAAGTCTAAAGATCTCCGTGTTTCTTCTTGCATGCTCATACCAAAGATCCTCGTAGAACTCGTAAAACAAAGGATCTTCAAAACCGTAGGGATCAACATAATTATTGAAATCTTCATTTCCCAGGGGATTAATAGTACGAAGGACATCTTTGGTTCCTTGCTCATCGAGATTGACAATCGGTACATGGTCGTGGCTAACATCGCGTTCCCTTTCAGTCAACGAAGGGGTTTCTTCCTTTGGTTCAAGATGAACTTGAGGTTCACCTTCAGTAGTTACATGAACAGAGGTCTTCTCTGGCTCGCTTCCAGACGGAGCCTTGTTGCCATTAATCGTAGACTTGGGTACTTTTATGGAGGCGTCCATTCCAGCACTTACCCTCTTTTTGGTCTCTTCTTCCTGATCTTCCTTTTCTTTAGCCGCGACCCTTTGCAAGTACGAAATTTTCTTCAATAATGCCCATCTTTCTCTGTTTCTTTCAGTGATCAAACTTTCAGATTCTTCGTCAACTTCGTCAGTTATATCGAAGTCATCACCGTCTAAGAAGTCTTTCACATTGTCGATATCAGGTAGAAACGTTGCAGTAGGATTGCGCTTCATTGCCTTTCTGGCAATGTCCTTCAAAAATTTGCTAGCATTGAGTCTCGCTCTTTTTGCCAATTTTGACTTATACCTATCCAAACCATCACCAAAGACATCTTGCTTGTGTCTGTCTGAATGTTGTACTCTTGCATCATAGGAATGTTTCTTCTTATCTCTGATTCCCTTGTTTGCTTCGAATGGTCCGGTCCTATTGTTGAATGAGAGAGGCAAGCCCAAAGGTCTGGGGATCTTCTTCTCATCATTCTTGACTTCTTCCTCTAGGTCTAATTCCTCGGCTTGCGCACTCAAGTTTTTGGCTTGTTGATAATTCTTCCATCTGTAAGTACCTTGTTTTTCTTCCAAGATGTCTCTAGAAGCAATTTCTACCATGGCAGACATAACAGCATTTTCACGGATTTTAAAGTGGTTGGTGACAGCCTTGATTCCCTCCGGTGACTTGGCAATTTCTTCAAATTTCTTGAATCTGCGTTCCACGATATCGAGAATATCCACATTGACTCCAAGGTGTTCCCTCATGAGCCTCATCCTAAGCGTATGCGCAAATTTTGCTGCCATATAAGGTTCACCGTCCATGGTTGTACTAATCATAGCTTGGTCTCTGACCACTGCAGCCACTTCTGAATCTCTGACACCTCTCATAGATCTTTCATTTATATTAGCACTACCGATAAGTGCAACGCGATCATCCACAATCATGGTTTTGGCATGAATATAGAGCTGTTCTGTGACCAAAGTTCTATCTGGACCAATTCTCCCCCACTTTCTCAACGAAAAGAACTGGATATAGTCATCAGGCTCAATTCCATATTTTCTCAACTTGGCGTAGATGGAGGTGGCTCCTCTGGAAATTGACATGTACTGGCATTGCATGATAACTCTTACGGAAGAACCGTCAGGCTCGTCTACCTGAGATTCAAATCCAGGCATTAATGGAATGACAATAATTGCTTTCCAATTGGTTCCTTCATTATGGGCCTTGATGATCCTGTCTACTAAGGCATCCCCAATTCTGTTCTTGATTTCGTTCCCATCAATAAAGCAAGAAGTGACAAAGAACTGGTTCTCGATGTAGACGAAATGTTCGGAAGTCTCGATCAATTTCAAGTACGCGTTCTGAATACTTTGCTCATGCTCTTTGAGTCCGAGGGACCAGTTACCGGATGATCTAAGCAATTGTATTTCACAAGTTCCTTCTAATCCCATTTGCTTGACTTCTTCATCTGTGAGCTCCGATGGAGGCGTGAGGAGAGGGGTATATCTGCTAGGTCTCTTCTGCCTGATTAAATAATTCCATCTCTGGACAAAATGTCTTGCCAAATCACGGGCCACCTTACCAGAGGTAACCATATGGACATCATGCCATGGCATTCTTGGAACAAGATTTCTATCATACATCGACTCATACGGCTTGTCAAGTCCAAAGAAATCTTTCACACGAGGATTCGAATAGTCTTTTCCAGGGAAAACTTGGAACTTGATAAAATCTTCTGGGTTCAATCTGTCTTCGGGGTCTAAAGACTCAAAATTCACTTTGGAATCATCTGTCAACACATGATCTGGAGTGTCAAACCTTCCGTAACATAAATCAATTCCTCCGAGGAACGCAATTGTGTTGTCGACAATACACAATTTCTCGTGGTGAGCCCAGAAATATGTATTTTGAAGCAACTGGTTTGGTGATCTAATAACATGAATGTTCTCCTCATTAAGCGACAAAATAGAATGTTTTGTGTACAAGGAATCTGTAGCAACGGTAGTTCCAACATTACGGTAGACAATCACATATATCTTGACTCCTTGCTGAGCTTTCCTTTGCAAAATACGATCAATTCTCCACTGTTGGTTACCATTTGCAGGTCTCCTTAAGTACAATTCAGGCGATAACCACCAGTCATGTATGAAAATCACATCTTTGGCCATCTCCAAGGCTGAAGAAACAGCCCAAAAGTGGTCACGACCATCCACAAACCATTGAGCAAAGCAGTTTTTTCTAATGGGTGCAAAAGACGAGAATCTGTTGGCGTTAGAGTATGTTGTTGAGTTTTTCATCTCCGTAAGAGCCTGAATCCACAACCGTTGTTCTTTGGTAGACTTGGGAATAAGAACCATCTTTCTTTCTGAATTTTCAAGAACTATCTTGAGGTGCTGGAATAATTTGTGGGATGAAGAATTCTCCAATATTCCCTCACCTAATTTCATCTGTACCAACGAGGAGTCATCGTAGTCTGATTCGTCATCTTCTTTACCATGGTCAGGATCACCTTTGTAAATGATTCTAAAAGAAGGATCAACGAGAAACACATCCAAAGGAAGGGTCGAATTGATATCCGACACGTACATGACGTAGGAGTTCCGAACCAAAAGCCACTTTTCCGATCTTCTGTCGATCATTCCTTTCAAATCGTTGGCCTTAAAATGACCCACTCTCCAACCTTGCGATTTTGCAGAGCCACCAATGTGGATAACTCCCTGCTTTCCAATGTATCCTGTTTCGTAGCTCAACAACGATGAAATGGGAGAGATTTCAAAGAATTGGAAGAGCTTATTTGACTGCGCCCGCAAAGCCACCAACCCAATTAGATCATTCAAATATTTCGTTACATCTTTGATGTACTCCTGATTCTTGACGGAGCGAACCCGAAGCTGTTCGGGTGAGTTGTCGCTGTACACAGAAGAGACATTGCTCATCTGTGATCTTAATTGTGCCAAATGTTCTCGAAGAGTATGACCAGAATGAATAGAAGCGTCATCATCTATATTGTCTTTGGGTGCGCTGAGCTGGTAGCTTCTGGACTTGGAGCGAGCATTGTTACCATCGGTGCTTCTAAGTGGAGGAATGGGGTATTTTGGAAGGTCGGTCTTTACGTTTCTTGAGACGTCATTTCTCCACTTATCGAATTTGAATCTGGAGTGCAAATACAAAAGATCTTTAGCATTTTTCTCCACAGACCATTGAAGTCTCTGGGGACCAACCCCATACTCCAAGTCGATACGGAAGCGGCGAATTTTTGTGTTGATATTGGGAGAAACGTCAGTAATCTTAAATCCCAACAAGTTGAGCAAGAGCGGTGCCCGAGCAATTCCACGTTCATCTTCAAGTAAACATGACGCTAGCAAAGTAATTGCCTCGGCACTCACTGCCAAGCGACCCACGAGCGCTTGAGCCCGTTTGCCGGTCGCAATGTCGACCTGCTCTTCAACGTCGTATTCCGGAGCACTTACGCTGTGCTTCTTGTTGTGGCGGTCTCTCTTCCGGATCGTGAATGCCCGGAGCTTTCGAATCAACTTCTGCTGCTTGTTGGAATCCTCGGGTATCTTATTAGATCCAGGACTCGAGGCTTCGTTAGTTCGTCTTGAAAACTGGAAAATGTTTCTCGATTGGGGTTCATCATGCTCAGGCTCTTCAAAACGAGTCTGTGAGCTTGGTGTATATGGAACATATGGAGATTCATCCAAAGAGTTACTATTTGTTGGGGACACCGGCGTCGTTGGCGAGCTAAGTCCATTTCTATCCATTTCGACATCATTCTCCAAACGACCGTCATCGGCTCCGTCTTGACTTGGTTCTTCGAGATCCGTCGTCTCTTTTGGACCCTCATATGCCTCTGGACCCCTGGATAACTCTGTCCGGTCTCTTTCCTCATCTTCGTCATCTTGGTACCTCGATTCATGGGGATCTACGAATCGACTGAAAAAGCTCAATGGATTGCCCACAACTTTTGGGGACTCGCTTCCAACTCTGAAAGAGCTTCGACGTGACCGACTTCTTCCAGACCTTGATGTTTTCCGGTCGTCGTCACTGGTATTCTGACTTACAGTTTTGCTGATGTGTTCATAGTTTTCTTCTTCTCGTAATGGTTTTTCCTTATTTGCAGATGTTTCGATTCCTAAGAGATCTTTAAGAGTTCCAAAAACGCCAGAAGTTTCTTCGGAGTCGGCAGATGTGATTATGGTCTGTTTTGAGGTGTCTTGTTTGCTCGATCCATCATTGTCTCTGCTTTCCTCTGTCTCCTTTTCCTTAGACGGGGGCATTGTTTGCTTAGAATGGACACCAAACTTAATGCACCGCACGTGATGTTTTGCCAGGTATTGTATCCGAATATAATTGACCTCGAAGGAGTGGGATGACCTAGTGGAGTCGATTTGGGTGCTTTGGTGGTCGAGCCGTAGCCGAAGGGTTCTGTGTTTGGTCGGTTGTGTGCAGTATGTAAAGCACGTGCTAACATTCACGTGCCATATGGCATGTCATGTGATGTGTCAAGTGATCGCGCTTTACAGGCACGTGTCGCGAGTGCATAAATCCGGCTAGACACCTGTGGTATCCGGCCATGCAAAACGCCAAGTTCGAGTACAACATGATGAAAGCATATCGAACTCTTTCTGGGCTAAATGTTATTTCATCCAAACTGGCCAATCCTTTATCTTTCACAACACAACATCCCTGACTGTCTATGTTCTTCGATTGGGCAGTTTCTGTGATGCGCGATACGGGCCGCATTCGCTTCTTATCGACCTTATCTAAGATTTGACTTCTATACTGAGAACTGATAGTGCGCCTTCAATTTGCCGACATGTATATATTGCAAGAATGACCATTTGAACTATTTTTCATCAGGAACACTCAACTTCAAAGATATGCAAGAGAAGAATAGCCACGAGAAATCTAATGCCGGTATAGGCGTAGGCCAAGTCGAGGAAAATCTCACGACTTTTGTTTCTCCAGATGGAAGACTCATTGGTGCAAAGGATGCAGATGCTGCCTTAGATTTTGTCTTGAAGCACCAGAGCCAGGACTTGCAATATGATCCCAACAGAGACCGGAAGCTTCTAAGGAAAATAGACCTCTTTTTGATGCCTGTGATGTGCTTGCTTTACTGTCTTCAGTTTATGGACAAAGTCTCAAACTCTTATGCTTCCATCATGGGACTCAGAACTGACTTGAAAATGACCGGCGACCAATACTCATGGACAGGCTCGGCATTCTACCTCGGTTATTTAGTCTTCGCATTTCCCGCTGTGCGGTTGTTGCAAAGGTTCCCAGTTGCTAAAACAGTGGGTATTTTTGTAATCCTTTGGGGAACTATCTTATGTCTCCATTCGGTTCCTCAGTTTACTGGCTTTATTGTTTTGAGGACTCTTCTAGGTGCCCTTGAAGCAAGTGTGACGCCTGCATTTGTTATCATCACTGGACAGTATTATCGGAAGGAAGAAACTTTCTTCAGGACTGCCCTATGGTTTTCTTCGAATGGGATAGGAATCATAATAGGTACAGGTGCAATCTCCTATAATGTTTTCAGTCACCAGAATGAATACTCTTTAGAAGCATGGAAACTAGTGTTTATAATAACAGGAATCTTGACTATCACTCTTGGATTCGTTATCCTATTACACATACCCGACACCCCCGCAAAAGCATGGTTTCTCACAGAGGAAGAGAAGCTTTTAGTTGTTGTTCGAATTAGAGATAACCAACAGGGGTTCGGAAACAAGGTCTTCAAGATGGATCAATTCAAAGAAGCGTTTACTGATATCAAAACATGGTGCTTGTTTTTCTTTGCTATCTTCAACAATATTCCTAATGGTGCTATTACAAATTTTGCAAGCATTTTACTATCTGAAAGTTTGGGCTTTTCCACCAAAAAGACTCTCCTCATGCAAATGCCCAACGGAGCTATGGAGTTTGTTGGCTGTTCACTTGTGGCATACTGCTCAACTTTTATTCAATCAAGAATGTTATGGGCTATTAGTGCTAGTGTTGTTGGAGTAATTGGAATCTTCATGTTGTCATTTTTACATCATACCCCGGCAGAGTATGCTGGTTATGTGCTATACGGAATTGCTTCTATTGCATTTATATGCGTACTTTCTAGTGTTGCCACGAATGTTACAGGGCATACCAAGAAGATAACCGTGAATGCGATTCTCTTGATCGGTTACTGTGTTGGAAACTTGATTGGACCCCAAACTTTCGTGAGCACTGAAGCTCCACTGTATACAACTGCAAAGATTTGCATCGCTGTTTTCAGTGTTGGCTCTCTCGCACTTTTAGTATTGATATGTTTTCTTTACTGGTACGAAAACAAAATAAAGGACCAAAGGGCTAAGGAATTTGATAAAACATCTGACGATTTTGCTAACATTGAGTTTGTGGATTTAACAGATAAACAGAACCCATTTTTTAGATACTCAATCTAGAGTTTAAATAACCTTAATGCTAGATCTAGCTAGATAATCAAAATACCCGGTCACTAGTAGAGACAAATCAAGACATGATCTTTATATTTCTGCTTTGTGCATCTCGCATACTTGTGCATATAACTCCGTTGCTCGCAGCTATGATTGCACCCCGTGTACAAACATTTTTCGGTTGCAAATTTGCAACCTTCATATTTGTGCACTTATGGTTGATTAATATAAAAGTAGCACAATATTTTCCGCAACAAATTTCACATTTCTTGTTATTTTTCTATCAATGACTAGCAACCCTTATCTTTTAGACAGGCTTTTACAGAAAATACTCATTTTAAATGGCCATTACAAAGAACTCTACCCGGGGAGGATTACTAACTGACAATGAACCTGATTAGTTTGAAATAAAAGTCAATACCTCTTAACGTGGAATATATTGGATGAATCTTGATAAGTATTGCAGTATGGATGTTTCTGAGTATTGCAGTATGGATGTTTCTGAGTATTGC
>JAJMGE010000013.1:0-240156 GCA_030568475.1 Suhomyces choctaworum | reverse complement strand
CAGAAACATCCATACTGCAATACTCAGAAACATCCATACTGCAATACTCAGAAACTATATGATAATAACATTAAATAGACAAAGTACATCTTAGACATAATTGAATTTATTTCTTTTTGCGGAAGATCTCACCGTATAAGGGATCGGATACCTTTTCGTACCATGGCTTAGTCCATCTTCTTGCTTTCTTTCCCCATAGAATCATTGGAATGAAACTTCCATTAATGACCAATGACAACATAAACATTAACCATGTAGTCAACTTAAACCCATCTTTCTCTAACCATGGTTCAATGACAAATGTGAAAATCATTCCAATGATGTTTCTTGCGAACAACATCAATACCAATGCCTCACTCGCAACTTTTTCGTAACTGTCAACAGCATAAGTTAAGCAGATCGCACCAGAAGCACTCATGGCAAAACCAAGGAGCCCTTGACCGATAACAACGGAGATAGGCCAGCTCGTTCCGTATGCGGTTCCCAAACCATAGCCGAGAATTCCAACAGCATTAGTAATCGTGGGTACTATCATGGCCCAAATTCTAAATTCTGGTTCAACAATACCTTTATTATTTCTGGCCAATTTAAGGATAAGCCAATCCACAAAGTAGCCACCATAAACCATACCGACGATGTTTCCCACAAAAGGAGCAAGGTTGGTCAAACCAACAGCATTTGGAGACCAGTTATAGGGAGGAGAAGCATAGACTAAGGACTCAGTGTTGATCAATAATGATAACCACATCATTTGTGCACCATAAATGACACCTGCCCAAATAAAAGCAGGGATTGTGACCAACAAGAATGGTCTGTAGAAGATGGTGAGCCAGCTTCGAGTATCATTGTATTCGGTTTCGATGAGTCTCATTCTTTGCCAGTATGTTCTTTTAGGAATGGAGTAGTCGATACTGGAAGTTTCTTCCAATTCATCTCTGATACTGACTATCGCCTGTATGTTTTCATTCTTGTCCGCTAAGTCTTGAGATAACTCACCACTTCTAATCGCTTGCAACACGGTATCTCTGGATTTAATTTCTCGCAAAATCTCATGTTCCATTTCCTCCTGATTATTTTCTCTCCTGAAAGTAGTGTCCTCCATTAAGAAGATTTGAAGCACAAATATTACTCCATAAATAATGATCTGAATGTAGAAAGTCCATCTCCAACCGATTCCGGTTGTGATATAGCCAGCAGCCACCGGACCCAAATAGTTACCAGCGTACAATGCAAAGACCAAGAGGGCGAAGGCAGTGGCACGTTGATGGAGGAAAAAGACATCAGTTGAAGAAATTTCAACAAGAGAGTCCACTGGAGCAGCAGCAATTCCAGAAATCAAGTTGAATGGATACATGTATGCAATGGAGGTGGATTGTGATCCAAACAAGAGGGAAACAATAGCAAGAATTGTGCAAATAAGATACACGAAACGACGTCCCAACTTAAGAGCCGTGGGCTGAAGGAAAACACACCCAAGGCCAAGACCAAGAAAATTCAACGCACTACTGTTACCAAGGTCTACCAAAGTTGTGTTAAGCTCTTCAGTCCAGAGAGTCCAAATAGGACCCGTGAAACCAGCAGTGAGTGCCAAGAAAAAGGACCTGAATGTTAGTAAGTTCACTATTGGAAGCAACAACTCCAAAGCAGCCAGTAGTTCTATAGCGATGATATTTTAGGAGCAAATCTTGATGATGCCAATCCATGTGCGGAATTCACCTCGCTCAGCGCAATATGATGCTATTCAAAGTACTTACCAAACCCATATGAAGCCAAATTGCCATAATTTCTTTCTTGTGCTCCATCTGAGTGGATCGTTGACGTTAGATGTAGGTTGAGGTTGAAGAATGATATCACCACGATCCTTCTTGAAGTTCAAGTTTCCTTCAATATCAATAAGATGGATGGTACCTGGAACATAGTCGTCGTCGATGGAAATGGGTTCACCACTTAGAATTTTTTGTATGTTCGACATCTTTAGCAAATGCCATGCAAAGACGATCGTAGTTGGGTTTATATGTACTGATACCCCGCCATCTACCAGATACACGCTCTTTGTGTTATCGGTAAAAGGCCTGAAGGGGCCCTGAGAAAAATAGGGTGAGTCGCCGGACCGACAATAGGGTCTCTATGCACCACAAAAAAAGCGGTCGTCCTCTTATCTTGCAATGGATATACTAGGGACATGCATGACTTTTTTATACCCTCTATAATAGGCGCAAAAATTTACCATATTTAGAACCCGCCTCGCTGGACAGGTTTTCCGCTGATGCCTAATCCGGCCGAGATCGCGGAAACATTACGGTGATGCCCCACGCTACCTACTAATTCCTGCAGATAACACGACAGCTACGACGAACATTCCCCACTTTCTCTATTAAATTGAGATTTCGACCTCGTATGACTACAAAAATAGTCACCTTCATAGGAAGATAGGCACAGAACTGCTCAAGAGTTTGGATAAGTCTGCATGAGATAGCTAATATCTACTAAATAGCCACTATCAAATTCTCTAGGGAGCAAAAAATGATATACAGCGCGATTGAAACTTTGTTTGGTGGGGCTATGGCTTTGAAGTCGCGTAATTAATTTGTTGCGGACTGAATCCGTGACTACCCCAGGAATGCTCAATCAAGATTCACATTAACCAATGAATTTGGTATGTAGTTGAAGTAGTTCCCACGCTGAAGCATGAAGCAATGCTAGCTCCCATGCTGGCGGAATTTTAATGTCACCCTGCACTGGTTCTGATTGCAAGATTTTTAGGCAAATTCTCAAATGTCGGAGAGCCCCGCAAAACTCTCAACGGAAAACGAACTCCCTGAGCTCAGTGACATCCGTTTACCCCTGCCGCTGCAAGTTGTGAGGTATTACCGCATTTGTTCCATGCTGTAACTAAGGTGGGCAATTGTAGGGCTTAAAATTTTTGTTGAACTGGGTTAAGCAATTCTAGACGGTAGCATCTCTTGTACAAAAAGAAGTCATTTCAAATTATGACCACCGAATGTTTTAATTTGGTGGTCCCTAAAAGGAGAGTAAGAACAGAACTATAGCAATTTTTTTTGTATTCAAGAGCGTATACTCCTGTGCGACCATATCGAATGTCTAGGCATTGGGACATTACGGAAAGTATAATGCGCTCGAGTTACATCATTAAGAGACTCAATAAAAGTTGCTAAATGCTCCGAAGAAGGTGCCTTTTTCTTGTCAATCTAATACGAACAGCTCTTAAAGTACAAGTAAGGCACGCTGTTCCTTGAGGAGGGATAGGAGAGGGAGATATGAGGCAGAAGCAAACGTATCCAGAAATGGTTCAGCTAGACGTCACTTCTGTCTTCCGTTAAGGGGGTGTCTAACACCATGATTCATAAATAGGGAGCAACCATGCCGCCCTCCTGTACGAGCGCGTATTCAGAAAGAATTGCATGCTTGACAAATAGACAGTAACTAAAACTGTAAGAGCTCGAGAATTCTGCAAGTAAAGTCGAGCAGTTCATTCGAAGAAATAGAAATAAATTTGAATGGTACTACTAGTTTTTAACATGATACTGGTTGGGTGACAAAATATTTTTTTGTATGCGACTATTTCAAAGATGCAGGCAACGGTCATAATCGTAAGCCGCGCTCATTCTATTTTTAGGATTGAGAGACTCAACAAGAACCTACAAGCGATTACTGTGCACAATAGGACTAATGATGATGTCGCATATAACCATTGAATATGCGCTTATGACCTGAGTTTCGGTTGCTTTCTGTTGTCTTACAAGAAGGCCGGTGTTTTTGAAATAATCTGATACAATTGTCATAAAGGCGAATGTCACTCCCTCTGGATTAAGTTTTTTTCCTTCCTGCAACCTAAGCGAACTATAAAACAACAACTTTAATTTTCTATTTTGTACGGTTTAAGAGCTTTCTAAGAAGAAGTAGAACGATAACCGAGGTTGAACCGGATGTCAAAACGCGTAGCAGTAGTATCCCTTTTACTTTACTGAATCGAAGATCCTCTTTGGTGCAGTTGCTTATATATTCAAAAGCACATATAATTATTCAGAAAAGGTAAATTTTTCCTTTTTCGCCTCATTTTGCTTCACAATAGTCAGATGATTTTTTGGCTCATAGTTCGAAACACGAGTTGGTAGCGGAAAAACGTACATCGTCACAAAGTGCTTTGATGATATCAATACACCATTAAAGCGGTATTTCACTTTTGCTGAAATCATTTGCAATTCATTTATTAGGTATCTGTTTCTTCGTTTCTAAATCTTTCTTTCTCAACTTTATGCGGTTAGCCCCTGGCTCAGTATGGATCCAAGGTGCTTACAAATGCACAATCGTGGCGAGTACTTGCTGCAACAGAAATTTGACAGCCACTATTGCCCATAACTAAGTAAAAGAGCCGCGTCTGCCTATCGCCTGAAACAGGATTGGGAGTGATCCCTAGTATATCTATCAACCTCCATAAATATGTCCTTTGCGAAATTACACGGAAGCACTAAAGAATGGCTCGAGCTAGGGCTTCAAAAGAACAGAAGAATAGGTACAGAGAGAGTGATGCTGGGGATGGTACTCGCCGTGAGGAACAATATCTCCATGGTTATAAGCTAGCTCTTTGCTACACTTCAATTTTTATATGTGTCTTTTTGAGTGCGTTGGACCAAACAATTGTTACCACTCTTCTTGCAACAGTTGGAAACAAGTTCCATGCCTTCAGTGATGTTGGATGGCTAGCCTCGGGGTTCCTATTAGCATCCGCCGTGCTCCTACAACCAGTGAGTAGGCTTTCGATCATCGTTGGACGCAAATGGACTATGATGGGAGCCATTCTACTTTTTGAAGCAGGATCTTTAATTTGTGCACTTGCAAACAGCATGAACATGTTAATTGGAGGAAGAGTTGTTGCCGGGG
This sequence comes from Suhomyces choctaworum, assembly GCA_030568475.1. NCBI lineage: Eukaryota > Fungi > Ascomycota > Pichiomycetes > Serinales > Debaryomycetaceae > Suhomyces > Suhomyces choctaworum. The sequence goes on along the minus strand of JAJMGE010000013.1, from coordinate 235,254 downwards.
CGGGGGCTGCAGGCATTCACTCTATGTCTTTTGTTATACAGTCTGAAATTTTACCGATTGATAAGCGTCCGTTAGGAATGGCAATAATGAGTTGTGTGTTTACGTTGGCTTCGGTTCTTGGCCCAATAATTGGTGGGGCACTAACATCAAGAGTTACTTGGCGTTGGTGTTTTTACATTAACTTACCTTTAGGCGGTCTTGCTTTGGTATTGTTTTTCTTCTTTTTCAACCCACCCAGGGTTAAATTTAACATCAAGGAAAATCTTATCCGCTTTGACTATATTGGTACTTGTTTGTTGATAGCAGGGGTCGTCAGTTCATTTCTAGCAGTTACCTTTGGAGGGGTCTACTATTCGTGGAGGTCATGGAGAGTCATCTTGTGCTTTGTCTTGGGTGGACTACTTGTGGTTTTTTTTTTCATCTGGAACTTCTTCATCACGGAAGAACCTTTAATTCCCAAAAATATTGCCAGGGTTCCACAAATCATCGCATCTGCATTAGCAGCAGGTGCTATAAACGCATCATTTATCGCAAGTCTTATCTACTTATCAATTTACTTCCAAGTAATTTTTTCTTCCAGTCCCCTTGCCAGTGGTCTCCATTTGCTCCCCACTATCATCACAGTTGCATTTGTCGCAGCAGGCACTGGGATTTTGATTCAACAATCAAAGATAATAAAACCATTGGCTATGACAGGAGCAATTTTGGCACCTTTGGGTACAGGGATGTATTGCCTACTCGATACTGATCTGGATGGAAGTCGCAAAATAGGCTTATTGATTTTGGGGGGAGTTGGACCAGGAGTTCTTCTTCCTGCTACAATGATCAGTGCACAAGTCAGGGCTCCTCACACAGAGGGCAGTACAATCATGACCACGTCATTCATTAGCTTCAACCGCTCTCTATTTGGTGCCTTTGCGAGTTGTATTTCTGACACCGTTTACAACACTTCTTTGAAGAATATATACAAGAATGCAATTGCTAATGAACAGAATCAAGAGATTGTGAAAGAGCTCCAGAAAGTGGATGCGAATGCGCTAATTGCAAACAACTACTTGATAAAAACATTAAGTGCACCAACTCAAGATTTTGTCAAAACTCAAATCATGAAAGCTATTCGAAACGTTTTCTACTTATGTGTGGGGTTTTCAGGTCTTGCATTCTTGTCTTCTCTTTTCATTACAAACAGAAATATTCCCGTTGTGAAGAAAGAAGAAGAAAGTGACGATGACTATACGGATGAAGGAAGTTACATTGAGGGATTCGATCTAGAGGAGCGCAGATGATTCTTCAGCAGGAAATAAGTGATACCATAACATGTTGAGTTTGTGTGAGGTATATAGGCGTATAAAATTAGTAAATCATAAGCGACTCCGCTCAATTTCTCTGATCGAGAATTTGGGTAAAAGTATCAAGTATCGTGGCTTCAAGATTAATGAAAATTTGTCTTGTTCTCGAATCTTTAACCGGTGTCACGCTCGTGTACAGTTCTTCAACTTCTTCAGGAAAAACTTTTGGTAACGAATTAGCCAACGATTTGAAGTTCTCTCTTAGAATAGCTACAATCCAAGACTAGCAATATTTGTAACTTTGAACCATCAACCTTTTTCCGTTAGCTTCTTTGCTGGTTGCAGACACCAAATGAGCATTTGCAACATCCCTTACATCCACAAGATAGCCCGTCATAGGAGGGATATTTCCGTCTGGTCCAAGATCAAGAACAAAGTTGACACTTAAATTAATGGTTCATTTCGCTTTCGAATCCAAAGACTGTGGCCCCAAAGCCAATGATGGGTTAACTACTGTAAACGCATAACTCAGTTTCTAGTATGCATCTATTGACTTGAGTTTCCGTTCTTAAGCTTGGAGATCCGAGTGATCAGGCGCCTAAAGACTTCATGTGAGAGTAATACCCCATCTTTGAGATAAGAATTCGCACAGTGCGAAATATGTTCGCTAGACACGATACATATATACAGGAAGGAAATTTACCCTTCCTGTATGTGTATACTAATAAAATGGTCGTGGGATGTCTAAGATTGATCGATGGTATCTTCATGCAGTTGCTGTATCTGACTAATCTAGATTGCCGCACATCGAGGCGGGAGGAAATAGATTCTAAGCATCCTGCGCTCCGTATTCTCTTGAGTTGCGAAGCTACTTTTTTCTGTTCTAATCTGTAAATGTCTTCACCATATAGTCGACCACCCTTGCACCAAGAAGCTTCTAGTATCTGAGTAGGATTTAGACATACCATTCTAGATTGTCCATACTATGACCTTCGGTTTCCATCGAGAAAGCATTTTATCATTCATATATTGGTCCAATGATACGTCGTCATAGTTTTGGTTTCCTTTATGTTAAATCTCATTGTATTGGCGGACTGGCGTCCTTATCAATTGAGCCTCACATGGGATATCCTTCCACGCAGCCATTAACCAGCATCATGCATGGCCCAACGGCTTCAAACCAGGTCATTTCAAGGCTGGGGTGGCTTTTATCTACCGACAGCACGTTTGTATTGTTGGTTCCTCGCTTCTTTTTACTGATAAGCAATACGTAAATCTCTCATGCAGTTCGTATCTCTAGCTCACCTGCCGGTACCGGCAAAGCTTCATATTTTTTTTTGCTTCTGCATGTGCATCATCTGGGGTTACCATGCATCTATGATTTACTCAAAGTAGAGTTCCACGGAATCGATAGAAGTACACTATACCGAAGACGTGCTTTAACTACTGGCTTGTTGAGGATTGTTGGTATCTATCAAAAACGCCGCGCATGGCGCTACATGTCATTTGCGATGGTCGTAAACGTGTAGGTTTAGAAAATGGTGGCTTGCAAAGACTCCAATTAAACTCATCGAAGACCATAAATTGTGGGCATAAAGGACCCTGCCTTTACAGTGGAAGTCTGATACCCTTTGCCAAGTAATTGTCCACTCTGTAATCGGAGGAGAACGGGATCCTGCACATAGCTTATCGCAAAAAGACGTTTCTAATTTCCATCGTAATTGACTAGTCGCACCTGATTGGTCCCCGATAAATAACCATTTGCAACAACTTTCTACTGTATATATTACGGTGATTGTCACCCAGATGGCACTAAATAACCACTGAAAAATGTCTAGTGCCAACTTTACCGGTACCGGAACCGGAGGTGATATCCTCAAGGTTGACCTCAACCAACAATTTGACAAAGCAGACATGACATGGATAGGAGTGTCTTCAGCTTTGGTGTGGATTATGATTCCTGGCGTTGGTTTGCTCTATTCTGGACTTTCCAGAAAAAAGCATGCACTTTCGCTTATGTGGGCCTCTATCATGGCCGCGTGTCTTACTGCATTCCAATGGTTTTTCTGGGGTTATTCATTGACATTCAGTCATGAAGGTTCCAAGATACTTGGTAACTTGAAGAATTTTGCCTTGATGGACGTTTTTGGTGCACCAAGTGTGGTTTCATCTGTTCCTGATATCCTTTTCTGTTTCTACCAAGGAATGTTTGCGGCCACCACTGCCGTTTTGATGGTGGGAGCGGGCTGCGAAAGAGCCCGCTTGGGTCCAATGATGCTTTTTCTCTTCTGCTGGTTGACCGTTGTTTACTGTCCTATTGCATACTGGACTTGGAACCCCAACGGATGGTTAGCAAAATTGGGAGCTCTTGATTTTGCCGGAGGAGGCCCAGTTCACGAAAACTCTGGTTTTGCGGCCTTGGCGTATTCTCTTATTTTGGGAAAGAGACACGATCCTGTTGCTAGCGGCAAAATGCCAAAGTACAAGCCCCACTCAGTTTCCTCGATCGTCCTTGGAACCGTATTCCTTTGGTTTGGGTGGTTTGGCTTCAACGGTGGTTCCACCGGAAATGCTTCCATCAGATCTTGGTATGCCTGTGTCAACTCTAATATTGCTGCTGCTTGTGGAGGATTGACCTGGATGTTTGTTGATTGGTTCAGAACTGGAGGAAAATGGTCCACTGTTGGTTTGTGCACAGGTGCCATTGCGGGTTTAGTTGGTATTACACCCGCTGCTGGTTACGTTCCAGTGTACACCTCAGTTGTTTTCGGTGTTGTTCCAGCCATTGTTTGCAACCTTGCTGTTGACCTAAAGAACTTGTTACACATTGATGACGGTATGGATGTGTTTGCGTTGCACGGTATTGGTGGTTTCTGTGGCTCTGTGTTGACTGGTCTCTTCGCAGCCAATTACGTTGCAGCCTCTGATGGTTCCGTAGCGAACGATCCTTCGCTCGAAATTGCTGGTGGCTGGATGAACCATCATTACAAGCAATTAGGCTACCAGTTGGCTGGTTCCACTTCGGTAGGCTTGTGGTCGTTTGTGGTTACCTCTATTCTCTTGTTGGCCATGGACAAGATTCCAAAATTGAGACTCAGGTTGCACGAGGATGAAGAACTTTTGGGAACAGACATGGCCCAAATTGGTGAGCATGCCTACTATGAGGAGGACATTATGGGCCAAGAGAACAATGCCTATGTTATTGAGCCTATCAGATCCACGGGTGCTAGAGTTGCAAAATTAAAAGCAGCAGCATCTGAGATCCACCCAGATAGTGATGGACCAAAGACTTACCATGGTGTTGCTGCTGATGGCTTCGGTGCCTTGAGTCCTGACGAAGCTTCAGTCAGCGATAACTCCAAAAAGTAATGCACTGCCCCGAGACCTAGTCAATAGTCATGAAAACACTAATAATACCTAATACATTCAACAAAAATTCATGTCGCCTGCGCCATATGCACTCGGGGATATCGGGTAAAGCTGTCAAAGACCCTATTGGATGCTTTTCCGTTGGCGCATTCCTTATGGTAGTTTTTTTTTTTTTTTTTTTTTGGATGCGAATGATTTTCTTGTAGGTGCAGAATAATTTTTTGCTGGCGTTAAAGTCTGAGAAATGTCGCAGTGCAAATTCTCGGCTAGAAACCGATCTCGGAAATTAATTTCCCTCGATGTCCCAAGCTTCTTTTTTTTTGATACAGAACAAGAGAAGCTACGAATAGAATCGACTATCGAGTCATTTTGAGACAAGTCTGCAATACAAAATTGCATTATCGATAATCTCACTATTTTGACATCTCAGTGGGCTCGAAATTGGAAGCATTGTTCAGTCGAAATTGCGCATGAAACCGGACTTTAGAATGAGTGCAAGTGCACAAATGTTTCCAAAGCATGGGCATTTTCGCTCTTAACGCTCTTTAGCCTATTTTCTAAGATTGTGCAGGTGGCGAGAAAATTCTTGTTGACGCGCAATTTGCAGCCGGCAATACAAAAAAAAAAGGATTCGTCAAGCGAGAGAATGGAGAAATTAGGCTACTCCTTTAAGCTGAATATTTCATATAAAAATCTGCATTCAATCTCAATACGATTCTGTATAACAATAAATGTTTGGCGAGTTTTTTTGATAGCGAGCCGCATTGCAAGCTACTTTGGCTTCTTGAACTAATGAAGTCGGACCACATGAAGTAACAGCGAGAGACTTTACTTCCAGAGAATGTGACAAATCTTGGGAATGAGACTGAATTAACAAGGCTAGGTCAGGACGTCCAAAAAATTTCTGCATCTTATTATTTACCTTAGGATAAGATAAATCGTCCATTTCTATGGTCTCAATGCATTCCTTATTGTTGATGCTATTGGCTTCCGAATCAATGCTGAAAGATCCTTCTATAGTAGCTGGCTCTTCCTGAGTAATATATATGGAAAATTTTAACGATCCCAGTTTGATATATGGTACAAGCTGGTCAATGATATGTTGATACCATCCTTGATTTTCGTTTTTTCTTATGATCCACACCAAATGGATATACTGCTTTGCTGGTCTGAAGAGGAAATCTTGTTCTTCTTCCCTTCTCTTGACTTCCTGCAAAAGATCGAGTGTCAAAGGAAAGGTAAAGGAACCGCCAGAGCCAGCTGCAATAAAAAGACAAGTATCGAATGTTATGAATGGTTGATGCTTAGCACCAAATGGACCGATAAATTGTGCTTTCAATTTAATCTCTTTAAAATTTGTTGCATGCTCACCGCAGATATGATATTCTTCGTCGTATGATCCCGATGAGTTTTCCTCTGTGATTGAAGTATCGATGACGTGAATATCCGCGTGTTTTTTCGAATATTCATCTACTGAGCTATTGTCGTATTCTCGTTCCTCAACAATCTCATTTCTCAGTTCCTCGTCTTCTCCCCCCTCTTCTTCTTGCATTTGAATAATTTTCTTGTACAACTTTTTGGTGAAGCCGTTCTGCTTTCGAATCAAAAGCTTAATTTCTCCGGTATCTGCCAAGCTGGAAATAGTAAACGGGTGGTATTGCAAAAAACTCACCTTTGAAACATTAAGGTATACATGTTGTCCTGCTTTCCAAGTACTGAATTTTGGTAAGATTCTTGTCCACCAAGTATCACGAGCAAACCTTGTTTTCCGCACAGCGATGGAAACAAGCAACGTATTGTCGTCCAATATCTCGAATGTACATTTACCTTTGTTGGGCGAAAGTTTGTAGTGGATAAATCCCAAAAGTTTCATAAGTACTCTGTCGATAACGAGAGCATGCACTGATATAATGGTGATAGCATGATTTTCAGGGTTGTGAAAGAATGCAAAGAGCAACATGATAAAGGCAAATATTCTATGTTGGATCAGAAAAAAGTCATACGCCCACCTTCTGAACCATTTGTTACTGGCCCATGTCAAAAAGAAGAATGAGACATAAGCAATCATTCCAAAAATTTGAGGTGGGATTACAATCATAATAGGAAAGTTCAATCCGAGCCAATAACGACATGCCAAAATCAAGTGAGCGGTTACCAAAACCCACATAGCCCTACTTAACCATTTGTGCACGAATGTAAGCCTGTCATGCTGTAATCCACTAATCGATGTAATAAGATCATGTTTCATTACCAAAATCATAATCATCGGCAAGTTTCCAAGAGCAAGTCTCAGTAGACGTTTGCAAATAATGTACTGCCTTGGCTGATAGTTCAAGTCCGTAGTTTGAACAAAGCTTAAGACCCCAATAATAGATGAGTATGCTAAATAAAGAAGCACAAGGCTTGGTTGAAAGTATATTCGTTGTTTTCTCAAAGGGATCTTGAAGGAAACACAACTTGTCCATAAATCCCAATACTTTAAGAACCTAAAATATCCCTTTGACTTCAAAGAATTGGGGTCTCTTTTACTTCGCAAATAGCGAGGTATCCAATGAAATAAGACACCATGAAGAATGAAGCAAAGGATGGTTAATGCAAATACTAACCACTCGAACTGAGTATTTCTTCGCTTTTCCACATAGTATTGCAAGTTGAAAGGAATGGAAGAGGAACCCATTTTCACTGCCGGTGCAATTCCAGTAGATTCAAAAGTTACAAAGCTTACCTATTTCTGGGGTGTTGACCTCAGTATATTCCTTTAGTTATATTCAGAAAATTTTGAAGGCACCCAATGGTCACCCTACTGTGCAAGGAGATATCGGAAATAAAGATAATTTAGCCAAGGGGGGAATATACCAAGAATTTAGTTGCTGAAACGGCTTCATTGGCCACATCCCGTTTGAGAGCTTTATTTTTTAGATGCGATGGAATAGATAATTAATGCTCCAGTAAATCAGTTTGCGTGAATGCACTGCAAAGAAAGTAATGCATAATGCAAGCTCGTATTTTCTTGGATTCTGCACAAACTTGCATTTGTACAACATTGCCTTGCACATGGGCACAGGACAAGGTGCACCAAAGGCTCTAAGCTTGAACACATGTACAACAATCTTCGCTGAGTAGGTACAACGTGGAACCTTTACAACTTCGCTCCCCATATATGAGTTACTATAACTTGGGAAGTTATCAAAATCTTTCGAAAATGATCAGTAGCGTTGTCCTTTTAAACTTTGGCTTAATTCCGTACGCATATGTAACATGTAATGCAACGCACAAAAAAAAATAACCACAAATTGCGTTCTTAGTAGCGACGACATCAGACAAATCATCAATGTCTCCTCGTGACTTTGCAGCCTATATAACAAATTCACGGCCTCTGCTTTCCACCTGCCTCATCTAATACTCAAAAATGCAACTTTTCATCATTACTTCCTTGCTCTGCTCAATAGTGTTAGCTGAAAACTACGCTACCTATCCACAAGTTCCCCAGACCGCTTCCATCAATGGTTTTGCCGATCCCATTTATTCAAAATTGCCCAGTTGTGCCCTTCCTTGTGTAAAGGCTAGTACCGGAAACACACCCTGTCCATACTGGGACACTGGATGCTTGTGTGTGATGCCTCAATGGTCAGGTCTTGTTGCTCAGTGTATTGCTGAAAAGTGTTCAGGTTCAGATGTTGTCAGCGCTGCAAGCTTGGCCACATCGTTGTGCAGTAGTGTCGGTGCCAATACTTGGATGATGCCTGCCTCCATCTCTACTGAGCTTTCTTCAGCTGCAAGCGTCAAAGCTGCCGTCACTGGAAGTTCTGGCTCCTCGGCTGCTCCTGCTTCTTCTTCTGGTTCTTCCAACTCAAAAGGATCTTCAAGCACTACCTCTGCAGGAAAATCATCATCAGCTTCCTCTTCTGGTTCGTCTTCAGCTTCGGGATCTGCCTCCGCGGACAGTTCATCTTCCTCCACCAAAAATGGAGCAGGAAGTTCTGCCGTTGGAGTTTTCGCCGTTTTATTGTCATCTGCTCTTTCCCTCTGGATCTAGATCACTAGAATTACAAACAAATATTTATACCAGGCTAGATTAGGAATGCAATATACATCTAGCTATATCACTCAACGGAGAAAGTAGGTATAGAACTTGAATTCTGACACATGTAGCTACCGCGCTTGGAAGAGTTGCAGTCAGCTGGCTAGAGCTAATAAAATGTGTGACCTGATCGCTACATGTGGCCGACATTTGTGGAGGAATCCGACGACGGCGACTCGGAAACCGGTTATTTTGAGTTTCTCAAACGGGCACAAATTGGCTGTGAAAAATATTATTTAAGCGGACTTGCATACGCCTTGCATAACAATGTCGTACATAAAAGTTATCTAAAGCATCTAGGGCCCACGAACGCACCCTTTTTTTCCAAATGTCCGATGTTTCCACCACTTATGAGCCGATATTGCCCCCACTACCCGTTTCCGAGTTGCCTTTCCGGGGAACAAAATAGTTTGGATTGACAATAACCGCCCAGACCCAGGCATGTTCATGCGGCATCTTCGACAGACACAGACTAATACGGCGTTTTCATGCCGGTGATACTTCCAATTGGCTGCTATTCTAAACCGTACTAGTGCTCCCACTATGACAGTTTGAGTAGTGATGCAGGATCGCTTTCCGTTCTGGGAATGAATCCACCTGAATACGATTGCGAAAGAGTGTCTTCACTCAAGTATAAATATGCCCACTTTCGACAGAGAGAAAAGTTTCTCTCCCAAGAAGCCTTCAGTCTTTCCATCGCAGTCTATCCCAACATGAAGTACCAACTCGTTGCTACGCTCGCTATTGCTGCCCCAGCTCTTGCTGCTGAAAATCCTTACTCTACCTACCCTCAAGTTCCTAAGACCGCCTCCATCAACGGTTTTGCCGACCCAATCTATGACAAGTTGCCATCATGTGCTCAGTCGTGTGTCAAGGTTAGCACCGGTAACACTCCTTGTCCATACTGGGATCCTGGTTGTTTGTGTGTGATGCCTCAGTTCGGTGGAGCTGTTGGTGATTGTATTGCCAAGCAATGTCAAGGTTCTAACGTTAACCTGGCTACCTCTTTGGCTGTGTCTCTCTGTTCCTCTGTTGGTGCTCCTCAACCATACTGGAACATCCCAGCCTCTGTTGCTGCTGAGTTGCTGAGCGCCGAGGCCGTTGAACCAACCACATCCACTCCAGCCGCTACCACCTCCTCCCCAGCTGCTGCCACCTCCGAAGCTGCTTCCACCACGACCCCAGAAAACACCCAAGGTGCCTCTTCTGCTGCACCAGCTTCCAGCGCTCCAGCCACCACTGATGCTCCAACTTCTGCTGCTGAATCTTCTGCTGTTGAGTCTTCTGCCGCTGCCGAGTCTTCTGCCGCTGCTGAATCCTCTGACGCTGCTGAATCCTCTGCGGTTGATGAATCCTCTGCTGCCGCTCATTCTTCTGCTGCTGTCTCCTCCGAAGAGTCATCTGCTTCCGCTGCTGCTTCCGCCTCCGCTGCTGCTTCCGTCACCGAAGCTAACCAAGGTTCCAACAACTTGCCAGCCTACGCTGTCACCTTTGCTGGTCTCTTTGCTGCTGTTGCTATGTTCTAAGTAGCCTGGTTTTAGTCTCTCGTAATTTCGGTTAAATGGCTTACTTAATTAGATATTTTTTAAACACCAACCTATTGTAGATTTTGTTGATTAAGGAAGTTTCCAGTAGATTTAACGTGGGGCCCTTGAGAAAAAAGATACTCTGTAGTGTATGGATAATGAATGTTTAGTTGGGTTATAGACATTTGAATTTTGCACACTAAACAAATTATGGTCAAAAGTCCCCTTTGTATAGACCAAAGTAATTTATCTTCTGAATGTGATTAGGTTTCAACATGATAAGATAAGGAAAGGTAAGATAAGATGACACAACTGCCTTCATTAATTATCAACCTAATATCATGAGTTGTGTGTTGCACACTTATTGACACTGCGTGAGTGAGTGCACAACCAACAATTTTAAATACTGCAGTTGGGGTGTTCGTGGCTGGTGCGAGTGGGTGCAAAAAAATTCTAAGAATTTTCGAACCCGTGTAAATAAGATGAAAGATGTAGAACAATTCCAATAAATTATGGGTATTATAATTCCTGCTTAGCCTGGTAAGAGTTGAATGCTATAAATTTAGTAACTTTTATAAAATTTCCGAAAATTTTGGACAATTTTACGACCCATAACAACGGGTGCTCATGGTTTTTTTGGACAGAGCGACATTGTTCGTAGACGGTAGGGCGGTTGATACTCAGGATTTAAGTAAAATCTCGTAAGGCATACGTATATTTTTCTCTCTTTACCTTTCTAGCTTCAGGTAGTTTATCAGATTTTCAAACCTGTGGGGACGATAGTTTTTAGAGACGATGATTCTACGTTCCAGCCAACGAAGACCCTGTAGTTCCATCATTAAGATTCAAGCAACTTTTTCTTTATACACTAGTTATGTGAATTCAAATGTACGAATGACAGCACTGGTAATAGTTTCATGTCATATATTCGACCACACAAGTAGCCAAACCTACGGTCCTGTGAGTCGGCCACGTTCTGACCGTTTTCCAAGAGCTAACTATTGCAGTTTGAAGTTTCCTTCCAGCTCATATACTATACGGGAAAACTGGTATTGTTCCTCGCAACCCTGCACTTCGCAGCCGATATCCGCTGTCTATTAACCCGCATTCCCGTAATTAAAGAAATATGATCACCTGATCACTCCGCACGTGCCTATAACCGACCAATTCCCGACTTTCCGAGCACTCAACCAGCCCACAACACTTCACCGGACCTGGCTGCATCAATCGTACATCGAAGCCACCGTGCACCAATTGCAGTTTACCGTACACTTCCAGCGACATTACAGCTTCCGCCCGGGCGTTTTCATCTACAACCTTACACAGGCTTCCAAAATCTTCCATAGAGACATATAGAAGAGCCTCCCAAGCCTCCAACTTCGGCTAACAAACATGGCAGAACAACCCCACGGAGAGTCGGTGTTTGCCACCACAATCTTGACCTCCAAGACCCCGCAGCAAGCCGCCATCATTTTGCCCAACAGCTTGGACGCCACCACCCATTTGGTTGACGAAAAGCTTATGACCTGGTTTAACCGCTACACGGCGGCTATCCGCAGTCACAACCAGACCCTTCAGCAATTGCATGACGAGGGAAGCCAGTTCTTTACCCAGGACCAGTACTTCAGCGAATATGGGAACTTTCCTCGCATCTGGAACTGTTTGTTGAGTTCGCTTAAGGTGGAACACGACAACAACGAGGCTCTCTACAAGAGCGTGAAGCTCGACATCGTGGGTCCGTTGAAGGACATCATGGATAAGGACGTGCGGTTGTCGGAGTTGATGATCAACAGTCAGGAGCTTCAGGAGATCAGTGCTAAGTTGACCCACAGAGATCCCAACGCTGAGATTGAGTGGAACTATAAGGCTCCTCAGTCGTTCCAGAACTTGGAGAATTTCAAGTCGTTTGAGATCCAGCTCTTGTTTGATATTGTATTGAACTTCTTTCAGTTCCACAGCACGAAATTGAACCGCGACACTGAAAACAACGTCAACTCCACCAACTACCTCTTGAACAACTTCAAGTTGTCCAACGAAATAAGCCACTATTTAGACTACCTTGTCAAGACCGATTTCAAGCCTTCCGACAATAGCGGATTCGTCAAGCAGCAGCAAGATCTTCAAAAGAAGCAGCAGCAGAGCTACAACAAGCAGAACAAGAGAACTTCGCTTTTGCCTCACAAGTCCGACGCTCACTCTATCACCTCGGGAAACAGCGTCCCTTCTGCAGTTTCGCAAGGCAAGAGGAGCTCCAAGCTCAGATCGAAGGTGGGATCCATCTTTGGACGTAAGAACAAGGCCGACAAGAAGGGATTCACTGCGGACACGATTCCAGAAACCGAGTCCATCAACACCACGACATCGAACCAGTTACCTGCAGTTGGAGTCACTCACCGAGCCTCTGATTTGACTAGGTCTTCGGCCTCGAGAACAAATTCCGTTAGGAGACCCTCCAACATCCAAAATGGTCAGGCAATTCCTCCTCCTCCACCGGCCCAGAAGTACACTGAACGCACTCCAACCCAACCTGAATCGAGACAGTCAGACACCTCTGCCATCAACTCAAATAGAGACGTTTCCACAGCGTCCACTGCTCCGCAATCGTTCCCATCACCAAAATACTACACTAACCCAAACTCTTCTGCTAAAGCCGAGAACTCGGTTCCACTTTCTTCTTCTTCAGCACCTTTAGTTGCCAGTAAGCCCACCGCAAAGAACAACACAAGTGCAATGCCACCTGTGACCACACCTGTACTTAACGAGGGCGCTGAACAACAATTTGAATCACCAAATGTGATCCCTTACGACAGATCAGACTCATCTTCAGACGAGGAAGGTCCCGAAGACGTTGCTAGAAATGGCCGCAGATTATCTATGCTCGAAAGGCACGATTTGGCTCCTGCACAACCAGACCATCTCAAACAGGTGGAACTTCCAGCTGCTCCTGCAAAGGCACCTACCGATGGCACTGCTTCATTAGATAGAGGAATCACACCTCCTGCCGACCCGTTCTACCTCGAGAGATCGAGACAAAGCAGTGCTGGAAAGTATAGTTTTGAATTTGGTGATGATCAAAAGCCCATTGAGGCAAATTCGAAGCAAGTTGATTCTCATGCCGCTGGAAATGAGCAGCTTCCTGAACCACAGTTTGTGGACTCTCCTACAGAAAAGCCTGTGCATTCAATTGCTCCGCCACCACCGCCACCTTCCAGAAAGGTCATTCACCATGAGTCAGAAGAACTTCAGGCCCCTACTACTCAGCCAGCACAAAGAAATCGGAAAGACATCCAGTCGCAATATTTCCACAACTTGCCTAACGCTCGTGAATCTTTTATCCAACCATCTGGTAGTTTTGCTGAAAGTCCTCAGGCGACATTACTTAACCAAAATACTGGTAGTTCTTTGTTGAAAAATAATGACGTTTTCAAGCATTTTGACAGCAAACAGGCCGAAGTTACTGGGCTCAACTCATCCATAGCTGAAGTGGTCAATGTTACATTCAAAGATGGCCAAATCACCAAATCCCAGATTATTGGAGAAATTGCTTTCAACTATAATGTCAAGAATGCCCAGGTTCCAACCGAGCCAATTGTGCTTAACATCCCAAAAACATTTGAGAAGACTGTGGTGAACACAACGTTTGTTGATCAAGTCTCGGACGATAAATACAAGGTGGATGTCTCCCAAATCTTGTCTAAGACCTTAGGTGGATTGAAGTACTTGGCTAAGTTGAATGAAAGCCAGGTGCCCATTATTCTCCATCATGTGTGGAAGTATGAGCCTCACCAGGCAAGTTTGATGATAAACTTGAGATTGAATCCAAGCATCAAGCACAAGGTGATTCTTAACAACTTGGTTGTTTCCGTGGCATTGAACTTGGATGTGAAGTCAAATTCGGCCTCCTCCAAGCCAACTGGATCGTTCAACAAGGAAAAGAACAGAATCACTTGGAGATACACCAGTCCGCTTATTTTGGGTGAAGGTACCCTCGAAGAAAGACTCATTGCTAGATTTGTAACGGAAGGCACCGCTTCAGAACACGAGTCTGGAGTGCAACTTAAGTTCCAAATCCAAGACCCATATCTCCAAAACACTAACATTTACGACAGTGCTGGAAAAGACATTCCTGTTGTGAGGAACTTGATTAGTGGCACGTACAGTGGCCACACAGCCTGATGACTTTATTTCGTTTGTTCTTAATAAATATGCTAAAAGAAAGGTAGACAGAGGACGGACCGGGGCTACACTTATAGTGCCGTGTTAAGTACATAATTGGATTAGTGAGGAGATAATTAGCCATTGCAACAGAAGATGGTAATGGCAGCTGGTTTCAGAGTAGGCTAGCCAAGGACGACATCACCGATGAAAATAAAGCAGCTTCCACTCTAATCGGATTTCTTCTGATTCTTTTCCTCGGGAGTCAACGCATCGTAAGCCTTTTGCAACCCCTGGACCTGTTTCTTGAACACCTCAATGTCTTGTTCCTTCATTTTGATCAATTGCTTGTACTTGGCGATCTCTCCTTCTTCATCACCTTGCACAGCCCTGGCCTCCTCGGTGATTCTTCTGTATTCCGCCTCCTTGGCCACCAACTTGCGCACCGTCTTGTCCACAATGAAAATCGCCAAGTTCAAGTACAATACAGCCCCCGTCAAGTAGAGGTTTCTTTGGGCATAGAACTTGTTGGCAAGTCTTTCGTGGGTCAATGTGTCGCTGTGGCCGTTGTAGCGCTGCAATCTGTGCAAGCAGTCCATGAATTGCATTCCCAAGAGAATCACCGAGAAAACAAGCCCCACCTTGAAGTTCTGGTTCTTCTCCAAGGTCTCGCTGATACGGACAAGCTTGGTTCTCAACACATGCGGCAATGGCAGAAGAAGCAACACGAGGAGCGCCATCTGCAGCATAAGCGCTCCAAAGATGAGCAGCATCTGGATACTCATGGTGATGGATGTAGGTGAGAGGGAGGCGTAGAACAGATTTCACCTGAAATGCCCACGTCATGTTCACGTGCGGCGACACGCGTAGACGGCTGAACATGGCTACTATGAATAGCAACAACAAAGAGGTCTTCTAAACTCCGTTGTGACTAGTGAATGTCCGTTATGAGTCCGCTAGCATCATGAATATTGTATCGTGTTGACGGTCGGTGATGGTCGATATTTTGAGTGAAGATTATTCGTCTACTTGCGACCCTGCGCCTATTTGAAGGAGCCCTGGTCCCTGCTGAGCATCAGAGACATTAGATATATACTGTTGGTTCTGCACAAATAGTGCGGAATGTACTTCAGGATCTAGATGGCTCTGTAGAGTTCTTACTTATGTATGGGGGGCGCCTGCGCCTACTTGTAGCTGGGCTTATGGATTTATCCTTATCTATATAAGGGTAATGCCAGTCTCTAGGTCAAGGGGATAAGAGAAGATACGACTGTTCTCTCTACCTAACCTGCGGTCCGAGCATCTAATTTATTTGGTCGTACACCCGAGTGTACACGATTGAGCTACTTGGGCATCGCACGACTAATAGATTAAGAGTCAAAACTGACTTCTGCCTAAATCAAAAACTAAGAAGATGGCTGCGAAACGCACTATCTCCGCCAGGGAAAATATTTCCCCGGATACTCCTCCGAGTGATATGAGCCTCTTGCTGAAAGTGCTAGAGAAGTGATTGGTGACTCTTGAGAAGAATTTGCTAGAGAACTCAGAGAATTTATCGCTGGACCGAGAAACAGAGATCGTCAATCAAATCTGGCGGCGAACTCTGGAACCTCACTTAAAGATAAGAACAAGTTCGCAAAAGAATTTGCCAATGACATTTTCAATGCATATTTTAAGGACTTAAAGCCATTGACCAATACGGTTGAAAACTTATGGTATTGGGACCAAACAATGACAAGCTATTTCACAATGGTTGAAAATATCGAAGTCACTATTAGAGAAGGAATCGATGCTGTTGACTTTGATGATATGGAATTGATGTATTTCAAGGGTAATGATCTTAAAGATGTTTACTTGTACCATATCCGTGAACTTACGCGTTTATTTGAGTCCCTAAAATTACTTCCAAAGTCAATGTTAGTGAAGGATCCGATTGAGAGATACAGACTAATTCTTGAAAAGATTGACTTTGTATGGACCGGATTGTTGCTAAACTGATCAAACAACAACAACAGATAGTACTTTTCTCGTGATATACCTGGGTGGTGTAATCTATTCTCTTTGAGCCTTTTGTGGTGGTAAAAGTCAGGCGATTTATGTTTGGAGGCTCCGACCCGTACCGTCCCTTCCAAATACATGGGCAACATTATTTCGTAGAATCTGGAACCAGAAAGGGTTATTTTGCGAAACTAGAGTTAACATATTAAACTATTGAGTCCGAGTCTCAGAGTCCACTATTACCCAAACTTCAAAATTCCGGCCATAGGCGACTTGCGTCAAGGCCGGAATAGAAAGATTCGAAAGGGTGCAATTCGCTACCGCTGCGGCAGCTTCATGCGCAAGGCCAATTTTCGATTCAGAGCAAGCTGAACCCTAAGACAGTCACATAATTGGTATAGAACTGACAAAATCCACCAATCCCAAAAATCTGGACTACCTAATCCCCCAATTTTTCTCTATCTGTAAGCAGATTAGTGCGTTCAAGCGACTCCAATACTGTGAGGCGGGAGTTAGGGCTCGTAACCTTCGACTTCCCGGTTTTTGCATCCAATAAATTAATAAGCTGCACCAACTATACCTTGGCAATAGAACACCACAACCGTATAAATAGAGTGTTTCTTGAAAGCATTTCACTAGAATAGAGTTTTCTTTAGACACGATTCCTTGTTTCAGTTGATAATGTCCACTCCCTCCGCAATCAGCAATATTATTCTCAAGAATAGCCCTGAGAAAGACATCAATTACGCTCTTGGGCAAGCAGACTCAACGTTTGAAATCGTCTCCAAACCTTTTACTGAGACGGATTTGCAGGAAGGAGAATTTCTTGTGAAGAACTTGTACCTCTCGAATGATCCGGCACAAAGAATTTGGATCCAGAAAGGAGCCGACGCTTCCAGGGCTTACCTACCCCCAGTAGCTGCTGGACAGCCCATGAGAACAGTTGCGATTGCAGAAGTAATTGTTTCCAAATCCTTAAGATTCAGTCCAGGGGACAAGATAAACGGCTTGTCAGTTTGGGGAGACTATGCTGTTTTGCACGAAAGTTCCATGCTTGGTAAAATTGATTCTGTTGAAGGTTTGAACTTATCCCACTTCCTTTGGGTGGTAGGACTCACGGGCTATACCGCATATATAGGTTTGGTAATTGCTGCTGCGTTTAAAGAGGGTCAAACCATTGTTGTGTCTACAGCAGCTGGCTCTGTCGGGTCGCTTGTTGTACAGCTTGCCAAAAATGTCTACAGATCCAAGAAAGTGATTGGGCTCTCTGGATCCGACGAGAAGTGCAGATGGGTCGAATCCATAGGCGCTGATATTTGTATCAATTACCACGACAAGGACTATCAGGAGCAGCTCACAAGGTCCATTGGGCCCGATTTTGTGGATGTCTATTTTGATAATGTTGGCGGTGAAATGTTAAGCTTTATGCTCACAAAGGTCAAAGAACACGGCCATGTCGTTGCTTGCGGTGCTATTACTGGATATAATGACAAAGAGAATTTGAAGGTCCTGAACTGGGAGCATATCATCAACAACAGCTTGAACGTTCGCGGGTTTATTACAAGCCAATTTGAGGACCACTGGCCTGCTGCGAGAGGATTATTGATCGAAAGTATGAAGGCAGGAAAAATCAAGGAGGATGGTTCCATCACCATTAGAGACATCTCGAATGACTCGAACTGGTTGGAAAAAATTCCCCTAGTCTGGAAGACGTTGTTTGACTCCAGTAAACCTACTGGAAAATTGGTAACCAAAATAGTCTAATGCCTACAAATTGAACCAAATATTAAATTTATTGGAAACTAGCCAGTGCTGGTAATTTCGGACCTATAATCCTGTCACCCTCTTCGCGTAGTTATAAGCAATAATACTGAAAACCACCATGCTGGCAACAATTCCGAAGAACCACGTTAGACCTGGATGGTCCTGTCCCGGTACAAGGCAGTTCATACCCCACAAACCTGTAACAACATTGATGGGTAATACGATTGTACCCAAGACGGTAATTTTGCCTAAAACATCATTCGTATCGTTGTTAACCTTTGTCATGTCAATATTAATCTGCGCCAAGTAATTTGAATGGAAACGAGCAAGGAGTTTTTCATAATGGTTCAAGGATTGGATCATGGTGATAATGTGATCCTGGATATCACCCAAGTACATTCCAATTTCTGACTTGGTTGTATCACGACCTTCGTAGATCGACTCGCTGAATCTCTTACTAAATCCCTTGATAACATCAGCTTTGGAACCCAACAAGCGTAAAACTGACATAACTCTCTTACGACATTCACCAATTCTTCTAAGCATATCTCCTTTACGCTTCCAGCCAATAGTTTTCGATTCTGTTTTTGAGCTCCTGCTACTCTTGGAAGGACTTTTGATAGAGCCCGAAGAAGGCCTCACACTCTTGAATCTCAGCGCAGCACCGTAATCAACAGTAGATTTCGTCCGGGAACGTCTGAAGAAGACATTTTCCTGATTTTTGGGGCTCTCAGAACTCTTTCTCCTCCTCCTACTTCTAAAAGCACGTTCATGATGGTGAGTTTCCTCCTCTGAACCCAGATCATCGTCCAGGTCTGAGTCTGAATCTGAGTCTGAATCACCAGCATGCATTTTTAAAATTGCGTCCTCGATTGAATTGACTTCCATTTCTATGCTCTCGATCATAGGAGCAAAAGAGTCAGTAATATCATCCACCAATGCGTAGCAGATCCAGTCTGAGGTGACTTGCAAGTAATCTTTGAGTAGACGTGCTCTTCTCCGAACGTTGATGGGGTGAGGAGTTGCTGAAAAATGAAATGTAATGACTGCATCTTTGAAGACAATCATATACATATTTAAAGGCAGTAACTCTCCCTCTCTTATTTTCTTGTGTTTTGATTTCATGGATTCAGATCCCTTGGTGGGAACTCGGTTATAAGATTGACCAGCGTTCCTTCTATCATTATCAACGCTTTTCTGGCGAGCGACAGTTTTGAAAAAGCCCCAAAACTTCGATTTCTTCTCTGGAGATCCAAAAATACTATTACTGTCATTATCATTACCTGCTCTCTCATACATCTCTTGAAGCTTGTTGAGCTTTTTCTCTTGTTCCTTCTGTTTCTGTTTTCTTCTTTCATAGACCACGTCAAATGAAGTAAAACAAATGAAATAATACGACTTAAAAAGCTCAACCTTTTCGCGGGTTTCGCCTAAGAATATATCTTCTGTTGTTAAGGGATGGATACCGAAAGTTTTGGAAAGAACCTTCATTTCCTCCTCGGTTGGATCCAACACATCTAACCAGTACGGGGTTGGAGCACCTTTTTCTGTCGTTGCGACAACGGGACCACCCTGGGTCTCCGGGACAGGAGTCTCCGTACCTTTTGAGTTCTGTTTGACGACTTTTGACAAGGGCTGCACAGCCAAATTGTTATTTGCCAAGTTGAGTGTGGAAACGTTATGACTATCACTTAAACCAGGACTTGCCAAGTTGGAGACACTAGTAGCCGAAGGAGATTTTGAGGGGGAGGTTAAATGGGTTGGTCTAAATAGGGCCACAAGTTTTTCGTAGGTACTGTCTTCGTCTTCACGAATTTCTGATGCAGATGTTGGTTCAGACATTTTTCTTTCGGTTTCCTGCCTTTCGGATTCAGCTGGGGTATCTCCTGCGATTAAACCACTGATAGTGGCAGCATGAATTGTTGTCTCAAGGTCTTCTCTAAAGTAGGTGAATCTGCAATGCTTTGAGTCGTACTTTGTAGGACGGTTCGATTGTTTCCCTTGACGAGGGCTCTGTGCTCCACCATTGACCAAAATCGTTTGTACTCGCTCTTTGGACTTCTCCCAAGGCTGAATTGGTGTCGGTCTTATGCGGAAAGAGTCGTTTAACAGATCCAAAGATTCAACCTCGTTCACATGATAATTTCCGAGTAGAGGCGTGTCTTCATTACTTTCTCTGTTTCTAATCTTGGATGTGGGCAGAGAAGCTGAATCATTGTGATGAATAGGAGGACGCTGCCTGAAATCAATATTGAAGCGAACTTGCTCATCGTCTTTAGAGCTCTCCGCAAATTCCTCCAATTCTTCCTTGATGTACTCTTCTAACACTTTCAAGTCGGGCCATTGGGAGTTATCTTTGATGTGGTTTCCATGCTGATCATAGTAGTCTGGGAAACAGACGTCGTCCAACGAAGTAGAGTCACTGGAGTGCTCGGAGGAAGGGTTGGATGCTCCAAACTCGTATGAGTTAATGGAGAGACGTTCCTCTTCGTCTCCATCTGCGTAAGACGTCAGGCGATGCAAGTTTTCCCCTCCGTCGAACGGATCGGAAAACGACTGGTTGCGGGCAAAGTCAGTCTGCTCTCTAGTGTAGCGGTCCATATCAAGTGCCACGGCACGGTAGGAATTCTTGGGGGCACTGGTACGAGGCGACGGCTGACTATCGGTCCGCAACAAGCTCTGGAGGTTCTGGTTGGTTAATGGCAATACGGGGCTACCCTGAGCTTCTCCTGCTTGCTGATCACTGCGTTGAGTGTGTTGTAATTGGTGGGAGGCTCTTCTCCTCCGGGACCTGCTGGGAGCAGAATGTTGGTGGACCAAGTCGTCATACTGGCGGTGGTCGATGTACACTCCTGAGTTAAGGAAGTCGTCAGAGGAACTTTGTCTGGAATGTTCCTTGGAGGCGCTGCTCTTGGTAATATGGCTAGTACTATTCCTGGAAATGTTAGACTTGTGATTGGAGCCTTCTTGACCGTTGGAGGTCTTTCTATGCGCGTTTCTGTTAATGTGACTCATCAGTTTAGTTCATTATTGGGGTTGTTCCGTTCTTACGGTAATGTTTTGCAACGAAGTAGACGGGTGAGTATAATGGAGCTGGAAGCTTGGTCGGGAGCACAAGGGGTTTCAAATAAAAGTCTGTTGGTCTCGTGGTCTTCTATCACTCTGGTGAATACTGGCGATGGTTCGTACGTTGTCCGTGATGATTCAGTGTCTGTGAATCTTTGATATTGGCGATAGCGGTAAGTGCACTCACACTGATTAGTGCGGTCAGCGATATCAGGAACAGAAGAACAAGGGCACGGCTAACGTGGTATGGTTGACTAGAACAAGAAAACGGAGCTTTCTGCGTGGCGTCGCTATAGATTGTAAAGCATGCGGATTTCCGGTATTTGAATTTAGGACATCTACGAACCTTCCAAGTGTATTGTTACGCTGAAGCGCAATTAATGCGCAAAAGCCGAATTCGCCAGTTTCAAGTTGAAGGCTGGTATCGCGGCTACTCGGATCACACGGGGTTTGTAGGGAGCGAGAGGTACGGGCAAGCACAGATAGATCTACAGGGAATAGTGGTCAATTTGTCCTATCGTTTGTGTTACGTAAATCTTGACTAATGGCAGCAATCAATTCCGAGACATCGTAGCCAAGAATTGGGCGCGCGGCTCTCAATTGCGCTCGGGTTGCTATAAGAAACAATAATAAGAATTACACCAGTTTTACCCTAACCAGCCTGCCAACATGCTTACGACCTTATGGATATTGTGGCCAAATTTCTTTGTTTCCACTCACAACAAGCTGTTTCCTCTATATTTAGTTCTGATATATTAGCAACAGTTTCAAGTTCTGAAACGGATCTTATGATAATTGCATAGCTTTATTTCTGCCTTATTACTTCTTCGTTCTGTTCTTCATTTTCTGCGGTATTCACCTCATCCTCTTTCTTTACAGTTTCAGTACCTTTCTGCTCGGATCCTTTTTCTTCAACCCGGACCTTCTTCGGACCATCCAATTCGCTCAATGCTTCCTCGATCTCCTTTGCGGATGCCAACAATTTCTTCCACACCTCTTCTGTCAAGGATATTCCCTTGTTTCCAGGCTTCTGTTCACCACTGGCCTTGTCCACGTAGAAGTCACGTATGTCTACCAACTTGACATTATTGAACTTTTTCACTGTCACCTTCTTTCTTTTATCAAGCTCTATGACGGCATTGTTGTCGGAAACTTCGTTTGCAGTGCTGAAGGTACGTTTGTATGCCATGGTTGTTCCTAAGGTAGATGGAAATTCTACGCGTTTGAAAATGTCCTACTGCGAGGCACCAGGGGACTCTCACCGCGGCATGTGGCACTAGAAAGTTAAAGGTGCCGCTATTTTCGTGCCACGAGCCCTCGCTAGCAAAGTAATTGTCGCTAATTTTGCGAAGTCTCGCGCTACACTACCGAGACGTTACGGGACCAGCGCCTTCTCTCTATTCGTCTATTGTATAGTCTATTTTCTATCAATCCCACTAGGCCAGACCTCATTATAGTGTTCGCCAAGAAGCTCTTTTACCTTCTCGAAGAGTACTTCGTCCGTCTCATTCGTGCTGCTTAAGTTTCTCGAAACTTGCCAGTAGCTTGAAATAGCAAGGTCTAATTCGGAAATGTTAGACACTCCCAATACAATCGATGTGGAGTTATTCCACTGGTGATCTTCGCTCTTGTGGGTGTCGAATAACCACCTCTTGAGAGCAAATCTTGTCGCCAAGTCGGCCAACTCGACACCGTACTCCTTTTGTAAATACTGAGCAATTTCGTAGACTTTGTCTTTGAGTACTTGCGACGCTGGATGGAAGCTATGGGTAACGCCTGATCTCAACAAGGACATGCTCAAAATGGACCCGTTTTGAAGCTTCTTAATACCACATTCGTCGTGGAATTTTTCGTAGTAATCAAAAAGAATAGTGTTCTGGAGACAGCCGTTGGAATACGACAAAATGGCATCAAGAGATCCAATTTCAGGGTTCTTCGTGCTTCCCAATGCAATCTGGTAGAGAAAGTCAACCGGGTATCCTGAAATACCGAAGTTGCGGATAAGTCCTTCATTCTTGAGCTTTCTCAACTCCTGCAACCCTTCGTAGATCTTCTCTTCTTCCACAAACTCAATATCGTGCATGTATACCAAATCGAGATACTCGGTTCCCAATCTCTTGAGGGATCTGAGCACGGAGGATCGGACGTTTTCCTTGCTGTAGTCAAATTCATCCAACTTGATTCTTCCGGCTTTGGTACAAATATAGTACTCGTCCCGAGAAAAGCTCAATTCCTCCAACGCATGGCCCAAGAGCTCTTCCGAAGGTCCATAATATGGTGAAGTGTCTATAGCGTTCAACCCAAGTTCGAACGCTTTATTAAGAATATCTTTGATGGGCAAGTTTTCCGGTCTGCTGGAGTACTGATGGTTGAAAACTGCACCGCCAATAATGAGGGGTGGTAAGTTCTTGATGGAGTACGGCTGCTTGACCGTAGTGGGTCCTATGGGCTCAAGGGTCGTCATATTCCGTTCTTTGTAAAAAGTAGCCTTGGCTGATAAATCAAGATAGCGCGGACTATGTGGTTCCAGAGCCGTTGGCATATGCAGGATTTGGCACCCAAGGCGTTCTTAAGCTGGTAGAATAGGAGAAAGAGGAAATTGACATCACCTTCGCTACTCGGTGCATACGCTATTCACTCACATTTCTCGTTTATTTTTCCCGTTCTAAAAAACATTGCTTCCCTCTATAAGATAATTTCCAGGTACCAATCCTACGGCACCAGTCTGATCTCCGGTATTGGCTCCCAATTCACAGAGGAACCAGTTATCCTCCTGTTTGTGCAACACATACATGTCCCAGCCTTTCCTAAAGAGTAATTCGCCTTGGTGCTGTGGCTTGTATGAATATCTAGCCTTGGCTTTGGTGATATACGGCCTTCCTGACGAAGCAGTCACTTGAGGCTCCACCATAGCCCTAAGGTTGGTATATGACTTGGTGGGGGATTTCAGGAGGGTCCTCCTGGGCCTTTGGTCGCTCTTCACGATACAAGTGGCAGCCAGGTCGTCGTGCTCTTGGTATGATGGTTCGTATGGGTCGAGCATGGATTGCGGTCTCTGTCTGGCGGGAGCTTGGCCCTTCGACATAGCGAATGGCTCGAGCATTGACTTAGGACGCAGCTTGCCTGCTCCGTATCCCACTCCTCCTGGACTTGAAAAGCTGATCGACTCGTAACGAGTAGCCACTTCATTGTGATCGTCAACATAGTCAGACGAAGGTTTGTATGGTGTGGATGGAGCTGACTTTGCGCTCACAATTCTGGCATCTTCCTGTGCCTTCGCTCTACGTACCGATCTTCGGTACTGTGAGACATCTCCGTTTCCTCCTGAGTTGAGATCCTCCAATGCCTTCGCTATGAAGTCAATGGAGAAGTCCTTCATGATGGGAACTTCCTTAGTATTGGTTTGCGCAGAAAGCTTAGGGATGGATGCTAAGGGAGGTAATTCCTTGGACTTGAGGTTGATTTGCTCCTGGAATTGGCTTAACTGCTTTTCCTTTCTTCTTGGAGATGCCCAGTGTCTTTCAGAAGTCGAGTAGTTGGATGAAGAATAGTTTGTTGGGTTGGAGTAGTTCGACGAGCCGTTGCTATGGGCTAACGCATCATCATGCTTGTTGTTGATGGAGAACACATCATTTCTATCTTCGGGTGATGAAGAGTATACCGAATTGGACTTTGGTTTGATCTGAGGATAGTCTTGGAGACTACCTTGGGTTGCCGTGTTTGACGCTCCATTAGTTGTTGTTGGTGGTGGCTTTCTCGAAGGCGAGGGTGTTTTTGGAGGGGATTGGGAAAAGTCTGGTGGTGGCAAGTCCACTGCGGGTAACTGCTTGCTGTTGGAAGATGATGAAATTGGAGGCAACTCCTTCTGATGATTTTGGCTTGATCTTGGTGATGCCTGAGATGCATGCGAATATGTGGAGTAGGTCCGAGAGAGAATAGGCTGATAGTCTGGAGTTTCGTAATTTGCCGTGGTAAAATCTCTGGAGTTGGAGCCATCGTCGTCATATCCGTTTAAGAAATCAACGAATTGGGGCTCCTTGTATACCTTGTCGCCACTTCCGTAAGTCAAGCCGAAATCGTGAAGATCCTGCGCTGGTTGGATTTTGGCGAACACCGATCTAGCCAAGTCCACGGATTGGTCATGGTCCACACATAAGGTTGCAATATTGTTACAGAAATTGAAGCAGTTGACCTTGCACAACTGAATACGCTCAATTTCCAACTTATAAAAATCCTGCAATGCGATGGACCAGTCCTGGATATATATGTCGTTCAACTCCTTGTACTGGGCCAAAGCCTGTTGGTATAACTTTTTGGAGTGGTTCACTGACTGCGAAACCTTGGAAAGCTTTGCCTCGTTCTTCTCTAACTCTTTACCCCAGGTGGTCTGGCAGCTGAGCTGGAGTGACTTGATAGCAATGCAGTCCTCTTGGAACTTGGACTTCGTGGACTCGAGGTTCTTGGCTGCGTCGCTGCGTCGGTTTAGAATCTTGCTCATGTGGTGGTCAATCTTGCCCACTTTCTTGGTGTATACGTTGAAGAAGTCCGTCAAGTTGTCGTAGTTGATTTGGCCGATGGACTTGATGAACTTGTTGTTATACTTGTTCATTTGATTGTTCTCTGAGGATAACTTGTCGAGGGACTTCTTGAGCGAGCCGGTCTCGTGGCTCCCAAGTGTCACCCGCTGGTTCAACTTGTCGAGCTTCTTGGTGTACTCCTTCTCGATCATCATGCGTTCATGGTAATAGTCTAGCAACTCCTGGAGAGTCCCCACAGAGTCCTTGATACGGGTCTGGACGGCTTTGAAGCCTGCATCGGTAGGGCCCCAGAAGCTGTTAACGAAGGAGTTCTGTTCGCTTCGCGTGGCTCCGGTACGGCTCATTCTGTGTTGGTGGACCAGGTGCAAAAGAACAAAAACAACGGTATAGCAGGTGCTGTGGCAGGAAGGACGAAGTCAATGGGGGGGTGGTGATGAAAACAACAGTGCGTGAAGAGCTGTGCAGCCAGGAAAAGAAGCGTAGCGATGGCGGTTACAAAAGTTAGCGGTGGTTGCTTCTTTTGTTGACAAGCAATACTTCACGAGTGGGACATACGAACATTGCCGCATTGGGCAGACAATAACAGATGAGGTAAGCCGCGCCCAGCCACTTATGTCATCAGGCACCGCAGGATCTGGGGCGCTGTGGCTTCGTCGCTGACGTAAGCAGCGTGCGACCCCTGGGACCATTCGGACCGGCCTCCTACGCTGGCCATAGCCGCAGCCTCGGATGCGCATCCGCCCAGTTATGTCGGGTCCTGCACACAGTCCTATCATCGTTAACAGCGCAATGGCTAATATTGCGACATCTTTAAGCTATAAAGCAAGCTATTTGCATGTTTTAGACGGGTTAAATCTAGAGTGAAGAGCAGTCACACATGTCTTCCACGATACACCCCCTACCAGACGAGGAACCCGCATCGCTGTCAACGGTGGTCCCCGCCCCAGTCTCGTCAGAACCCAAGGTCCCAGCCTTGGCTGCGGATCTTGACAGCACTAACACCTCCAAAGCACGCAGGGCGTTCTCTGCCACCATCAAATTCCTCGTGGCGCAATGGTTCTTCATCACCCTCGCCATCTTCATCGTCATTGCCCGGTTTGCACCCAACTTCGCCAGACAGGGAGGCCTCATACGGGCAGAGTATACCATCGACTACGGAGCAGTAGCGGTGATCTTCTTGATCTCGGGCATCTCCATGGCCACGCTGGACCTCTTCAAGAACTTCAGCAACTGGCGCGCCCACTTCACGGTGCTCACGCTCTCGTTTCTCATCACGTCGTCCATCGTGTTTGGCATCGTCACCGGCATCCGGGCGTGCCACAATCCTTCCATCGACAACTGGCTCCTCATGGGCATGATTGTGACGCACGCGTGCCCCACCACGGTCTCGTCTAATGTGGTCATGACCAAGGCTGCCCACGGTAACGATATCCTCACACTTTGTGAGGTCATCTTGGGCAATGTCTTGGGTGCATTCATCACACCGCTCTTGTTGCAGATGTATACCAGGGGGGTGTGGGAGTTCGGCAACCCCATGCACCAGGGTAGTGTCAACGTGACGCTCCTGGTTTTGTACAGACACACCATGCAACAGTTGGGCTGTGGTGTATTTGTTCCCTTGTTCGTGGGGCAGGTGGTCCGCAACATCTGGCCCAAGCAGGCCAAGTGGGTGGTCGCCAAATTCTACTTGAACAAGGTGGGCTCGTTCATGTTGATTCTCATCATGTTCCAGTCGTTTTCCACCGCGTTCTACCAGCATGCCTTCACCAAAGTTTCGCACGTCTCGATCATTTTCCTTGTGTTCTTCAACATCGGACTCTACTTGTTCTTCACCGTGCTTACGTTCATGTACTCCCGCCCGTGGTATATCAAACGTTTCTTTGCGGTGCCCCCAGACGAGTCGTCCTCGACTCTCTACAAGTACTCCTACAAGTTGTTGCGGCCCTTCTACTACAGCCGGAAAGACACTGTTGCAATCATGCTTTGTGGTCCTGCTAAGACGGCTGCACTCGGAGTCTCGTTAGTTTCCTCGCAGTACGGCTCCCGGAGCGACCACTTGGGTATTTTGCTCGTTCCCTTGGTGTTGTATCAGTCAGAACAGGTGATTACAGCACAGGTTTTGGTGAATTTTATGCGCAAGTGGATCGAAGCTGAAGATGCTGTGCCACAGGATGTGGAATCCCAGACGGGCACCAAAGAGCCATTGGGAAAGCCTGGACTGAGCGATGATAGCGAATCGTTCAACGACGACACAAGGAGCAACACGCTTGAGCACGAGAGATCCAGCCATCACACTCTGGAACTCAAGAATATGAATGGTAACGAATAGATATTTATTTTAATAGAAATGACCAGAAAGTGACGAGTAGAAAGGAGATATGGGCAGCGAGGGATCATCACAGTACTTTAAGTCTACCTCAATTTGTTTGTCCGAAAACTTGGAAAACTTACTAGTACTGAAATAAATGGAATTTTCACTACATGGAATGCAAAACGTCAAGAATCAGATTGAGCGTGGGCACTCGGGCCCAATGGGGCCTGGCTGGTAATCCTGTAGTGTGGGGCCGTACTTCAACCCACTTAGCAAGACCTTAATTTCAGCACACCCAGTGAAATACCTCCAGACACCTTTTGGACGTCTCTTTGGTAACATAATGGATGGTATGAAGGAGCTGGAGCTCACTGGTCAAGCCGTGGACCCCATGACTCAGATCTGCCAGTTGCACCCTCGCAAAGCATGATTCTCATAGCTGACATCCCCTGGTTGACATTCTTAGTTATTCTTGTTTATTCTCGGCTGTATAAATACCCATCTAATCCAACTTCTGCACCAAGCTCTCCAAAACCTTACCAATGTCCAAGTTGGGGTCTTCCCAGTTGATGGAGCCCTCGGTCTGCACTGGCTTAGGAGCATGGAGTCTGGCGTACTCGGCCTTGGCCTTTCTGATCAACTTCTCTTCGGCATTCCATTGCTTCAACGACTGCTGTTCGGAGTGTGACGACTCCAAGTTGTATCTGTGCACGGCACCGTAGACAAGACCGGCCCCGAGGAAGGAATATCTCAATACGTTGAAGGTAGTGGACATGGTAGCTTTGTATATATAGCTCGTGGTAACTCGCTCGCAGTATAAAACTCGAGTCGCCCTGCACACCCACCATCAATTTTTCAGTGGCAGCGCTGCGTGTGATTGGCCAGCTCCGCGCCTGTCATGAGACCCATCCCAGTACTAGGACTCGTGCTATTGTCGATGTTGTTGTCGTTTGTGAGCAAGAGAAGCGTGCAGGCGTACAAGTCGGGCTCAGCAGGGGTAGTGGGCCGCCGCATGTTCAGCTGGTCCAGCGGGTGTGGTGGTTTCCGTGCTGGTGGCAATGGCTGTGGATCAGCCGCCCTAGGCAAGACAAGAAGGGCCGGTGCCACGGCAGCGTTTTCCACCGCAGCAGCAGCGTCTGCGGCGGCAGCAGTCAGGAACTTTGACGACGTCACCGTGCTCCCTCCATACACCGTGGCGGTGGCGTACCAGCCCAAGGACAGAGAGGAGTCCAACCTCTTCAAGAAGAAACAGCACAGCGAGCCGCTGCAGGCGTCGGTGTCGCCCACTGGCGAAGACAACGCATTCGTGGCGGTGCACGGAAACGGCGATGCCATCGCTGTGGGTGTGGCGGACGGTGTGGGCGGCTGGGCCGACGCAGGCTACGACTCTTCGGCGATTTCCCGTGAGCTCTGTGCGGCCGTCAGAGCGCAGTTCGTGGGCGATGCGTCCCAGAGCCCCAAGTCGATGTTGCAGCAGGCGTTTGACGACGTGTTGGACTCTCCCCGGGTGGAAATTGGCGGAACCACCGCGTGCTTGGGAGTCATTGCAAACAACAAGCTACGGGTCGCTAACCTCGGCGACTCGTGGTGTGGTGTGTTCCGGGACTACCTGTTGGTCAACGAGACCTCGTTCCAGACCCACAAGTTCAATACTCCGTTCCAGCTCGCCAAGATCCCCCATCCTATTCTCAGACAAGCCGAGCTTGAGGGCAGAAGATATATCCGAGACACGCCTGCACAGGCCGACGAGTACGAGTGGGAGTTGCAGAAGAACGATATTGTGCTCTTTGCCACTGACGGTGTCACTGACAACGTGGTGCCCAAGGATATAGAGATTTTCTTGCGGGACCAGTTGTACGGTAAGGATGCCGACTTGGGCGCAGTGGCCAAGCTCTTTGTCAAGGAGGTGGTCAAGGTGTCCAAGGATGCGAATTTCCCCAGTGCATTTGCCCAGGAACTCTCCACATTGACTGGACAGAAATATTTGGGAGGGAAGGAAGACGACATTACTGTCGTGATGGTGAAAATTCACTAGACGAAGAGAAACAGAAAATAGGTCAATATTCATACATCCTATATTTCTATGAGGGGTTGAACTAGAGCAGAGAGCCACGTTAATTGGACTTTCCGTCTGGAGAACTATGGTGATTTCCAACAGTTCATACAATTGGAAATACGATCTGCAGTCAGATGCGAGTCAACAACATCCACTCCGTGCTCTTCTTGAAAGGGATTACACAGCTACCCGGACCTACTTGTCCATCCCTAGTTCTTACCGCTCGTGCCTTTCACCAGCTTGTATTTATTACGTAAGTATTACATAATCACGCGCTACTAGTAAGCGACTCTATCAGTAAGTTGTAAAACATGCCAGCATCAGGAACAAAACCAACACGACGTGTTTTGGGAGCACGAGGTAAGTCTCCTCGTGCTACGGTGGAACTGCTCGGATCACCTGACGAGTCGTCTGGCCAAAATAGCAGCTCTCCGCCTGAAGAGCCCAGTCCGCAGATATTGGATGCTAAAGACCATCCCACTGATGACACCGAAGACCAACCCACAGACCAAGATGTATCAAATGATTCAGATACCGAGCCTGCGGAGCTCTCATGTCCCATATGTGGAGAGTCGATGATCAGCATGCTACAATTGAACCGACATTTTGATGATATCCATGAAAACCAAAGCGAGGGAGCCACCAATGCGTTCAGTCGGCTTATAAAGAATGACTTTATCAATAACGATGTCAAGAAATGGTTTTCCAGCAAAATAGTTGACTTCTCGTCAAGTTCACCAATTCAACTGAGTCCACTGCGACCTCGCAATATTAGCCTTGATCTCTATGACAACAATAGAGGCTTCGGCTTAAGCGACGGAGACGTCTCTGAGACCTCCCTGATGCAGCAGTTACGATCACAGACATCTTCTCCTACCAAAATTAAAAGTAAAATCATGAGATCACACTGGAAACTTCCTTCCTCCACCTCCACCTGTTCTCACTCTGGTTGTGGCAAGAACTTGAACGTACGAAATGGCGTGGTTAACTGCCGCAAGTGTGGTCTACTATTTTGCAATGAACACACTCATAATAAGGTGAGACTAAGAAACCCTCGTGCCAACGAACAGCTTCCTCAATACGATTCAACCAAGAACGGGGTGTGGTCTAGAAGCTGCCACTCTTGCTATCGAAGCAAGCCTGATCTTGTGGAGGGAACTGTGGTCAACAGCCATAACTTGACAGAGCTGTTCAAAAAGAAACGCCAGGATAGAGTCGATGTGCACGAACTTGAAAGAAGCAAGATCATCACGAGGTTTATCAAATTATCCAACACCTTAATAGAGAAGAGATTTCTGGAAAAAAATAGCTTGTGGGCCTCAATCACGACCTCGATTGGAAACGATGCCAACATCTTCGACTATGACGAATGGGATGATAATAGCATGACAAATTGTTCGATTTGCTTCGTGGCGTTCAATTTCCTCATAAGGAAACACCATTGCAGATTGTGTGGGAAGATAGTTTGCGATGACCCTCAAGGAATACGAAAGCATTGCTCTATTCTTGTACCGTTATCCAAGCTTCTCGAAAAGTTACCCACCTTAAATTATTCTACATTTACAAAGCAGAATCTTCTGAACGTCGTAGCGGATGACCTGATAAAATTCAGATGCTGTGTGAATTGCAAGAATTCTTTGCTATATGAATGGAAATTTGACAGGCTCAAACGTGAAGAGGATAATGATGTTTTGAGGAAGTTCGAATTTTTGTTGATGCTCAAAAACCAAATCGATATGCTTTCCACAAGATACGAAGCTCTTTTAGATGGAGAGGAACAGATCGACGATACCAATAAAATCAGGAACAAGTTAATGAAGGTGCTAAAGGACTTTGAGAGCAGCACCATCCAATTTAAAAACAGCTTTTTTGTACTCCGGAATGACAAGCTTCAGGTAAGGGCAGAATATCAGGAGCAGAGTAAGTTGATTAGCAATATGTACCAAAGCCTCATATTATTTTTACAGGATAGAGTTGGTGATTTCAAGCAATTAAATGATACATTTCAGGAGCGAGAACGAAAGAGACTTGAAGAGGCCAAGTCTCTTCAAAAGCAAATAGAAGGTGCAGCACAGACATCACAGGAATCAGAAAAGGAAGTTCCTCGCTTGACTAAAAAACAGATAAGAGAGTTGCGAGAACAGTTAATGGTTATGAACGAACAGAAATATTTGGTGGAAACCCTCATCAAGGATTATACGAGGTTGAGGAAATTTGAGGAACTTGATTCGCTTATCACCAATAAAGACGAACTAGACAAGGTGATCCAAAATTTAGAAACTGAACTCGGAGACTTTGGATTCTAATAAAACAAAACCTGTATTCCAGGTTCGGGCCAGGTTGTACTGTAACCATAATAGATACTACTGAACGCATTGATGAAACAGGCTTTTCGTAGAATTTTCCATTTTTTCAAAACAAAAAAAAAAAAACCTTAAAAACAGGCTACTCAAGCTTTAAACATTTTCAAGGGAAGTAGTATAAGGCTCCTGTAGTCTTCATTCCTTGCTTAGTCTGCTAGCAAGAAGTTGCCTCCCCACATTTTGTCACGTGCGCACATATTTAACCGCGGCCCTGTTCTGAGACAAAGTTTCTAAGCACTACTAATCATGTCAAAAGCCAACGCCCAGGCGTTACCGTTTGCTGATGCTGCAACCGTCGGTATGTATTATGTGATACGACACCATTCACGTATTCAGGCTAATAAAAAATTTAGCATTTCACCAAGGTTGAACAAGATTCAGCAGCACTTGAACGAGCGGAATCCCAGAATCCACTTAAGCAGCATACTAACAAGCAGTGAGAGCCCATCAAAAGGACGCATACTTTGAGTCGTCTTTCCGCTCGCAAATCCAGGATGTTCTCCAGATACTCAAGGGCCAAAGATTCATCCATACTCATCCAGAAGAGATCACTGTGTTCACCAAGTCCTTGTACCTTGCACTCACCACGTTGATAGGAGCACGTACCCTTGGCGAAGAGTACGTTGACTTGATTTACGTGAGCAGGTCAGGGAAGAGATTGCCGAAAATTATCCCCCGTGTTGGGTTCGTCTTGTCATATGCGTTGGTGCCGTATTTGATATCAAAGCTTGTACGGAAGCTCAGCCCAAAAAGCAGCGAAGACGAGGACAGCGCCAAGGATTCCCGGAATGTGCTCGTGAGGTATTTGTCGTCGTACCACAAGGTGCTAGACACCCTAATGAATGTGCACATAGCGGTCTTTTACTTCCAAGGAGAGTTCTATTCATTATCAAAGAGAATATTTGGCATGAGGTACGCATTCGGACACAACAAAGACCCCAAGAAGTTACAGCAGGCAGGTAATTACTCTGTGTTAGGATCTATCATCCTCTTGCAGTTCGTGGTCAAGGGTCTCATCAATCTCAAGAACTATAGCGACGAGCGCTTTTTCAAGAAAAGGGAACTAGACCACGTCACAAAGGGAGAAGAAGAGGACACACTAGTCATCAGAACCATTGACCAATTAAAGGGCATTAATCTTCACAAGGGAAGTACTCTCATCGACCTTGAGGACTCCTCACAGTTACCGTATCTCCCTGAAAATGCCCGTTCATGCATGTTGTGCCTATCACCCATGGTGACGCCTTCGGCTGCGATATGTGGCCATCTCTTTTGCTGGGATTGCATTGTGGACTGGTTGCGAGAACACCCCGAGTGTCCTTTGTGCAGGCAGCTGTGTGTGGAGCAGAACTTACTTCCGTTGAGGTAGCGAGAAATGTTTAAGAAAAGACGAATTTCCGAGAACAACTTGGGTCTAGTGAAGAGCTATTGCTGACATCTCCCTGAAGCAACAGAAATAATGGACTATCTTGATTAATATCTACGACATAGCTATTCGACCGGACTTCGCTCAGTTTAGATGCTAGAATATCACCGCAATTTATAGCACACCACAATTTTAGATAGCCTCTAACAAACGAAACAAAAGAGCTAGATATCTTGTAGGTTCAACTGTTGACACACCACCGTCTCCACATTTCTTCTGTTCACCTTGGAATTTTCAGGTTTCGCTCTATCCGATTTCGCAGCGCTACTGTGCGTACCGATCTCATTGGAGAACGCCGCGTGCTAGAACAATAAAAATATCAACATCAGACGTCGTTCCCCTTATGGCCTCAAATCAAGGGTTTGCCTTACCGTACACCAGTCTGAATGACTTGAAGAGCATGGGCGACATGAACTCGGAATACTCCAAGACCTACAAGCCCAACAGGAAACCGACGTTAGCGGCGTCGGTCCGTTCTTTCATTGAACAGACGATCCAGCCAGCGATCGACTTTGCCTTGAAGTACAAGAAGCTCCTGATCGTGTTGTTGACGTTCGCGTGCCTTTCGCTCTTGACGTCGATGCCGTTCGTGCCCCATTGGCGGACCGCTAGTCCCAAGGTGGTGATCATACTCGCGGCCAACGAGGGCGGCGGAGTGTTGAAATGGAAGTCGCCGCAAGAATGGTCGGTGGAACGGTCGTCCATCGCGAACAAGAAGCACTACGCCAAGCTCCACGGCTACGGCTTGACCATCAAGGACATGACCATCAAGAAACGGTACTCTCACGAGTGGAGAGAGTCGTGGGAGAAAGTGGACATCATGAAGCAGACCATGAGACAGTTCCCCGACACCGAATGGTTCTGGTGGTTGGACTTGCACACCTACATTATGGAGCCGCAAATCTCGTTGGAGGAACACTTTCTCAACGACTTGGCTAATGCCACCTATAGAAATGTCGAGACTTTCAACCCATTGAAATTGCCCACAGACATCCCTTACGTCGACTACAGCCAGGAAGTCGACATGATTATCACCCAGGACTGTGGAGGCTTCAACCTCGGCTCGTTTTTGATGCGTCGATCCTCCTGGAGCGAAATGCTTCTCGACATTTGGTGGGACCCAGCCATGTACGAACAGATGCACATGCAATGGGAGCACAAGGAGCAGGACGCGTTGGAGACCCTCTTCTCCACCCAAGCATGGATCAGAGAGAAGATTGGCTTTTTGCCGTTGAGGAAAATCAACGCGTTCCCTCCAGGTGCATGTTCCGACCAGGCAGACGACCCGCAATACTTCTACCATGACCACGACTTTGTTATCAACATGGCGGGCTGCGAGTGGGGCAGAGACTGCTGGGGAGAAATGGAGCATTACAAGGCCAAGTCCAAAAAGCTTCATAAGAGATGGTGGAAGTTCTGGCAATAGGAGACCCGGGAGAAAGAGAAGGCTTGAAATTGACGTTGATACTAAGGCAACTAACAAATTTAGTGGTCTGCTGAGCCAGCGGGCTACAACCACGATTTTCCACCAGACGTCGATGGACGTTACGAACTATAGAATAACAAACGAATCACTGAAAAATCAAAAATCGAGGAGGGCCGAGGATTTTGCCCCTAGTCCGGTTATGTAGTTAATTGGACCCTATTTGAGTCCCCTTACAAGATCAGTCCTCTAATTCTCTTTTGGTGCTGAGCGTGCTTTTAGTGCAAAATTCAAGTAATTCAGGATGCGCTCAAATTTTTTAAAGATCAAAATCGGAACTAAAAGCACTGGCTTAGATTACACTCCCGATACGAAATCACACACTCAAGTACCCATGTTACGTATGCTTTTCTCTATCTTTCTCTCTACTTCAAAAGGACCGAGACTATATGCAGGCGATACCCGCATACGGGTCGTGCGCCTATCTGAAACAACTATCCTCTGGCTCTTTCTCAACACAACTAGTCAGGATATACGTCTGCTTCCATCGACCAGCACCATGTCCGAAAACTTCTGGTACAACGACCACGCGTTTGCGGGCGCGGGTTCCGCAAAGCCGGATCCCACGGACGAGTTCTTGAACAACATCTTCGACCTGAACCAAGGACAACTGGGTGCCGGCGGAATGAATGGGGGGGGAATGTCTTCTCCCAGTATCAATCAAGACATCGTACCGGCACAGCTTCTCGCACAACATCAACAACAGCCCAACCAAACTCCCCAGCAACAACAAATGCTGTCGCAGGTGCACAATCTCAACCCTCAGATGTTTTTGAGACAAGCACAGGCACAACAGGCCCAGGCCCACGTACAGGCCCAGCAGGCTCACCAGGTCCAACAGGCCCAGACACAGCAATCGAAGCAGCCACAGCAGCCACAGGGCATGGACCAGGCCAAGAAGGAGCAGCTCCAGAAAATGAGACAGCACATATTACAGCAGCAGATGCTTCAAAGACAACAACAACAGCAACAACAGCAACAACAGCAACAACAGCAACAGCAACAACAGCAACAGCAACAGCAACAGCAGCAGTCTCCAGCCAACGTGAACCTCATGAGCAACATGGCTCTTCAGAACCAGAGCCAGAACCGGTCGCAAATGCCCACTCCTACCAATCAACAGGGAACGCCCATGATGAACGCACCAGGCTTGACACAAGCACAGAACCAAATGCACCAGCAGGTTCAGAACCAGAACTCATTCAGTGGAAGCCCAATCAATATGATGTCGCCGCAAAACAATGCAATGATGAATGCCCAGAACACACATCAGCAGCAGCCACCCCAACAGATGAACGTGCCACCAAACCAGCCCAACCAGTCCTCTCAACTGGGCCAGCAAGTGAACAAACCTCCACCAACCCAGATTGCACAGATGCAGATTGAGCTATTCTTAACTTCGCTCTATGACTTTATGAGTCGTCGTGGTACGCCAATGACCCAACCTCCCGTCATTAACAACAAGAAGGTAAACCTTTTTTTCTTTCACTTCTTGTCCCAGAAACTAGGTGGCCCGCTGCAATTGGTCAAGTGGGTTCAACAGCCAAATATGAATGCCCAGCAAAGCCCTTGGCTATTAATTGGACAAAGACTTGGACTTTACGAGGGAATAGATTTGCAAGATCAAGCAGCAAGACAACAACTAGATCACGAGATCAGTAATTGCTACGCAAACTTCTTATTTCCCTATGAACAATATTCTGCAACCCCCGAAGGCAATAAGGATATCCAACAAAGAAGATTACAATTTCAGAAACAGATTTTGGTTAGGTTCCAACAACAGCAACAACAGCAACAACAGCAACAACAGCAGCAAAATCACCCAAATCCTACCGCCCAAAACCAGAACAGGTCCAATACCCCACACTCACTTTCGCACATGTCACCTCCTCAAGGAGGAATTCAATCTCCTGCGGTTGCAAATTTACCTACACCAGGAATTGTTCCACATCAAAGTCCTTCAATGTCTCAGGCTCCCACCCCACAACAAAGGAAGTTATCTCGAGTCAGTAATCCTTCCAACCACAACTCTCCCTTGCCAACACAATCTCCATACATGCAAAACCAACAAATCAATACTAGACAAGGTAGTGTTCAAAACCCACAGTTGAATCTTCAACAGGCCCAGTCACAGCAGCTCATGCAACAGAGACAGGCTCATGCAAAGGCCCATGCTCAAGCACGAGCTCAGCAATCTCAGATTCCACCGCAGGCTCAACCACAGATGCCATCACAAGTGCCATCTCAAGTTCCTTCCCAGGTCCAGACACCAACCATGGGCGCCACACAAACTCCTAATTTGCAGGGTCAAGTTCAGGCAAAGGCAGCGAGGGCTCAATTCCAGCAACAGGCACTGCAGCCAAACAGATCAGCACCTCCCAACGCAGCACCAGCACCAGCAGTGTTCAGTGAGGCAGAGGGAAAGGAAGAGGCAAACATCATCAAAAACTATCTTCCTTTCAACAGGATTGTGGATACTCATGGCGGGTACCCTGTGAAGGAATTATCTCAAGTTGCGAGTGAAATCGAAATTACGAAGCCTGTGTATTTGTTTGCTCCAGAGCTTGGAACCATTAACATGCAAGCCTTGATCATGGGCCTTAAAAACTCATTTGGACCTGACACCGGGGACGTGTTCAATTCCTTAAATGCATTATTGGTCACTACATCCGACGCCAACTACGCATTCAAGATTGACGATTGTCTTGAGTTGTTAGACACATTATCCAAATTAGGTTTACATGTTTTGGATAGAATCATCAAACTGGAAGAACCGCAAGATCCATATGCATTTGACGATGTAAAGGATCTCAGCTCCAACTCAAACATTGATGACATATTCAATAAGTATTCTGGTTTCAAGACCAATGAACTAGTCGGCGAAGACATTGCATATGTGGTCAACTCTTTGACAGGAGATATCGAAGGTGACGAAGATGATGAGATGGATGATATATTTTTCTCTCCAACAGAAATTTCAGCTGACGTTTCAGTGTCAACTACACCGGAAACTCTGGTGATGGGTAAGACCACAAACGATTTGGAGTTTAACATTCCTGATTATATGAACGCGTTGCAACTTTTCAAGCAAGAGAACAAGTACCATTTCAGTAAAATTCAATCCAAGAGTGCAACTGATGAACAAATCATGCTTGTGGACCAGCTTATTACCATCACTATGATTTTGAGAAATATTTCATTCATCGATGTCAACAAGCCAACTGCAGCAGAAAATGACTACTTCAGAACGTTGTTGTTTTCTATTGTTAAGAAGGTGGCAACAAACGAAGATTCTTTTGTATTTCAAAGAAAGAGATTGTGCTTGTTGAAGGACTGTCTTTTGATGTTGGACAATATTGCTTACTTCGTCCACTTGAGAAGTTTGGAAGAAGCTTTCCTTTCTTTCGCATTGGTTACTTCCTTTGGTCCTGAGTTGAATGACGAATTTGTGATACCTTTCACCAGCTTGGAAACACATTCTTACGTTCCCTTTGCTATTGATGCATTCACGAAGATTATCGTTCGTGAACCTCACAACAGATCGCTCATGCAAGCTGTCTTGAATGGTACTTTAAACATCACCACTGCTGCTTACACCAATACTAAACCATTTACGATCAAGGCCGCAGATCAAGAAGAAACAAAGAAATTGGCAGTCGCATATTTGAAGGGAGACGAAGCTGGCTTCAAAGCAGGAAGACTTTTAACCAAGACTTTCCAAGTGTACATGAGCGTCATTCCGTTTGATGCTAACAGTTACGAGTTTTCAAAACTTATTTTTGTCCGTGCCACCACTATTTCGCAATCGTTATTTGGAGCTAAGCTCATCATCGACATGGTGTCACTCGAAGAAAGTTCACCTACTCCGCTTTTGACTGTCAAGTGGTTGATCAAAAATAAGGAGTTGTTGCTCAACAATTTTTCGAGAGTATCCATTGCGTTGGTCTCCGAGACTGGAAAATTTGCCAGAGAGACCAACGAGTTCAAGGTATTGACCTTGGTGTTGGTGAAATCATTGATTGTCGTGAACTCATTGGTGGGTAATTTAGTGCAGTTGATGGACCAATACCGCCAGAATCCAGAACAAAACCTCAATTTGTCCCAAGAAGTTGAACAGATCAAGAATCTTAATCGAGTGGTGCCCGATAATACCTTGGCCTTAGATACATTCCTTGCACAAACCATCGATACCACCCTAGGCAAGGAAGTTATCCGTCTTTTGGAATTGTTGAGAGAATTGGACAGAATTTAGATTATCGCATGTGCTCATAGCCACATGCGGGTTGTAATTAATTTATTGTATACCTAGTATAAGCTGTATTATATCATTTGACGAAGACGTAGTCTAGCGGCCCATCGAACAACTTTTTCAGCATTACAATAGCACTGTCGCTAAATTCTAAATTTTTATTTTGATTATAAATGGAATTCCTCTTGAAATTACAAGAGGCCCAACTTTTCCATTCTGACATGGACGGCATTTCTATGGGCTTCCAAGCCTTCAACAGCAGCCAAGGTCATCACTGCCTTTCCAATGCTCTTCAAACCTTGTTCAGTAACATCTTGTGAGGTGATATACTTTTGGAAGGTAGCCGTGTTCACACCAGAATACTGTCTAGCATAACCATAGGTAGGCAAGGTATGGTTGGTGCCGCTAGAATAGTCACCACAAGACTCTGGAGATAAAGCACCTACAAACACTGAACCTGCATTTTCGATGTAGTCCGGTACATACTTTGGAGCATCATCGATTTGAAGGATCAAGTGTTCTGGAGCATACTGGTTGGACAACTTAAATGCTTCTTCATAAGAATCCACCAATAAGGTGTACGAGTGGGACAAGCATTTGCTGACGATTTCCTTTCTTGGAAGCACTTCTGCCTGTTTCTTCACAGCAGCCTCGAATTCTGCTAATTTTTCAGCCGTCAATTGTACACCAATGAGGATGACTTGGGAATCCACTCCGTGCTCTGCCTGTGACAACAAATCACTGGCCACGAAATCGGCATCCGCATTGCCATCAGCAATAACCAACACTTCCGAGGGGCCAGCAGGCATATCGATGGAACATAATGCCTGAGTATCATTTTGTACGTACATTTTAGCAGCGGTGACAAATTGGTTACCAGGACCTAAGATCTTATCACATTTCACCACGCTTTCTGTACCGTAAGCCATTGCAGTGACTGCCTGTGCTCCTCCAGCCATAACAATACTCTTAGCACCCAACTTGTGAGCAACATAGACAACTTCGGGAGTCAATTTACCCGTCGCTCTAGCTGGGGGCGAGGCAATAATAATATTTTTGCACCCAGCAACTTTAGCTGGAACACCCAACATCATCGCCGTAGAGGGAAGAACCGCGGTTCCTCCTGGAACGTACAATCCGACATTTTCGATTGGCTTGGCAAAACGAGAGCAAAAGACTCCTGGAGCAGTTTCCACGGTCATGACCTTTTCCTTGGGTAATTGGGCTGCGTGGAACTTTTCAATGTTGGCAACGGATAAGTCGATAGCTTCCTTCATTTCGTCGGTGATTTGCATCAACTCGTCAGGGAATGGGGCGTTCAATACGGGAGATTTCAAGTCCACGCCGTCGAACTTCGACGTCAATTCTATCAACGCCTTGTCGCCGTTCTTTTTCACGTTGTCGATAATTGGTAACACCAATTTCATGATGTCGACTGTTTTCTGCACTGGTCTTGTCAATGCGGCCTCGATGACTTGAGGCAGTGATTTTGCAGCGGAGAGAACGTGCATTTTGTAATCTGGAACGAATACTGCCGTGGTCTCTTCCTTGGCGACGTATGCTGGTTTCGCATCACCCTTGCGCCTCGTCACCTTGGCGCTCTTGATGTCTAGGTTTCTCTCGATGTCCGCCAAACGTACACCGTGCTTGACACACCATGCCATAGCAAAATAGAACAAGTCCGCACACTCCCATGCAACCTCGGCCTTCCCATCCTTGGGAGCAGCTATCAACTCGTCCAATTCTTCCTTGAGCTTGGCCACGAGCAACTTCTCGTCGGTGAAAAGTCTCTTGGTGTAAGAGCCCTCTGGCGCGTTCTCAAGTCTTTGGGCAAGCGTCCGGTCCAACTTGGCCAAACCACTTCCGAAACTATCGTTTCCCTGCTTCAATTCACCATCGTGGAAACAGGTGAAGTTCGTGGGAAGGTGACAGAAGCCGTAGCCATCTCTGGGCTGAACCGTGAACTTGACCACATCGGAATCGCAGTCCTTCTCCAACTTGATCAATTCTTGGGTGGCACCACTCGTCTTTCCCTTGTACCACAACTCATCGCGACGCTTGCGGGACTGGTAGACTCCTTGTTTCTCGGCGATTGCAGCGTGAATTGAAGCCTCGGACGAGTATACTACGCCCAATGCTGTGAAAGACGGAGCAGGTGTGGTGATCAACGTGGTGAAAAGCCCGTCAGGACGGTCGGTGGTGAGGGTTGCCGTGAAAATCTCCCCAATGAAGAGCTTGTTCTTTTCCGACTGGACGGTGGTCAACTTATCGCTGCGAATTATAGGGTGGTATCCCGCAGCAGCAGCCTGGTTAGCACTCTTTTGGTCGACGGAGTCATCACGGAGGTACACCGTTCTGTCGCCGTCAAGACCAAGTCTCTTTAAATCTCCCTCTGGAAGCTGACTCTTGAAGACCAACGAGCACTGGGTCTTCAAAATAGCGTCGGGAACGACGTGCTGGTCAACCTGGATTGCAAAACGGCTGCTAGGAAGCCCGCTATCAAGAAGGTCCTGGGCACGTGAGGCATCGACGATGACCTGTCTCACGCCAGCATTCAAGAGCTCGACCGCCTGGTCCACCGAGATTTCGGTTCCAGCAGCATCGATGTCGATGTGAACCGAGTCAGGAAACTGGTGGAGAAAGTGCTTGGAAATTTGCACGGACTTGAGGGGGAACAAGAGTTGGCCCACAATGGAGAGCTTGCTGATAGTCGCCGAGTCAGTGGGACCCGCGAGCAACGGCAAGAGCGGGAAAGTCATCTGGGAGCTGATTATTCACCGGTGTTGATTTGGCAATTTGGCAGTTTGGGTTTTTCGCGGCTAAGTCTTATCTGGAGTTGAGTCATATGCGCGTGCATTGGCGTGAGCGTACCGGTGTGCATACAGATCGTGCACTATGATGGATGGTGCACTATGGGTGTTGCAACCA
Source organism: Suhomyces choctaworum (assembly GCA_030568475.1). Lineage (NCBI taxonomy): Eukaryota > Fungi > Ascomycota > Pichiomycetes > Serinales > Debaryomycetaceae > Suhomyces > Suhomyces choctaworum. Next base: position 192,652 of record JAJMGE010000013.1, on the reverse strand, counting down.
GCCAGAGTGGTTTCTACATGGTCTATCGTGGATTCATTAATTGTTCTAATCAAAAGTTGAACTCGCCGCGGAACTGGTTCAAGTCCATGCCCGGCTTGACCACCTCGACCAAGTCTCTTCTGTCCATAGCAATGAATGCTCTCTTCAACGTCTCGGTCAACGCCGTGGACTGGTTGTGGTTTAAGGTGCTGGCTGCGTCCTGGACGCCCTCGACCTGGTGCATCGCCAACCCACTCAACAAGTGCTCGGCAGCCTCCTTGTAGCATCCGATATTTATACACGACACTCCCAAGTTGTATCTCGCTCTGACAAACGTAGGCTTCAACGAAAGTGCCTTGAAATATGCGTCAACCGCCTCTTCAGACCGATTCGAATTGGCTAGCGATGCTCCCAACCGGTTCCACAACACCGCATCGTCCGGCTTGATGCTCAACGCCGCCTTGAAGCAGTCGATGGTCTTGTCAAAGTCTTCATTGGCATAGAACAACACCCCCAACCCCATTTGCACGTCCGCATCCATGTTGGCCTGGTCAGGAGACAATTGTGCTGCCTTCATGAAGAGTTCCGTCACCCTCTTATTCAAGGAGAACCTGTCCTCGTCGGTAATGGCTGGGTTTTCCTGACGAGCCCGGTCGGCCACCTGGGGGTATTTCGTGGACATCCATCTTTCGAGCGTGGCAAATGCAGCGTTGTCGTAGCCTTCGTTGATGTACGAGATCGCCAAGGTCATCAACGCCTCCGAGTTTTCGGGATGCAACTCCAAGCACTTCTCCAACGCCGAGATTCCGGCGATCTCCTTCTCGTTCTGTGTCTGCACCTCTCCCAACTTCAACCAGGCGTTGATGTGGCCCTGGTCCTGCTGGATCGCCGCTTCAAATGCTAATGCCGCTTCCGAGAGCTTGGCTCCGTTCTCCATCAACTGCAACCCGATTTCGTAGAGATCGGTTTGCGCAGGCATGTCGAGAAACTGGTTGTGTTCCTTGCTTTCAAACTGGTAGTCACCAAAGTGGGCTCTAGTAGATGCATAGCGGGCAAAGTCCTTCTCCCACTGACTCAAATCCGAGGGGAGTGGTTCGCGTTGGGTGCCTTTGAAATCTTCGTACTGCTGGGAAATAAAGTCGTTTTCCACCGCCTCCGAGTTGAGTCCGTCCCACACTTCCTGGAAGGTGGCCTGATACTTATCATCAATGACAAAGTCGGGCGACTTCGACCTCTCCTGCTCCAACTCCGGCTCCGCTTCCTTCACTTCGTTCGTCAACTCCTCGATCTCCTTAAAGTGGTTGTCCCAGTCCACCTGTGGTTCCTGGGACTGTTGTGCCACAGCTGGTTGCGCTTGCTGCTGCGCAAGACCTCCCCCCATCATCGACATACCCATCATGGGACGGTAGCCGCCCATCCGCATGGGCATGGTGGTGTATTGCTGGGACAGCTGTTGTTGGAGAGCGGGCTCCATGGGCTTCTGTTTGAACTCAGAGGCCCACTGCGCAGTGAGTGGACTCCCAACCTTGCCCGTGCTCTGCTGAGACACTGGAGAGGGGCTGTGGGTCTGGAACTCGCCGCTCCACTGTGGTTGTTGCTGGTGGTGAACCGAGGGGCCACCCTGCATCATGTTGAGCTCGTGTCTCATGGGTTGGAACTGAAAGTTGTTCCCGCCACCGCCTCCCATGAACTGCTCCATGTTTTGTCTTTCACGAGAGTTCATGAGATGGTCTTGCTTGAATCCAGGGCCCTGGAGAGCTGGTCCTTGACCGGCGCTCTGTCTCTGTAATGATCTGTCTTCTTGAGTGTGCTTGTTAAACTGGGCAACGGCATTTCCGTTCACCGAGCAGTCGGCGCCTCCGCCAACAAACGACATGGTGATTTTTGCTAAAAGAATAGGTGGGAAAGAAAGTGGTGTTAAAAGATTTGGAATGACTCGGTTACTAATGTTCACTGGGGTGGGGTGGTTATGTGCAGGACGGAGATCACACCGAGGTCAGTGCATGAGATATCGTTGGCTGCAACCGGTGGGCGCACGACGTTTGGAGATCCTGGGGTACATTTTCCAGAGGTACATTTCTACATTCTGCATCTTACTTATATCGATATTATTGGCTCTGCGAGTACTATATGTGGAGTTAGCAGGTTGTGCTTTTTTTGGAGTTGGAATATCGCCAATGTCTGGTGATTCTTCTCTTTTAATGGTGGTCTGCCTTAGGAGCGTTGGGCAACACCTTCAACGATTCTCTGATGACATCAACACCCTTCAACAAGTCCTCTTCGGAGATGACCAATGGAGGAGCGAGTCTGATGATGTGGTTATGGGTAGGCTTGGCCAAGACACCTCTGTCCTTCATGACCAAACACAAGTCCCATGCGGATCTTCCGTTGGTCTTGGAGTCGTCAATCACAATAGCAGACAACAAACCTTTACCTCTGACTTCGGAGATGACTCCGCCGAACTCCTGCTTCAATTCTTCAAGCTTGGAGGTCAACAACTCACCCAACTTCTGGGCTCTTTCGACCAACTTCTCGTTCTTGACCACCTCCAAGGCAGCAATAGCCACACGACACGCCAATGGGTTACCACCGTAAGTGGAGCCATGGGAGCCGGGAGTAAAGGTCAGCATGATTTCCTTGGAGGACAATGCGGCGGAAACAGGGACAACACCACCGGAAATGGCCTTACCCAACAACACCACGTCGGGCTTGACCCCCTCGGAGTGTTCGTAGCACAACATCTTTCCGGTTCTACCGATACCGGTCTGGATCTCGTCACAGATGAACAACACATTGTGTTTCTTGCACAAGGCCTGGACCCGGGGCAAGTAGTCCTTGGGAGGCACCACAATACCGGCCTCACCTTGGATAGGCTCCAACAAGATGGCGGCGATTTTGTCGCCCGCATTGGCAAACGCCTTCTCCACATCCTCAATGACACCGTATCTCAAGAGGGTACCCTTGGGTTCGCCAGGAATCTGGGGTCCCACCTTGTCCAAGTAAGGACCGTAGTTGTCGAACGCGTCGGGGTCGGTGGACATGGACACAATTCCCAAGGTTCTGCCGTGGAAGTTGTCAACTGCAGACAACACGATGGCCTCGTTTTCAGGGATTCCCTTCTTGACATAGCCCCATCTTCTAGCCAACTTCAACGCGGTCTCGACCGCCTCCGCTCCCGAGTTCATGGGCAACACCGACTCGTAGCCAAAGTATTCGGTCACGTACTTGGCATACACGCCAAACACATCGGAACTAAACGCTCTGGAACACAAGGTCAACTTGGACGCCTGGTCCACCAACGCCTCGATGATCTTAGGGTGGCAATGGCCCTGGTTGACGGCAGAGTACGCCGACAAAAAGTCCAAGTATTCCTTACCCTCTGGATCCCATACGTGGGCTCCCGAAGCCTTTGCAAACACCACAGGCAAGGGGTGGTAGTTGTGGGCAGAGTAGTCCTGTTCGTACTGTTGGGCTTGGGCAGAGGAGATGTGGAAGTTGGGCGCAGACATGCTTGATTTGCGAGGATTGAGGATCAACAGCGTTGGGGGCAGATGGCGTTGCTTATATAGAGATCCGATCGGTAGCTACTGCCTATAGGTGTTCTGCCCCACTAATGGGCGTCGCTGGCGGGAACCCACGCCGATGGCGCCCGTGATGCGCGCGGCAGGAGAAGCCGAGTGGAAGGGTGATGCCGCGACGGACAGGAAGCGGACACATTTCCGGGGATCCGCAGCGATCGCCGCCAGCGGGAGACAGCCAGCACGCGGGAGGTAGTACCTAGACACCCTCTGCCTCTGCCTCTGCAACTTGATCTTGACAGCAGCCGTGCCACGTGACACGAATATCCCCCTTGGGAATAAATGCGGCGTGCGCACACCAAAACCACTTAAGTCACTGAAACGCACCATCAACAAGACGTCAGGAGCGCCATGAGCCAGTCCAGCAACAAGAGACAGATGCACCATGCGGTGCAGCCACAGAGCGCCAGCCCCGAAATAGGGCGGTTGTCGACCATCGGCATGAGAATCAGAAAAGCCGTTGCCGACGGATACACCCTTCCTGCGCACGAGCAATACAGCTACAGCAACAACAATAATAACAACAATAACAACAGCAGGCTGTTCCAGAGGGTCCCGCTCCCCTCCAACATGACGCAGCCGCCCTCGTTGTCCAGCGACGGATCCACGTTCGAGTCGTCGCGGTCCAACTTGGCTGAATGGGACAGTCGCTACGACATCCAGAACGCTCCGTTGCAGACGTTACCTGAAGCCGGGATCAACAAGAGGAAGTTTGTCGAGGACGTGGACGGCCCCCAGGACTTGGGTGCGTACCAGTCGCGGTACGGAGACTTGACGTTTAACGAGCAATTTTAGTGGGAGCAGGCATGCTTGGATGCAATGTGTTTTATGAATAAAGACGAACAGAGCTGCGGACCAGCACGGTCCGATGTAGTGAGGGGATTGGGGATGGTGAATGCAGCCAGACTCAAGAGTACTAGTATAGAAGATAGGCGAGAGTTGAGAGAATGGAGAAGAGACGGGAAAAGTAATGGCGAGACCTTGGGAGATGTGAACGTAGATCGGTCTGCAGAGCATGATCAGAACCACACTAGGGACCACCGTCGTCCTGATTTGGGTTTATTGTGCGATATGCCATTTCCGATATGCCATTTCCCATATGGGCTTTCCACCCCTTCATCCCTGCGCGGGTCCTGCACCGACTATCCATCAGCAGCTCCTTTCTTCTCCACGGAGCTACCACGTCATGGTAGCCAGTTCTCTCCGAATGCTCTGGCGGCCGTTCTCCAACCTCTCTGGCAAGGAGCAGACGCTCTTCATTCTCCGCATGGTCTCCAGCTCCATCACCCTTCTCCTCACGTTAGTGCTCTTGATCGGCCCGCTCCTCACCACCAAGATGTACATCGGCAGAATCAACTGTGTCCACCTCGACGTGTCATACGGGCTCTACAAGTCGCTCCGGAACTCGGTGTCATCATCCCCCAGCATTCTCTACGGCAACGACGATCCCCAGTTCCCGTCCGACTCCTCGTTGACCAACTCCGAAATCTCCATTCTCACCGACTACGCCCAGTCCCAGGTGGCAAACGCCCCACAGTACATCTTGACCTCGCTCTGGAGCTGGTGCTTCGGCAACTACAACACCACCAGCTACCAGGACAAGCACGGTGCCCAAAAAACAAAGATTCACAACAAGTGGTTGCGGTGCTCTCGCTCCAACGATCGGTTCGTGTTTGATTACCGCCAGGAACTCGAGCAGGTGGGGCTCAAGAGTATCTTGGCCTACGCCTACAAGGCCCAGAGCGACACCTCCTCCTATGCCAGCGTGATCCGGTCCCGCGACAAGAAGTACAAGTTGGTGCCGCCGGCGTTGATTTTTTGCGGCGCTTCCCAGGTGCTTCTCATGTTGGGCACAGTATTGGTGTACGCCAACCGCGGCGGCGCTCGGGACTTTTCCAAAACCCCCGCCGTAAACTTGCACTTGTTGGGGTTGCTCTCGGTGGCGTCGTTTGTGGCGGTGACCATCGGTGCGGGTGTGCTTACGCGGCTCTTGATCGACGTCAAAAACGAAATCCTGAAGACATTGGGATCTTTCGGCATCTACTTGCACATGGGCAGCGTGTGGTTTCTGTTGCTCTGGATCACCGCCGTGTTTGCCATCGTGACCGCCACGACATGGGCTGGGCCCTTGTGGTGTGCAAACCCCGACCACGAGGAGGACGAAGACTATGAGGATTTCCACTACTCCACCCGCCGCTCCTATGTCCCTGCAAAGCGCAGAAATACCAGCAATCCCGCGGGCTACCGCGACACCTCGGGCTACCGTGATTTCTCTCCGTTCAGAGAAATGGAGTCGGACATGATCATCGAGCACACGGCGGAGATGGGGGAAAAGCACACCAGGTCGCCGTTGAGCAAAATGAAGGACAACTTCAACAGCAAGCGCAAGCGGTTGAGCGGGTTTGCCAGAAAATCGGGCGAGACCCGACGCCTCCAGGCGTCTGATAACTGGGACGACGAGGAGGAATACCCTCAAGAGCAAAGCCGGTTGAAGCTGACGTTTTCGCGGGGCATTTTTCACACCAGCCCCAACCACCACCATTTTGTCGACAAGAAGGAAGCGGAGTTGAGAAGATTGGGGGAGACACTCTCCAAGAAGTCGTCGGTGAGAAGAACCAACACCAAGGGTTCGAAGTTGAAGGTGGAGCCTTTCATCATCGAAGAGAACGAAGCCAAGAACATATTGTACCACGATGCCTCCAACCACTTGTACCCTCGCGGCGACCACTACAGAGAAGAGACCTATGACGGGTACACCAACTCTCACGGCACTGGCAAAGTCGGGGTACATGCTGAACCAATTTCTGTTCCGAACAGATCCATGGCATATCCTATCCGTGAGGACACCACGAAGCTCTCTGGAGTACGGGCAGCGCATGACGACGGTACTCACTCGTTAGACAGGCGGTCCGCAGACAACTCGTTCTTGGAGACCGAAGAAATCGACTTTTTGAACAGCAACAAGTATACATAGCCAATAGACACGCTTAGATCCGGAACCTTTACAAACCCCAAAACCATGACCAAACCGGATTTCCACCACTCAGATTATTTGCAGCCGAAGAGTCGTTCCCGGCGATCTTCGATTGATACTATTCATCCGCACGTCCTTTCCGTCGAAAATCTCCGTGCTACCCTTGTAGCGAACCCCGCAAAAGTTCCTCGTGCTCGCAGCCTAATCAATGCGTTATCAGCCCGAGCATCTGGATCCTGCACACAGCCGAGATATACGAGCCTGCCATTGCTGGTTTGTTGTTCTACACATTGCGCGTACACGGGCCCTCTCCAGTCAGCCAAACGTCCTTACCGCAATACTGACAGCCTGACCGGACACAATCTCCTGCCATACACCCTGTGTTATATCACGTCGGCTGTTACCCCTCACGTCCTCTCTTAGTTCTCCCTGCAGCGGTGATTCTATATGTCGCGTCCTGCACACAGTCCGCAGATGTTTGTGGTGGCTGATCAATAATTAATAACCCTCTCCAAATTCTACAACACTGCCTGGCTCAGCCCCGTTTGAATCCTTTATCGTTTGTACAAAAGCACATGACATCCAGACTGCTTTAGATCCTTCCCAATCTCGCAAGAGTCCTGTTCTGCTTTCTCACCACCGTTTTTCGTTCACCGTACGATGTCTCAGACGATCGAGACCGTTCCCGCTGAAGATCCCCACGGGGATACTAGTGACGTTTTCGCCCGAAGACCAGGGCTGCGACCAGACAGGCCGACCTCGCTGAATTTTGAGCTTGAAATGGAACACTTCAAGGAAGACACCTCCAGCGAATTCGACCATGCCTCCACAGCAAAGGCGTTGATGTTTCGCTCAGCATTAACAGCGCTAGCGATGGCCTTGGTAATCAGCGTACTAAACGCCTTGGTCTCATTCTCGTGCACCCCCGACAGCATCTCCCGGTGCTATCCACAGGTAACCCTCCGTTTCAGTGATACCCCGCGGGCGAGGATGTATCTCGGCAGCGCCAGAGAAGGACTCAGGATGGCGTCGTTCTTTGCAAAAGACTTCAGTGTCACTCTCAACGACGGCCTGAAGTTGTCGGAAAAAGTCCGTAATATCAACTCCATCGACACCCTATCCGACAAGAACTTGTACAAATTCAACTACAATGGATTCTGCAGAAAGAACGTGCTGAGGAGCACAGAATCGTGTGAACGAGCAGATGGTCTCGATATTGGGTCTAGCTTGATCAAGGACATAGGAATCCAGTTGGGAAAAGTCTCCAAAGTGGCAGATCCTGAAGAAATAGGAGACTGCTTGGTTGTTGCCTACACCCTGTCGCTCGAGACTTTTGCCAAGTTCTTTGCTCCCAAAGATCCCACCGCAACCACGCTGTCTCTGCCCACAAGCAGCAGTACTACCTCCGTAAAACTAAAGGAAAAGAAGAAAACCAGCTTTATCACTCATGTTAAGAAGCTAAAGTCCGCGGGCAGAGAACTATCGGTGATGTCCAGCATTTTGATTTGTACCTCGTTGCTTACCATGTTGGTGCTAGCAAACGTTGTGGTCAAGCTTTCGGATAGTAAGGCGTCCAACTCACACTTTTTCTTGCGGAAGCTAGTCATGATACCGTTTTTCACTGCATCTATCCATCTTTTTTTCACATTAATCCATTTTGGCGGAGAGATTCGCTATCTATACAAGATCAAGAATTTTTTTAGCTCCGATGATGTGGCAGAGGTACGAGTATCGTCCGGCTGGTATCTTATTCTACTCTCCACGGTTCTTAGCATGGCATTGGAATTCGTTCTTCTACAACAACTAAATAGAAAGCAGTAATATGTCTAATAGATATTCATTAGAGTGGCCAAAAGTATCAATATTGGAAGTAGGGCTGGTTTTCAACCATGAAATCACAGCTTTTATTAATTTTTTAGGACTAGGATTGACACTTGTTGTAGTCCCATTCTCACTTTCTACTAATCTAACCAAAGACTTGCTTGAAAGCTTGTTCGAAGTCACCGATAAGGTCGTCGATGAACTCGGTACCCACGGACACTCTGACCAAGTCCTTGGTAACACCGGATGTTACCTTTTCTTCGTCCGACAATTGTTCGTGGGTAGTGTACCATGGGGAGATAACCAAGGTCTTGGAGTCTCCTACATTGGCCAAGTTGGAGGCGATCTTCAACTTGTCAACCACACTTGGCGATGCTTCCTTGAAGGGGTCGTCGACCTTTTCGGTGAATTGCTTGACACCGAAAGAGAGCATTCCTCCGAACTTGTCCTTTTGCACCAAGTACTTCTTGCTTCTTTCGTGGTCCTTGTGGGAGGGCAAGCCCAAGTACGACACCCAAGCAACGTGAGGGCTTTTCTCCAAGTATTGGGCCAATTTCAACGCATTGTCGGATTGTCTTTCCACTCTCAACGACAAGGTCTCCAAACCCTGCAACAACAAGAAGGCACCAAAGGGGTTCAAACTAGGACCCATGTCTCTCAAGAGCTCGAGCTTGGCGTGGATGGCGAAGGCAAGGTTACCGAACTTTTCGTTGAACACAAGGCCGTGGTAACTCTCGGAAGGCTTGGAGAACTGTGGGAACTTTTCAGGGTATTGGGCCCAAGGGAAGTTACCCGAATCGATGACCACACCGGCGATGGTGGTTCCGTGACCGCCGATCCACTTGGTGGCAGAGTGCACCACGATATCGGCACCGTGGTCGATGGGGCGGATCAAGAAGCCACCGGCTCCAAAAGTGTTATCCACCACAACGGGGACACCTCTGTCATGGGCGATCTTGACGATCTTTTCAAAGTCAGGGACGTTGAACTTGGGGTTACCAATGGATTCCAAGTAGATGGCCTTGGTCTTCTCGTCGATCAACTTCTCGAACTCCTCGGGCTCGTCACCGTTGACGAAACGCGTCTCGATTCCCCATCTCTTGAACATCACCTTGAACTGGTTGTAGGTTCCTCCGTACAAGAAGCTGGTGGAGATGATGTTGTCTCCGGAGTGGGCCAACCCTGCGATAGCGATCAGCTGGGCAGCCTGTCCGGAAGCCACGGCGGTGGCGTCTATTCCGCCCTCAAGCGCAGCAATCCGCTTCTCAAACACCGTGTTGGTGGGGTTAGTGATCCGCGAGTAGATGTAGCCCTCGGCTTCCAAGCCGAACAATTGGGCGCCGTGCTTAGAGTCGTTGAACGCGAACGAGGTGGAGGCGTAGATGGGAGGAGCTCTGGCGTTGTTGGGGCCTTCAACTTCCTGACCAGCATGGAGTTGAAGGGTGTCGAAGTGGGAAGGCATTGTGTATATGAATTGGGTTGGTGGGTGCAAATGCAATTGGGTCTTTCGCGGTTGCGGGAGCTGCCTATTTATATTATTGCAGCCCGCCCGGCTCGTACTGTTGGGGAAGATCCACAGAATTAGTGCAGCAGATCAACGCATTTCACGTGGCGGGCTTGGAACCAACTGCCGGAACAGGCAACACCAGCCGTGGTGCGCGGAGATAGCTCTGGCGGCGGACGTAGCACCATAGCTTAACTCCAGTGCTGGAAAAGGTCCATCTAGCGGAGTGTGGCGATGGGTCTATTCCTCTTCTTAGGCTGCGACGCAGTTTAGGGACGGGTGTTTCCGCTGTTTTGCCGAGGCCGACGATTGGAGCCTCTTCCATGCCTTCTTCCCGCACGGCTGCACGTCTGCACAAGACGTACTACTGCCGATACGAGACTTACGTCATGCGTTGTCTTAGCTCAATTCGTACATGCTATTGTGTTTGACGTGCATCGACGATCTGTTGGGCATGACACCACGCGTTGCCTTATGCGCTGGGGTGTTCATAACCAGGTACGGATGGAAGCCGACAAGTTGTGGACCCACTTTGATCTCGCCGGCCCATCACTCTAGCTTCCCACTGCTTTACTTCCACTTCCACTACTTTTACTCCGCTGCTTTTACTCCATTACTTTTAACTCTTCCACCTGTGGCTAGTCAACACCCTAAAAGAGAAGCATTCTTCGGCCGATGCAACTAGGGATCCCGCCAATGCCTCCGCCCCTATGTGCTCGATTATCTGCCTCACATGGAACCGTGCAGCGTCATCCTCGTATTATGTGTGGCTTCTCCTTTATCTTCTGCGCTTCTCCGTATATGCTGCACCCACCGCCAATATTTTTTCTGCCCCTCGGCGACTTGACCCACCCGCTATCGCAGCCAATGCTACTATGCTTCCTAATGAACAATGTCGAGGCATCACTGCCAGGGGTACCAGATGCAAGCTCCGAGCTTCCGATAAACACTACTGTCATTACCACGTGAGCCAGGCCTCTCGGGGTTCCAAGCTTCTCTCCACTGTGGAAAAACTCTTGCCCAAACCCAACGTAAACAATGGACTGTCTCCACAGAGACGGCAGAACTCCTCATCGCCACAACGTTTGCCCCACCATAAGGGCCCGTCCAGTGCTTCGCCCTCATTGGTGACTTCCCGCTCGGTGCCTCCGTCCAAGCAAAATCTGAGAAATGTGACCAGATCACCTCCCAAAAATCCCTTGACATTTCCACCCAAAAGGACACCACGTTCGTCCAGTTCCTCTCCTACTAAATCGTCTTTTACAGCACCCACCTCCACTCGCCCGGGATATATCTACATGTACACGTTTGCTCGTTTGTACCAGGGTGAAAAGCTGTGGCTCAAGGCGAAGAACTTACCAGGAACATCAAAGAAAGACCAATGGCTACCGTTCAACGCGAAAAAGTCCGAGTACATCTTGATCAAGATAGGCATGACCACCCAGACGGTGGAAAAACGGTTCAAGCAATGGCAGGATAAGTGTCACCACGAAATTGTCGATATGCTGCCAGCCTCCGTTCCCATGGCACCGCATTCCGTGATGGCGAAGCTTACTTCCAAGTTTTCCAAGCTATCGGTGAAGTCTCGCGATGAACAACAATATCAGACATTCAGGGAGGCAGAAAAGGGCTTTTATTGTCGGCAGAACCTTCCACTCGTGGAATCGGAAATTCACAGAAAACTACGTAGCATCTATGGATACGGAGACATCCTTTGTCAAGGATGCAACCTCAACGAGTCTTCCCCAGGCTACAAAATGCATATCGAGTGGTTTTTGATCCCCAAGGCACACGTACCTTGGGTCTACATAACTATCGACACAATCTGTCGTCAGTACAGCTAAACTTTTATTAATACAAGGTACTACGTTAAGCGCAATTAACGTTGAAAATACCAAACACTTCAACCTGTTCAAGTGTTCATATAGGTGGATGGATCCACACCTTCTTCAGGGAACTCGGTAATCTTGACGTCGAATCTGGATTGAATCTTCTCCAAGACTTCCTCATCTTCCTTACTGGAAACAAGAGAAATAGCCAAACCCTTGGTACCGAATCTACCAGCTCTACCGACTCTGTGCAAGTACTGGTCAGCTTCGTTAGGCAAGTCATAGTTGATGGCCAAGTTGATCCTTTCGATATCGATACCTCTTCCGAAGACATCGGTAGAGACACAAATACGCTTGTTGAACTCCTTGAAAGATTTGTATCTTTCAATTCTTTCTTCCTGAGGCAATCCAGAGTGGACAGCAATGGAAGGGAAGTTGCACGCAACCAACAACTTGTTCAATTCGTTTGCTCTCTGAGTAGACTTCACGAAAATAATAACTTGGTTGAATTCCAAGGAGTCCAACAAATCAGACAACTTTCTGTTCTTCTCCTTTTCGTCCAACTTGAAGTAGTATTGTTGCAAACCGTGTAAAGTCAACTTGGCTTCGTCATCAACGTAGATTTCCAATGGGTTCTGCATGAACTTCTTGCAAACAGGACGGATTTCCTGGGACAAGGTAGCGGAAAACATCATAACTTGCTTCTGGTGAGGAGTGTTACGGAAGATGTCCTGGACGTCTCTTCTCATGTCGATGGATTCCAAAACCTTGTCACATTCGTCGATAACGAAGGACTTGACGTTGGCCAAACGGATAGCCTTTTCCTTGACCAAGGCGTGCAATCTACCTGGAGTGGCAACAACAATGTGAGGACAAGTTTCCTTGTTCTTCAACTTTTCGATGTCCTTCTTGATTGGGGTACCGCCGTAGAACACCTCGGTCTTGACTTCTGGCATGTACTTGGAGAATCTGGCATATTCGTTTCTGATTTGGTAGGCCAATTCTCTGGTGTGACAGATGACCAAGGTAGCGATCTCACCGGCAACAGGGTCTAATTGTTGCAAAGTGGACAACACGAAAACGGCAGTCTTACCCAAACCGGACTTAGCTTGACACAAGACATCGGTACCCAAGATGGATTGAGGGATACAAACTTGTTGAACTATATGTTAGTGATGTTCTGAGTAGAATTTCAGAGATACATGGTGGTAGAAGGAGTCATCCACATAAACGGGGGCACGTTTCTAGAAAGTACCTGCTGTTTGGTGGTAGCAGGCGGCAGAAAGCGGGTCAAATGGACCCGTAGCAGCTATTCGTGGCAAGAGCGTGACAAAAATGCTCTGCCTTGTTGAAGAGGCTGGCTGTGTGAACTGAGCGTACCACACACGCGTGGCTAACACCAAATTGGTTGCATTGTTGATGACTCCAGCACCTCCCACGTCACTTAAGTGTATGAATACGAACCTTCAGAAGGATGTTCAAAACCACAGTCTCCGATGGCTCTCAACAATTCTGGCTTCAATAAAAAGTCTCTGAAACCAGTGGCGTGGATGCCGACGTAGGAACCCTTCTTGTCGGCTTCCTTGTCGTTTTCAGCATCGCCGGAGCCGGCGGCTGGAGCAGTGGTTGGAACGGCGATTTCCTCGGAATCGGAGTAGTCCAATAATTCTTCTTGGCCTTCGTGTGACATTGGTGGTGTAGTTTGTGGAGTTGTGGTTGGTGTTGCCATTGAGTTTTTTTCAACGTAGGACGTGGATGGGCGACTGCCACGTGAGCCGCGCACGACCGGATGGCCACTGGGTGGCGCGCGCACGACCCGGCACACTAGCAAGCACAACCTGGAAAGACATCAAATGGGGCAACAACCATGTTGAGATCGGTTATTAGGGCTAGTGGGTTGCGCGGCGCTAGATGCGTGACTGCTGCACGTATTGGTACCGTAAGTGCTCGGAACTTCTCGAGAACGGCTCCTGCCAAGTTTTTCGGAGGAAATAAGCCGTCAGACATCACCGAAGAACAGGCCCAGACACTCAACAAATTTGGCGAGACATTGAAGAGCAACCCCGAGCTTGGCCAGCTCTTGGAAGGATTTCAGACGCTTTTGGCGGAAAAGGGCATTGCTACGGGAGGAAAGCCTCCATCTCTCACCCAAATGATGAAAATTCTTGCTGACAAGGACATTAGAGAGCACTTGGGAAAGTTGAAAGAGGTTTTGGAAAGCTCCAACATCCAGATCAACCAGCAGGATTTGTCTGCGTTGACAGACCTCTATCTTTCGCAAAAAAAGGCTCAATAAAGCTAAATAAACCTCAATAGAGGCTCTTTTTCATCCATAAGTTTACATTAAATTGCAGCGACAGGTGTTGTCTTCGGGCTAGTCTGTCCAGTGGGATTGTCATGTTTGTTGTATATAGTAATTCATGCAATAGATATTAGAATTTAGATGGTGCTTCAGAAAACCTTTGCGACAATAAATAACACTTCGTCTCGATCATTGAAGCTACAGTAAGAAGACCAACCCGTTTCTCACTTCTTCTTGGCAAAAGAAGCAGAGATATTGGCTGCTTCCTCCACCGCACGAGCGATTCCCCCACGCACACCGGCGTCCTCCATCTTCAAAAGGCCGCCGATGGTGGTCCCACCAGGAGTACAAACCTTGCTCTTAAGAACCGCAGGGTGTTCTCCAGTCTCGAGAGCCATCTTGGCAGTTCCCTCCATCACCTTAGCAGCAGCAATTCTTGCCACTTCGTGGGGAAGCCCCATTCTGACGCCTCCATCGATCAAGGACTCCATCATCATGAGACAGAAGGCTGGACCCGATCCCACAAGGGCAGTGGCGGCGTCCATGTTCTTCTCTGGGATCTTGAGCGCCACCCCAACCGTTCCCACGAGCCTCATTACCAACTCTTCGTACTTTGCCTCTGCTTCTATGGAGAAAGACACCGCTGCGGTTCCACTACCAAACTTGGCCGGAGTGTTGGTCATGACCTTCGCCACATACTTCGAGAAGATCGACAATTCCTCGATGGTGGTCCCCGCCAACAACGAGATCACCAACTGGTCTCCCGTCAACGATTGTTGCACCTGTTCGTAGACCGTCTCGTACATGTAGGGCTTGGACCCGAGAATGATGATGTCTGCCTTTGCCACGGCGGCAGCATTGCTTTCAGCGCCATACGATACTTCCACACGAGGGTCCACGAACTCGCTCTTCAACCGTTCGGCGGATTTCTGTGAATTCACACAAGCTATGACTTTGGCGGGAGCAGGCTCAACACTGGACTTGAGGATAGCAGTGGCTACAGCGGTTCCCATGACTCCGCTGCCCAAAACAGTGATGGTGTAGTCCTTCATGGTAGTCTGGAAATGTTGTGGTATTTTCCCTGGAATTCAGAAGCAGGTCCCTTGTCTCTATATATACTATTTCAAAGATCAGATCCCCAGAATCGCCTGGCTCGCTCGCACCTGCCGTCGCGAACATCACTCCACATATAGAGTGCCACCTCTCGTGCTTGCGCACTCACTTCCGCATACGGAAGTCATCCAACAGCCGAAGCTCTCGCCCACAGACACTCATTTCGCCGACCCGCGCTCCGAACCAGAGCCCACTAAATTGTGAATTCCGATTTCTACGGGGTGCACAAGGCTCCCTCCTTACCTCGAAGCTGATATCGTCTTCGTGCTAGCCGCTAACCCCTACTGTCGCCAGACACAAGTCACGTGAGCGACCCCCTGTTTCGTCAACTCTTTTCCGACATACGCTTTGGACTGCCGCATTCTGGGCTGCTGAGCTGTAACTTTTCTGTCTGAGAACCGGTGGCCCGTACGGCAATATTTGCTAGTGGCCAATTTGTTTTCAGTACCGACGAATTTCGGACTGCAAATCTATATTCTTTGGAACGCCAGCATTCTGGTTGTGAAATTTTTGTTGATTTTGGCTCTGAAACCGCTTTCTTCTGGCCACTATCGGTGCCCGATCGGAAATTACAAAAAATGCCTTCCACTTCAACATTACACTATGACAAGCTGCTCCTTGAACCATGTCCTGCTCTTCGTCCGACATCAGAGGAGTTTGCGGATCCAATTGGATATTTGTCGCTGCCAGAAATTGCCCGATTGGGGTCCGTGTACGGAATTGTCAAGATAATACCTCCCGAAGGCTGGAAACCTCCCTTTCTGGTAGCTTCCAGCTTCAAATTTCACACTCGGCTTCAGAAGTTGAGTGACTTGGGTTTGACCACCCGTTCGAGAAAGTTTTTCAAGGATAATGTGAATCGGTTCCTACAAATGCGAAGGAAAAGGCAGCTCCGATTAAGCTTTCCTGTCAAGAGTTTGGGCAGAGAGAAAGTCCATGTGTACTACTATGACCTTTATCTTCAGGTGGACAAGATGGGAGGATATGACAATATGGATGACCACAAATGGGAACAAATAAATGAAAAGTTTGGGGTCAGGGACTTAAAGTCGAATTCCATCAGAGATGAGTATGAAGCTAGCATCAGAGCATATGCGCTCTATTTGTCACATAATAACCAGAATTATGAGTTTCCCGATATGGAGTCAGATGATGAGGACGACAGTTGTTTAATTTGTGGGAAATACGATCATCCCTCCAAAACACTTCTTTGCGATAATTGCGATAACCCATACCATATGACATGTCTTACAAATCCCTTGACTACAATACCAACTGGCTCCTGGTACTGTGATAAGTGCTTAATAGGAACAGGTGAATATGGTTTCGAGGAACATCCAGAGATTAAATATTCCTTGCCGGAATTTTACCAGATGTGTCAGGAATTCGAAAGAGACTTTATCCGAGAATATAATAACGATGAACCATTGACAGTGGACATTATTGAAAGAAAGTTCTGGGAGTTTGTGGATATCCAGAAATCAGATTTGGAAGTGCAATATGGTGCTGATATTCACAACCTTAGACCAGGAGAAATAAGTGGCTTCCCCATGCCTAACACCCCAGGAATATTGTTAAATGATCCGATTATTCAAGAGTATATGCGTCATCCTTTCAACTTGACGAAATTACCGTTTGCAAAGGGCTCTTTGCTCAACTATATTAATACATCGATATCGGGAATGACCGTTCCATGGATATATATTGGAACACTACTTTCCACCTTTTGCTGGCATGTTGAAGACCATTATACCTTATCAGCAAACTACTGTCATTTCGGTGCCACCAAGAAATGGTATGGAATCCCATCCTCACAGGCGGATCAGTTTGAAAAGTTAATGAAGGATAGTGCTCCTGATCTTTTCAAGAAGCAGCCAGACTTGCTACATCAGCTAGTTACTTTGTTGTCCCCAATGACTCTTGTTAAAAATGGAATCAAATGTGTCTATGCCGATCAAAATCCAAATGAATTTGTTATCACCTTCCCTAGAGTCTATCACTCTGGATTTAATTGTGGTTTTAACTTTAATGAGGCAGTAAACTTTACTATGGATGAGTGGCTAGAATATGGTGCACAGTCTATTGATGACTACAAGTTAATTAAGAAGGAAAATGTTTTTAATCACTATCAGTTGATCGAGAATATTATCAGAGAGTTCAACATCAATATGCAAAATAATGTTACAGTTCTTCCATCACAACGGAAATTGGTAACAAGGTGTTTGCTGAATTTCGAGTCTTTTGTTCAGCAACAAAATAAAGCACTTGAAAAGTTAGAAAAATCGAGATTCTTGATTGAGAACAAGCCCAAGACGTTCAAACCTCGGAGCTTTGAAGATGAACAAAACGGGCACTTCGTCGCTGTGGATGTGGAGGAGGAGGAGGACTTATGCGAGACTTGCAAGACGCACATTTCCTATCAATATGTAATTATTAATAACAAGTCTCGCAAGTTCGGAATGACGAGCGTTGACCAGCTTGACAAAACGGTATCACCAAAGCCAGAAGTTGATAATGAATCTCCATTGAACCCGGTGACTGCTACTCGCATTGCTATCCAGCAACTTCTCACACCAGATGCATCGCCCTATGATAAGCAGATTCCCATCAGTCACAATGTGAATATTTCAAAGATTACGGAGTCCGAGGCTTCCCAGCAGCTCTCGCAATTGCAGGAAAGGCAAAAGCACTCTAGAGAGGCTGAGTTCATGGAGCTCATCAACAAGGCCAAGCGGTTGGCTGCAGAGTCCGCTGACAAAAACAAGCGCCGTAAGTCTTCAAGGATCAAACAGTTGGAAGAAAAGCCGTTCCAGGAAATAAACCTGGTGCAAAATAAAAGCAAGATGTCTGCCATCCAAGCAAAGGCTTCTATACGCCAATTGAATCAAAAGGACAAAATCAAAATGTGTTTGGAATGTTTACAGAAACATTACGGGGAAAAGGGTAAAGTGCCAGAAGGGTCTATTTTACTATATGAAGTATCTCCTCGCGTTCTAGAGGAGCTAATTGGGACAACTAAGATTAATTTGAGAATTTAATGTAAGGATAATGAATGTGATGAACGTATAAATTTTGTAGGTGTTTAATTGCAAAATTCAAGAAATAGCAAAAAATGAAATTATTCAAAAAAATGTAAAATTCAACATATGAATCATAAGTCTCAAATAGCTCCAGCCATCGAATATAAAGAGTTGAAATGACGAAAGTTGTCATCTTTTAGGAATTATTTAGCAAAGAAATTGAACGAGTTTAATATTGAAGTACATAACATACCATCGAAGATGAATTTGTTTTACAGGAATCATCAGGATGCACACCCCGAGAGGCAGAAATAATTGCTAATCAAGGAATTTTATGAGATTCACATTGTTTTGGATTTACTCGTGTTTCTGGCTATTCGCAGGCAAAAGAATGGTCGTAGAAAAGTATTTAATCAATTCAAGAGAAGTTGGAACGTCAGCTCCAAATTTGTCGCATCTTAAATAAATCTTCTTCGCAAGTCTACCATTCCTCTCTTCAGTGGCCTGTTCGTTAATTCTTCTAGTACGATAAATATTGAAACTCATTTCAGGACCAAGTAAAGCACCAAAACCATCACAAAATTTACCAAAAAAAAATGGTAGACTACCGACTGATACCTCAAGTATCTTCCAAGCCTTCCAGCATCTTAATTGTTGCCCGGTCCGTTAGCCCAGCTTACACCCTGCCTCTCTCCACACTAATACTCGACTCACGTGCGCACTGAGGACAGGGTAACCCCCGCCCAACCAATAAAATCCGGCACTTCGCGCTTCCACCGGACTCGACCCAATAGAACGTCGCCATTTCATTGGCTACGCTCGCTCTCTCTAACTTCCGCTCGGCAACGAAAATATAATCTACCATTCCTCCAATTTTTTCAAACCTTTTTCTTCTACAAAGAGTGTTTGACCAAAGTTGTTAACGATGGTTCTCCCTAGATTGTTTAACAATGCTTCACGCAGTGCTTTCACTGCTGCCAAGCGTAACTTCATGTTCAACAGGGGTTTAGCTTCTGCTGCTCCTACCGCCGGTAAGGTTAGGTAAGTACTGGACCAAGCGGAGCAACGAGATCTGAGGGTGGGAGAATAGAATTGGTGGCGAGACACACAAGGACTACAACAAATGGCCCTTCTACCGGGCTTGGGTGCTTTGGATCTGGCGCTGGTGATGGAATTGGCTACCTTGGTCGATCCGGAAGGGCCCCTGAAATGTGTCCAAAAAAGAGGACCGCCACGACGGTTGTTGGTCAACGTGCACGTCAACACCAACACAGGTTGCAACATATGCTTCAAACAGTGGCCGAATCGCAGTGAAGGATGGATTCAGTGTTTAAGCGCTGACTGTCGCCAGTCGCCAATCAAATTTTTTCATTTTTCGGGGTCTCGCTCTCTACAGCCAGATCAACCATACTAACATCACAGAGCCGTCATTGGTGCCGTCGTCGATGTCCAGTTCGAGGAAGGTAACGTTCCATCCATTTTGAACGCTTTGACCTTGAAGAACGGTGACCAAAACTTGGTCTTGGAAGTCGCCCAGCACTTGGGTGAAAACACCGTCAGAGCTATTGCTATGGACGGTACCGAAGGTTTGGTCAGAGGTACTGCTGTCACTGACACCGGTGCCCCAATTTCCGTCCCTGTCGGTCGTGGTACTTTGGGTCGTATCATTAACGTCGTTGGTGAGCCAATTGACGAAAGAGGCCCAATTGAATCCAAGCAAAGAAACCCAATTCACGCTGACCCACCATCGTTCGTCGAACAATCCACTTCCGCTGAAGTTTTGGAAACCGGTATCAAGGTCGTCGACTTGTTGGCCCCATACGCCAGAGGTGGTAAGATTGGTTTGTTCGGTGGTGCCGGTGTCGGTAAGACCGTGTTTATCCAAGAATTGATTAACAACATCGCCAAGGCCCACGGTGGTTTCTCCGTTTTCACCGGTGTCGGTGAAAGAACCAGAGAAGGTAACGATTTGTACCGTGAAATGAAGGAAACCGGTGTCATTAACTTGGAAGGTGACTCCAAGGTGGCCTTGGTCTTCGGTCAAATGAACGAACCACCAGGTGCCAGAGCCAGAGTTGCTTTGACCGGTTTGACCATTGCCGAATACTTCAGAGATGAAGAAGGTCAAGATGTGTTGTTGTTCGTCGACAACATTTTCAGATTCACCCAAGCCGGTTCCGAGGTGTCTGCCTTGTTGGGTCGTATTCCATCCGCTGTCGGTTACCAACCTACCTTGGCCACCGATATGGGTCTTTTGCAAGAACGTATTACCACCACCAAAAAGGGTTCCGTCACCTCTGTGCAGGCCGTTTACGTGCCAGCCGATGATTTGACTGATCCCGCCCCAGCCACCACCTTCGCCCACTTGGATGCCACCACTGTGTTGTCCAGAGGTATCTCTGAATTGGGTATCTACCCAGCTGTCGATCCATTGGACTCCAAGTCCAGATTGTTGGATGTTGCCGTTGTCGGTAAGGAGCACTACGACGTTGCTACCAGTGTCCAGGAAACCTTGCAAGCCTACAAGTCCTTGCAAGATATCATTGCCATTTTGGGTATGGATGAATTGTCCGAATCCGACAAGTTGACTGTGGAGAGAGCCCGTAAGATCCAAAGATTCTTGTCCCAACCATTCGCTGTCGCCGAAGTTTTCACTGGTATCTCCGGTAAGTTGGTCAGATTGGAAGAGACCATCAAGTCCTTCAAGGCTGTCCTCGACGGTAAGTACGACCACCTCCCAGAAAACGCTTTCTACATGGTGGGTGGTATCGAAGATGTCGTCGCCAAGGCCGAAAAGTTGGCTGCTGAAGCTAAATAAGCGAATGCTGACTAGATAGTGCAAGTCATAAAAACGTTAGAATGTTCGGGTGTAGCCAATTATGAATATATTCAGTAGGCCAAAGTCAGGTAACCTCGAAAAGTGCAATGTTCCATGCGAAATGTGATTTGTGAATAGTGTCGCAGAGCATTCATTTTTTGTCTGTCTGAACAACGCATATATCGACGTGCTCGATCGCGTGGCGTATTTTGATTTTCAAGCCACCATGTTTTCTTTAGCTGAAGTATGTAAAGGTCCCTGCCTTGTCAAATCGTCTTGCTACTAACCACACAGACATTCTCGTTTCTTGACAATCCCACCATCAACTGGAAAAGTGTCATCTTAGGATTCACTGTGGGTCAATTCGTGTTCGAAAACTACCTCGAATATCGTCAATACCAGGTGTTGAAAAGAACCAACCCTCCAGTGTCTTTGAAGGCCGAGGTCACCCAGGAAACTTTCGACAAGTCTCAAGAGTACTCCCGTGCCAAAGCCAGATTCGGTTTCTTCTCTGACGTCTACGGCTTGCTCCAAAATGTTGCCACCATCCAATATGACTTGTTGCCAAAGATATGGGCTATTGCCGGAACTGTGATGCAAAAAGCGGCTCCAATCTTGCCCTCGTTCATGGGAGGAATTATCACCCAATCCTTGTTCTTTGTGGGGATCCAGCAGCTCATCTCCACCGTTTTGTCCTTGCCCTTGTCGTACTACTCCAATTTTGTCTTGGAGGAAAAGTACGGCTTCAACAAATTGACTATTGGCTTGTGGATCACTGATAAGCTCAAGGGCTTGGCGCTCGGTGTGGTTCTCGGTTACCCTGTGATGGCTGCTGTATTGAGAATCTTTGACTTTACCGGTGACTCCTTCATTGCCTACATCATGGTTCTTGTGCTTGGTGTCCAATTGGTATTCATGACGATTTACCCTCTTTTCATTCAACCTTTGTTTAACAAGTTTACTCCCTTGGAAGAAGGCGAATTGAAGACTGCTATTGAAAACTTTGCCTCTGCCGAAAAGTTCCCATTGAGCAAGTTGTACGTTATTGACGGTTCCAAGAGATCTTCCCACTCAAATGCATACTTTACCGGTTTGCCATGGAGCAAGCAAATTGTGTTGTACGACACATTAATTGAACACTCCAGCACCGAAGAAACCGTCGCCGTTATTGCCCACGAAATCGGTCACTGGAAATTGTCGCATTTGGCCAAGATGTTGGTTTTCAGTCAGGCTCAGATCTTTGTCTCTTTCTCATTGTTCTCGGCCTTTATCCGCAACAATTCGCTTTACTCTTCGTTTGGATTCAACAATGTTCATCCTACCTACATTGGGTTCCTCTTGTTCAGCGACATCTCGACTCCGATCAACCTTGCAGTGCAATTCATCTTCAACCTTTTGTCCAGAAAGCACGAATACGAGGCTGATGCCTATGCCAAGTCTCGTGGCTTTGCCGAGCCCTTGGCTAAGGGTTTGATCAAGTTGTTGAGCGAGAACTTATCTTCTATGGATGCCGACAGTTTGTACTCTGCGTACCACCATTCACACCCAATTTTGCCAGAGAGATTGACCGCTATTGGTTACGTATCCAAGGAGAAGATCGCTGACATTAAGCCTTTCAAAAATGATTAGACATTATATAGATCTATGAAAAGACGATATGTATATATGAGAGCCGTAGCCGAACATTGGGTAATCACTATATGCTATATGTGGGGCTTCTTGTATTTGGAATGCAAATCGTCATAAGCCTGCCTCATTTGTACATAGCCCAAGTGGATTTTTCCAATCAAATGGTCTGCCAATCTCCGGTCACTGTCCAATCTAGACAAATATGCACCACAGCCTTCACATACTTGCAACTTCTGCTGCGATACTTGGCCGACGTTTTCTGCTAGGTTCCGTGCGGTCTCTGCCAACGCTTCTCTCTTTTCACATAACTCGTTCAACCGAGCCGACTCCAACGTAGCCTTCAACGTCTGGTTCTGTTGTATGAGATAATTGGTCTCCTGGGTCATGAGACCGATCCTTGTGTCTAGATCGTCCAACTCCTTGGTGACAGCAGCTATTTTCTCCTGTTCTTCTGGTGTACGTTCAAGTCGCTTCTGCGCAAACTCAATCGTGCGGTCCAATTCGTTGATGTATTTCTTCAAATTAAGGTAGTAGGAGTATTCGATGTCGGGAAACTTTTCACCCCGCCGGGTCCTATATTCGTATTCCATCTTGTGCTTCTCTAAATGTAGTAACGGACACCGTCCAAGGTCCTGCTTAGTTCCTGCTAAGAGATCGTGGGGGCACGTTCCGACCAAGAAGCTTCGACAGACTCTATGGCTGGTCATCTCGATCTCCCTGCGTCGCTGCGCCGGTGAAATGAGCGCCTCTTTACCCATGAGCTGCTCCAAGAGCTTCCGCTGCTCTTCAGCCATGATTAGTTATTGAGGAAATGTGGCGATGGAAAGAGAACTAGGGTCCAGTGGCGATCACGTGCAGATGGTCGAGTCTGCAGTACGAAGGTATAGAATGGTCAACTGGAAGTGGCGCTCAAATAGGGCCTTGGTGTAGTCAAAAGTGATGGGTCGCGACCATTTTCAGAAGGGCCTGAATTTGATGTATGGTCGCAGCCGCGAATCAAATATTATGGAGCATCTCGTCGTGGAAAAAACCAAGTCGTTGGATCCAAAGATTGGCGACTGTGTGGGGCCACTAGGGAACCGATGATAGCGTTAGGAGTCGGGCGGTGTGTATTTTAAGGTCCAGTTCCATCATTTCGTACCCCAGCATATTGTGACGGAAACCGTGGTTTGAGCCACACTTTGAAAGAATTCGTTAGTAGCGCTTCAAGAAGTAAGGAGAGGCGGCAGAGAAGAATCTTGAAGTAGTGAAGAAATATGCATGGAAAGAGCAGACCACTTCTTGTTACAACCGTGATCTCGCACGGCTTCCATATCTCGTAATCTCATGCTCATCAACCTTATTCCTTATCTTTTCCTAATGCGGCAAGAGCCGCCTCGGTCGGTGGGTGATGGACTTTACTCAAAGCCCGCTGCATCTTCTTTTTAAAACCACCGACTTCCACTACCGTTTTTTTTTGGCTCTACAGAACCTCCGATCATTGTACACACCTTCAGGAACCCGTGATATCACCCGGATCAGCTCTTGCGCTACCAAAATTTCTTTGTCGTACCCTTTACTGTCACTTTAACAAAGACACGGCTAGAGCATCAGTTCCAATCTCCGGGTTTCTAGGAGACACCTTGACACGTCTTGATCCGAGTTTGCCAATCAATAGTGTGCTCCAGCAGCAGTCACATCCCAACCAACATCGCGGATCGTCTCTTTCTCTTTTGACCACCCCGTTTGTTGCAGAGCTTATGATTGTTTCTATGGCACGCTATCAGCTCATAGGACGAAAGAAGGTCCCCAAGGGAAGACAGCTGCCAGTACAGTACCCGCTCAATCACATATGTGGGCTTCCACAGGAGATCTTGCTCCAGATCTTTGATCTTCTCGACGAATCAGATTATGTCAGACTAGCTCAAACGTGTATGCGGTTCAGAAACACCATCAACAAGCTTTATCTCTACCGCCATGTTTCGCTCACCACTGGATCCATGGCCAAGTTTGCTGGCCGCAATTTGCGGTCCGTATCCCGAAGCCCGCTCTCAAAGCATTTCAAGGTGGCAGCTCCTCTGTCAAACATCAACTATATTGAAGAATTGTCTCTCGTTCATCCTGCCAGCCAGGACAATACAAACAGAGCCACAACCATAGCAGGAACTTACGGTGTGACCAGTGACCTTAAACATGGAAGCATGAGTAGCTACCAGCAGTACATGGACTCTCTCCGCCTTCTTTTGGAGGATGCCTACGGGCTCAAAAGGATCACCATCAGCGAAATATCTCCATATTTTGAGTTCACCAAGGAGGTGGTTCCTGCTCCCGTTAGCAAGAGCATATGGAAGTCTTCCTCTCATTCCCGAACCCTTCATTTGCTCCAGTTGGTGCCACAGTCGGGTTGGTCCATTACCTTTAAATGGTCTCACATCTCATTGTTCTTTTCCTTCTACAATCATCTTGAGGAATTGAGCTTGCATAACTTCATTATAGATGACATAAAATTGGCTAGCATCCCCAATACTAGCACTTCCATAAGAAAACTCACCGTGGATGCCTGCTCATACGCCGACTCGGCTAGAAAGATCAACCAACACAAGAAGCAGTCTCCGTTGTTTGCAGAGGTCCAAATATTGCAATTATTGAACGTTTCGCATGGCACAGATTTGTCCATGATCGACTATGTTAAGATGAGCGGAAAGTTGAATAGTCTCATCTTGGACATGAGTTCAACTTTGTTCTATGAGAAAGTCAACGGGAAGTCCGACTTTCAATTTGCAAAGTTTAATCCTTTCTTCCAGTTATTGACCTCACGTTCTGGCGGTTATTCTGTCATTAAACATCTTGAGTTGATAAATTTCGACTTATTCCAACACATCGGCAACGCATCTATGACGGATGTGGATTCTTGGGTTGGATCTTCAACGGACACATTCGAATGCTTCTTGACATACTTGAGCCAAATGGAATCTTTGACGATTGTGCTAGTGAAGCTTCCAACAAAGCTAAATAATGGTGTCGATCTTGAAGAAATCTCCAACGTAGAGTGGTCAGAATTATTGCAACCATTGTCAGACTCCACTTGCAATATCACAGTGAAGAAGAACAACCAAGCTACATTATTCAATAATAAGACTGGAGGTTGAAATATCTCATAGGATACTACTCATAAGTCCGACGAGTCCAAGAATAGTAGCAATGTTGACTGACCAGAAGGAAGCAGCTTCGAAGTTAGTATTTTACTTTCCTCAAAATCCGGACCGAATTACCTCAACATACCATTATCATAACCAGGCTTTCTCAATTTGCTTTCAAGGACACTTTCTGACATGATATCCCAAACAGGGGTCACTTTTCGAGAAGCGCCATACTTTGACCCGTCACCGCTACTCGCTAAATAAGGAGAAGTCAAATGATCATCTGTGAGGTTGAGATATGCACCTTTTTTGGAGACAACCCCTTTTGCTATCATGTTCTTAGAGACCGACTGTGGGATCCCGTTCGACCTGACTAAGTTGCCAAACTCCAGTTTGCAATTTTGCAGAGAAGACTTCCTGTTCCTACTCTTCTCATTACTCTTTTGCCTAAACTTGCTAACGCGGTGCATATCAAGTTGCGGTAAAGTGTCGAGCTGAGTTTTGAGTTGCTTGAAGTCTTCCAAGACTTTTACGTCACCACTCGGCATGATGTCAACCAATCCATACTGATTGGGTTCAAGAGAATATTCGTAGATCAACCCCCCTGAAAAGACGTCCATCATGTCACTAGAATATAATGCTCGTACTTCATCAAACGTTCTGGGGGATATCTCGTTGCAACCATATCTAAATGTTAGTTCAAGGTACTAAACCGCACTAAATGTATAACACATACTCCGAGAAGAATACTGGAATAGGATACTTCGAATAGTCATCAACCAAGATGTTGTAACCACTTGTGTAAAAGGTTTGCTCTCCACACCACTGATAAGAGTTTACACCATAGAAGTCTACCGCATCATTTGCAGATTCTTGGGCACAAGCTAGGTAATTAGCAAGCGGCATCCGATAGCGCAAGTCGTCTGCTGCGGAGTAACCAACAGGTATCTGTCTAGGGGCGTTCTGCTTGAGATACATCTTCATGTCACGGACCACGGCCTTAATATAGTTGGGAGAATTGCTGGCAGATTTTTCGTCATTGACGATCTCGTTTCCAGCGAAGAAGCCCAAGGTATTATTGTAGTGAGAAAATTGTTGCAAAACCTTGAAAACATGCTCCATGTATTCAGGATGGTATGTTGTCCATGGCTCATAGCGATTAAGGTGCTGACCAGGAAGGGGAGAGTTGACGTCGAGAATGAGATATATTCCCGCCGCAGCAAGAAGCGACATGCATACGTCGTGGTTCAAATCCGGGTTGATTGAGTAGATGCGAATTGTCTGTTTGGTTAGTGGATGCTATGAAATTGATTAAAATGCTTCGTTCCAATACTTACGTTTAGGCCTAGGTCCTGAAACATAGAAATATCCCTAGCACAGATTTTGGGATCGGACAATGGGTCACTGGTGGATGTGATAGCTGAGGAGCCACCGGGTTGGTAGTCGACTCCTTTAATGTAGAACTAGAAGGCGGTTAATACAAGTAGAACCAACATCCATGCTGCAATACTTACGGGTTCCTTTGTAATAGAATTTACAAAGAAACGGTTCTCAACATTGATAGGTGGCACATAAGCCCAAGCTGTGGAGAAACACGTTATTAACGCTAGACAGTTGTTGAGTAACATTGATGCAACACAGAAGAAAAGTTGCAAAAAAACAAATAAAGACTGCGAGTGCTGTGAGTATTAGAAATTTGCAGACTTGCAGTTTAGACAGCTTGGAACCAGAAAATGAAGAAGCATCCTATCCATGTGTGATATCGTGAATATGTTAGAAGGAGTACATAGCAGTGTTTCCATCATAGTTTTTGGTCGGAATGCACGTTTTTCTAAGAATGGCTCATATACATGCAATAAATAGTTTAATCCTTGCTAGGATCTTCGGAAAACATCACAGGAGCTTGCAAATATGAGATTTGCCACAGGGTTTATGGAAAAGTACCTCACAAACGAAAACGAAGTCTTTTTATCCTATTTACCTCTGCTGTAATCTCGCTTAAGCTCGTGCGAGTGCCTAGCAACATTACTTCCAAAGAACAAAAGAAGAGCCCCAAAAGAAACCCATCAGATTTGATGATTTGTTAAGCCCTCAATTATTAAAGCTCTCCTCCACGACTCGATACGTCACCAAAGGCATTTGCCCCCAACTCTCCTCCTATATCCAGTTACCCTAGGTATGGTACCATTCCTGTATGCACACCAACCGCGCCTCTTATCATTATCGTGCGCTGGTCTACTAAGCTTGGCTTCACTATTACTTTGTCATTAGCCATAAGATTCGTCTTCATCCAACATAGCCAGCTTCCAGGACGCGGATAACGACACACAGAAAGTTCTTCTGTAGACATCATGGTGAATCGTCAAGGCTACGAGTTGTTGGGCTCAAATGACCCCAACATGCCTTCAAACCCCCCGGAGTACGAGGATCTACAGACAAGCACTGGCGGACACGAACAGTCGTCGCTGGGATCTCAGGGCGAGCCGCTCATGGGTGGCGACAACGATGATGACGAAAGATTTGACATCAACCACAATCCACATCGCGTTCATTTTGAACAGTTCGAAATAGGCGACGAGTACGAGGACCATCCACAAGACGGGTTTCTCAAAAGAGCTTCGTTCTTGACCAAGAAATTTGCCACCAGATTTAATCACACTATTGTCAACCCGTTCAATCAGATGGTGGACCCCATATATGAGACATACAAGCACTTTAGCATGCTCTACGAGCAGTCGATTTTGAAACTCGGTAATCCTTTGGTGGTCAAACGACTTTTCTACGTGTTTTTCATCACCATTATCATGTTTTTCATCACACGATATAGTACCAATGACGGAATCAACGGAATCAGTGGCGGATCCTTCGGATCTGGCAGATTCTATGATTTAGAAAAGCTAGGGAAGTCCATACTGGATTACATAGATCCAAAACTCATGAAGGAAAATCTCGAGTACTTTTCTTCCATGCCACACATCACCGGCTCAAAAGGCGATTTAACTTTAGCAAAATTCATTCATAAGTACATGGACAATAACGGAATCAAGGGAATCGAATTCAATAAATTGCAAACGTACCTTAATTTTCCGTCGTTCAACGAAAGAGATACTTACCTTAAGCTAGCTGATGGTTCGTTTCAGGCCAAATTATTTGAGACCCGTGACAACAGCATGGAACATCTTTCTTTTAATCCAAATGCATTAAACACAAACGAGGAAGTGGAAAATCATTACGTGTATGGCAATTACGGTAGTCCTCACGATCTACAATTATTGAAAGACAACCAAGTGGACCTTAAGAACAGTATTTTATTGGTCAAATACGGTGGTGATACCATCCCTGAGGCCAACAAATTACAACTTGCTCAGTCTTTCGGAGTGAAGGCGATTGTTTTTATAACAGAAAAGTATGAGATCAACTCTCAAGTTTACGATGATGTGATTGAGAAGAATAATGTTGGATTAACAAGAATTTGTCCTGGAGATATATTAACTCCAGGATGGTCCTCGGAAGACGGCTTTATGGCCAGGCTTCCCTGGTTCAAGTCCGATACCACCCCAAAATTGCCTTCCCTTCCAATTTCTTGGAAAGATGGTGAAGCATTGATCTCAAAACTCGAAGGAGGTGTTAAGTTCGATGACGGTTTTTTTTCAGGAACCGGGAAATCACACTCTAGAATAAAGATGAAGGTTTCAAACGAAGAAAGAAGAAGTCATGAAATGTGGAATATTGTTGGATCTATCAAAGGTAGAGAGCAACAAGAAAAAGGAATGATTATTGGTGCTGCTCGTGACTCAAGTTGCTATGGAACAATTGGGTCTAATACAGGCACTGTTATACTCTTGGAAATGATCAAGATATTTACATCCTTACAGCGCCAATATCAATGGTCGCCTTCCAGATCCATTTACTTCGTTTCCTTTGATGCAACAGAATATAATTTGGCAGGTCTGGCAGAATGGATTGAAAACAGGAAGGAGCTGTTGAAGAAAGAGGGTTACGCATACATTGATTTAAGTGATGCTATAGCGGGCAATGAACTTAGCATTAAGGCACATCCATTTTTGAATTCCCTCATCAAGGAATGCTTGAATAAGGTAAAGATTGATGACAAGACAAGTCTTTATGACGTGTACAAAAAGACAAACAAAGCAGAAGACTTCGTTTCCAATAACATGATTGACCAGAAAAACTATCTTCCATTTATCAACTTGGTTAATATTCCCTCACTAGAGATTAAGTTTACTGGTAAGAAGTATCCAAGGAATTCATGTTACGACAACTTTAAAAACTATGAACAATCCAAGATAGACACTTCAATGCAGAAGCACTCTCAGTTAGTTCAGTTGTTATCGCTTATAACGTTACTGTTGTCCGATTCACCTATAATACCCTACAACTTTGATGATTTCACCAATAGACTTGGTGGGTTTGTCCACGACTTACAGCGCCATAGTGCTGATATCATGAAGTCATCATCTAACAAGAAGGATCTCAACTTTGAATCTTTGCACAAGGCTGTTGAACTGATTAGGGGTCCTGCGTCAACTTTCCAGGAATGGTCACAGGGCTGGACTCACTTCACTGAAGAATCTGCAGATATCGAGCCATCGATTTTTGCTATCTCAAGGTGGAAATGGCACGACAATATGCTCAGGTTCAACGAAGATTTCATCTCGAGAGACATTCAATCACCGCGGCCAGGCTTCATGAACATGTTATTGGGAGTTCCTTTTTCTGCACCACTGAGCGCCGAAGGGAGCTATGAATGGAATACGTTTCCATCAATCAGAGACCTTTTGATTAATAGAGATTTTGATAAGGCACAAAAGGAGATTGAACAGTTAGCTGAGGTGATTACTCGTGCCGCCAACCGCTTTGCGGAATTTTAGTATTGGTATGGCATTGGTTTAATTGCATAAGAGGTTACAAAAGGTAGGGTAGGAGGATTTGGTTCATGAGCAGACAGAAAGGGATGTATAGAGAAGAATGCACGGCTACGTCCTCGCCATGTTCGATTTGGAATGTATGAGAAGTGTCGAAGTTCATCGATTGGTAGTGATCTTTTGAGATCACTAAGTATTAGTAATCATATGAATGTATGAGCAAGAATATGCTCTCCTTGGAAGGTCAAAATGAACGTGAATGAATTTGGTTAAATACGGACGGAAAGGGAGTATCTGCATTTTTGAGCAGGGCCATAGGTTCTGTTCGTTGCGAAATCCGTCTACCACGGCACTGAGACCGAGTTGTGAAAAATCGGGATTAACAGAAAATGTCTGAAGCAGCAAGTCTGGTTTGATAGATGATAGCCATCTCAACAACGGAACAGTACGCAAAGTTGCCGTAGATAATGAAGATTCACACGATCAAACGTCGTTCTTCTCTCATAGTAGTTCCCCCACCGCTCTTCCACGCTAAGAGCTATTTCCGCTTTGCTTACAGATAAGTGCATGCTCACATATACTTTTCCAAGCGACCCTAAGTATTGAATTAAATCACTACGAACCAGGGCAAGCAGGTCTAGTAACGAGAAGAAAGTGTATTTCTTTACAACTCGAAATTACCCCGAAAGGCGTCAGAAAGGCAAAAAGTTCTTTATAGAAGATAGTGGTGACTCCAGCTTGGACATTATTTTCAACAACGGTGGATAGGCTTGTACGTTACCAGTTCTTGATGTCACAGACGAACCGAGCAAGATTTGTTTCTGTCCGAGATGAGGGGAAAGCACAGAGTGGTTCGGTGGCTTGCACCATTGGTGATCAATGCAAAGAGTACTATAGGGTTTACCTCGTCGGTTGGAGCGCTCGTCTCGTTTCCTTTCGCAGCCATCTACTGTGCCTCGAAGGCCGCAAACTTTGAATAGGCCCAGGTTTGGAGACTCGAGATGAAACCTGTTAGTGTCAAGGTCATCAGCTTCTCCGCAGGTGGCGTAGATACCAACATTCGAGATGATCGGAAGATTCTGGAGACCTCACTTTACAACCTCCCTTAATTGAACCATGTACTTGCTGCCGGAGAAGAATTGCCCTAAAAAACCAAACCCATGTCTCCTGAGGTGTTTGCTCTTCAGGTGGTAGATGACTTTGAAGCAGCACAGCTTTCGGGAAAACTCCATGTCTATCGTGGAACCAAAGCAGCGACTATTTAATTTATCACACCGCTCTTTCCTCTCACTTTCCTCGAAAGAGTCATGTTAAAGTCCTGAAATTTACAGGATTGTTTGAAGCTGTCAAACAAAAGTACTCGCATGCAAAGTTGGAGTAGAGACACAACATACCTATTATGCCATGAAAATTCCTGCAACGTCATCTAGACCCTTCATGAAATATAGATTTTGAAACATTTTATGAATTTAATGAGCACAGTAGTTAGGGCAGAAACATAAAGCGATTCAATTGTCACTGTTGTTCAAAGTTGCTAACGCTTATTTGCTCCAAGGATAGCCTAGCTTTATAGCTATTTTGCGGTCTCTGGTATTCGATTTTTTCGGTTTGAGTGCAGGGTCCATAGGAAGGGTCCCTTCAGTAATTAGACCAGAAGGTTCAAGGAATTTGCTAGAAATTCTTCATTAAATATTTTAAAATCTCGTTATTGATCTTTCGAACTCGACGGAAACGATAAAGAGCAGGTTAGATTTTAAAGAAATTGAGGTAAGGCAATACTTTTTGGAGAAGACTAACGGTAGTGGCAGTCCTTATCCTAAGGTTACAAATCGCGAATTTTAGTGATCTCGCTGAAACTAGTAATTGCGATGCACATTCGCTTGGTGATTATTCAGCCTTAGGTCTTCAAAATCTGGATATCGCAACCACACTAGTGGTAAAATACACCCTACACAGAAATCGGTCGGATGTACGTCTAATATAATCTGCTTTTTTCCGTCGTATAGACCACACTCATTTACAGACCCACTTGTAGTCCAAAGTCTAGTGCTAGGCGCACTTCTCTATCATAAAGCTCATTTTACCGACTCCGCGTTTTTCATGCACGATCCGGAGATAATTGGGATTCCCAAGACTGACACATCTCAGGTCGACGGCTTTCGGGGCAACTGTCGGACGACAATAGTAAGCAAGACCGACGGCAGCTGTGCACACCCGTACCGTGCTCCATGTTTGCCCCACTCTGCCTAAAGATATCGCCAGAAATGACTACAGTCGTGTGCGCCGAACCATGAGCAACAATGCTATATAAACAGGCTCGCCCACCAGAGAGAACACTCCACAAATCAACATAATGTCCAGCAGAATAAAGACCGCCTTCGTGACGGGAGCATCCTCGGGCATTGGATATGCCACCGCCATTGAGCTTGCCAAACGTGGGTACAAAGTGTATGCTGGTGCCAGGCGTTTGCAACCGATGGAACCCTTGCGGAAGCATGCGGTTGTCCCCGTGGTATTGGACGTCGGTTCCTTGAAAAGCGTCCAGGAAGCTAAGAAATTCTTCATTGAAGACAGTGGCACCAACAAGTTGGATATCTTGTTCAACAATGCCGGCCAATCGTGTGTCATTCCTGCTCTCGATGCCACTGACGAGCAGTTCGAGCAGTGTATCAACGTCAACTTGACGGGTCAGCATAGAATGGTGCGAGAGTTTGGTCCTTTGGTGATCAATGCCAAGGGAACCATTGGATTTACCTCCTCGGTCACAGCGTACGTGACGTTTCCCTTTGGGTCTATCTACAGTGCTACCAAAGCCGCTCTTGCCCAGTACGCTCAGGTGTTGAGACTCGAGATGAAGCCGTTCGACGTCAAGGTCATCAGCTTCTACACAGGGTCGGTCCGTACCAATCTTTCTGACCACAAGGAGTTGCCTGCCTACTCTCTTTATAATGTTCCAGAGATGCAGCATGTCCTCCGCACTACGGAAAAGATGTCAGAGACAGAAAAGCCCATGGACCCTGCGACTTATGCCATAAAGGCAGTGGATGATTTGGAGGGCGCCACACTCTCGGGAAAGCTTCATCACTACCGTGGAACCAGCTCGCTGCTCCTGTGGGTCGTCAAAAACTTTGTGCCGCTTGGAATGTTGGACAACATCATGTCGAAGAAATTCGGTCTTTATCCGTTATTTGATGCTCTTAAAAAGAAGTATGCTGGAGAGAGGTCGTTGGAGTAGGCGGACCGGGAGTGTATCGAAACATCAAGCAGGAACCGTCTTGATTTAGTAGTAGTTAGTCAATGCTACGAATTTCACCACAATTGAACACAAGCCGTAAAGTCACAGATGGAAACCTGCTAGGCTTTTGGGGAGACTAAGGGTTAAAGATTTTTTAGAAAGCTGTGGAGCTATATTGATTTTTTCGTTTCTTTGGATCAACTCATATTTGTGCAAATAACTTGGCCAATATCTGCCTCCCGGTGGCCAAGCTGGCTAAGGCGCGAGACTGTAATGATAACTCAAAGTGATCTTGAGATCGGGTGTTCGACTCACCCCCGGGAGATTTTTTTTTGGATTCTGAGAACTCAAGGTATGTTATCCTTTCGGAATGAAGCATTCTACAGAGTTAGCATCAGATATCCTTGCTTATCAGTATTTCAATATCGAATTTTGAGCATTTCGCGGAAGGTTTAGTTTATATGAGGTATATGTAAACATATAGCTAGCTCGAAGTATCAGCGATGCTAATTGCAGTTGACTCCTTCGACTTTTCCTCCTCACAATTGCCCACCTCCGCTGGAGCAGCAATTATAGGCAACTTGTCGTTAGCTACAAATATCGACGAAATTGTGGCCAAGGACATAAATCCGATACCCATGTAAAACACATTCTTGAGGGCACCCATGATTTGGATCGTGACAAAATGCCGGGCTTCTGGAGTTAAAGTGGAAATAAACTCGTTGTTTTTAGCCAATGTCTTCCCAGTGACATTCCTCAATTGCGACAAGATCTGTTCATTGGGTTCGTTCCTGATGGCTCGAGAAAAAATGTTTTCCAACGACGAGGTGTAGACAGTGTCTGATAACTCTGAAGCAATCGAGCTAATCAAAGATCTGAAGTAGTTGGTGAGAGAAGTTGTCAATATTAGTGCTCCCGTCACTTTTGGAGCTGCGACTTGGGCTGCGATTGTTGAGGGCAGGAACCCAAGTCCCAAAGAAACCCCACCCAAAATAAGAAGACCAATTTGTTTAGACATAGGAGAGTTTACTTCAAGCAAGCAGAGCATTCCAGCGCCTATTGGGGCCAAAATACCTGAAACGACGAGAAAAATTTTGATATGCCTTGTTCTCTGAACAGCAACTCCCACAATGATGGACATCAGAAAAACAGAAATGACAAATGGGAGCAACTGAATTCCGGACATCAAGGCACTTCTTCCCTTGATGACCTGGAAGTAGCTCGCTAATCTGTTCATAGAGCAGAAGAAGAATGAGAACATCCCTGCTCCTCCGATAATTGGGGCTGAGACCTTGTGGCTGCGAATAATTTCCAAGGGCACTAGAGGGTTTTTGGAATACTTGAAGTTCCACACACAAAATGCTACCACCGTCAAGAAGCCCAAAACCAAACAGAGAATAACAGGTGAAGAGCCCCAAGGGTATTCCACACCTCCGAACGTCAACCCTAAAAGAAAAACCACTGTTCCGGAGCAGGACAAGAAAGTGCCCAAGTAGTCGAATTCCTTCAACTTTTCAAGGATACTACCTTGGGGAAACGGAGGCCTGAATGAGTATGCAAATGCACACAAGGCAATGCCCCCAATGGGAAGATTGATGTAGAACGCCCATCTCCAGGTGACGTGTTGGGTGAATGCTCCTCCTACCGATGGGCCCAACACTGACGATACTGCGTAGACGGTGGTGACAACGGTTATTCCGAGGGGCCTTCTATTGATAGGGAGAATCTCAGAAATAATGACATATGTCATTCCCTGGATACCAGCACCTCCAACTCCCGCCAACACCCTTCCACCAATCATCACGTTCATGGTGGGGGCCAAGGCACACATCAACGAGCCGGCTTCAAAGAAGACAATGGCTACAATCATGGTATATTTTCTTCCCACAATAATCGACAACCTTCCAAATGGCTGGATAAACACTGCCATTGTGAGGAGAAACCCGGAGAAGAGCCACCCTGTTTGCTGGAACGAATTGAACTGGTTACCCACCTTGCTGATCACAGTAGCCACGATGGTCTGATCCAAAGC
Organism: Suhomyces choctaworum; assembly: GCA_030568475.1. Lineage (NCBI taxonomy): Eukaryota > Fungi > Ascomycota > Pichiomycetes > Serinales > Debaryomycetaceae > Suhomyces > Suhomyces choctaworum. The sequence continues at coordinate 156,813 of JAJMGE010000013.1, read as the reverse complement.
CACCAAAAACATGCAGAAAAACAACAGTATTAAGCATGTTGCCAACCGGAGACCATGGATGTACTGGTCCTCTCTCTTCGTGCCATCGCCGGCGTCGCCCTCGTTGTAGATTGGCTCTGCCGGGTTTTCATAGTCTTGAATGGACATTTTGGAGCGGATGCAAAATAAGTAAAACAGCGAAACGAGGAAAACTATTTATAGGGAAAGGGATGATAGCAAACGTCCAGAAACACGAAAACGGTAGCAGTGTCCACCGGGGTCACCCTGGAATACAGACACCGGAGCTAATCCGGCGAGACTGTCCAATATGGCGGGCTGTACATTTGTGTAATTACCTGAGCTAAGAGTGCGCACGTCACGGACAGTTCTCCTCCACAGCAGAGCTGATTTCCCGCGAAAAGGAGGCGATTTCGACCAATAGCATTTCAGCTGGCGAAACAGTTCCTGGGACACTGGCTGCAACGCTCCTACTGCACACAAACAGGAGAGGCAGCGATAAGAAGAAGTCGAGTGCTACGATGTCTATTGCAGTAGGGATGTTTATCTGAGCTGGCGACCAAGAATGCATCACCAAAGGGTGTCTTTGCAAGCCGGCTCGTTCATCGCATTGTGGCGGTACCTGCTGATTAATCCGTCTTTCTATTTTGTGTGGAGCCCGGTTGTCCGGCCGCATCGGACCTGCGGCAGAGCTCCACCAAGTCCTCTAAGTAGTAGTCGCGCGAATGTGTGTCTAGAGACTGTACTGCAGAATGGAGCTTGACCAAGTAGTCGATGTTGGGACCACTCGGACCGTGGGAACGAGAGATGGTGGCGGCGGTGGCGTCGATTTCTTCCGGTCCCACGAACGACACGTTGTCAATGGCGCCGATGTAGATCATCGACTCGATGTAATGGTCGCCGGAAACGGGGTCTTGAGGCACTGTGGCCAATTCGGGATGGTTCACATTGTCGTGGCCCGTGATATGGAACGGAACCTTGTGGGTGGTGTAGCCGTCCTGTTCCCGAACATCCAAGTAGTTTCTGATGAAGGACACGTCCTCGGGATCGATGTAGTACGCGACCCCCCATACTTTGAGGTCTTCCGGCGATAACTGGCTGATGCGGAGGCTGATATCCTGGATATCGCCCGATGCCGGCGAGATGTCTGTTTCAGGACGCGTGCCGTTCATCTCGTACATGTGCAAGGTGTCGTGGAACACGGGGTTTGACTTCAAGTCTTCGAGCGAGATAAGTGTCACTACTCGGCCTGGTGACTCGGGAGTACCTCGGTGGTCCGAAGAACTTTGCCAGAACCGGCGAATGAACCCCCTGAGAAACCCATTGACCTTGAACGCGTACTTGGGAGGCGGCTTGTAGATCAACGACCCGTACCCAATGACCCACATTCCTCGTGACATGGTGCTGTGTGCTTTGGTGTGTCTAAGTTTCTGACCCCCTTTTGCACTTCGAGATCTAGGTTCTCCCTGTGCTTAGGCGAGCACACGTAATTATGCAGGAAAGATTCGCTGCAGCAGCCGCACCGGCTTGACGTGCCTAACGATTCGCTCTACAGAAAATGCGTTTCGGTATATTTATTCCCAGAAATACACTCCAACTCAGATTGCGGATTCTGATGGTAGCTTGCTATGTGCACGTCACCTCCCTCCTTCTCCCCTACAAATAACTCACCTGGAATGCCATCTTGATGGTGTCCCTGACCCGCTCGCGCAAGTTGATCTTGCGGAAATTCACAAACTTCCCACCCAATATCACTGCCAAAATGACAATGCCAACCACAAATGCATTTTCCTTGAGATAATTGCGCGAAATTCCATAGAGGTATAGTAACTTGCGCTTCGCCTCTTCCACAGGTGTTTCCACATCTGTTGTTGTGTTCGCAGAGGTGCTCTCACTGGCGTATTGCTTCTTGATTTCTTTGAGCGACTTGTAGTTAAGGTTCTGCTTTTTCTCAAGCTCTTTCTGTCTCTGTAACTCCTTCTGTTTCATTTCTCTTTCGATTCTCTCCTTCTCCTTGATTCTCTTCTGCTCTTGTTTTTCTTTGTCACGCTTGAGAGTTTGGATTTTCTTTAATTTGGCGAGGTTTGACTCCAATTCCTTCTGGAAGTATGAATTATTAGATACAATAATTTCTGCTTCTTCAAACTTGTCAAATGTTGGTAAAATCTCGAACACATACAAATCTATCAACTTCTTCAAATAGACATCGGTTTCGGCCTTGCTGTTGAGTACGGAATACAACGTTCCTACCTTCTTAAGCAACCAGTCGCTCTGTTCACTCAAAAAAATGTCTCTGTTACTGAGCACCAGTAAGTAATGATTGTACAAAAGCTCCAGGGGTATTTCGTACTCAAACTGATATATATCAAGTAGTTTCTTGATAACCAACTCTTCTCTGATGATGCGAATGCTGGAAGCCTTCAATTCTTCGTTAATATGAGACTGTGTTAGCGATACACCAGTTTCGACCATGTACAAGCTGACGATCTTGATGAGTAGACTTTCTGTGATGATTCCCCTGTTGAAGTCATCGAAGCATTGGTTGTAGAGTTCTGATATGGAATGGAAGGATTTTTCGAAACTTTTATTCACAAATAACTTAACGGCCAAGTTGAACTTGTTCTCGACCGTCTTGCTAGAAATCACGCCCGAAGACAGCGATAATCCATCCGTCATTATAAAATAGCCGTAGTTGATGTTGACCAAACTATGTGGGGTCGCATTTTATCCTCGGTCTTCGGATTACTAAGCACTTACATAATCAAACATTTCAAACTTCCATATATTATACATAAAACCTAAATTAAATGATGCAGCTATGAATGATTAATCTTCCTCGTCATTGACATCCCTTCTGGAGAGTCCTAATGCTGCCAATCTTCGTCTCCGCTCGACTTCCGTCTCTCCCATATTATCGTCATCAGAAGCTTCACTGTCTTCTGACAACTCCTCATCTAATTCCTCTTCCTCTTCCTCGTCATCGTCATCTTCGTCATCTTCTTCAGCTTCAAGGAAAGTATCCTTTGGTAGAGGTGGCGAACCATGACGTCCTTTGGCTTGCGCTTTCTTGTTCAATATTTCGGCAAGCTTACTTTCCACTCTACTTGTCACTCTAGGGTCATCTAGAGGCGAATCATGATTTTTGGCATTGTGATCCACTAACAAGAGGTTACTCTGACTCTCTGGCGCATTTATGTTGATCGTTGGAATATTTGGATTTGTGCTTGGCGAACTTGATGCTGACATTTCAGGTTCTTTTTGTTCCTTTGGCTTGATGCCCACCAAAGATAATGCTTTATTCACAATGCTTCCCGACCTTTGTATGTTCCTCTGCAAATTTCCGTGTGGATTGACTCTATATCTCCGTATGATTTCACCTTCCTCGTTCTCAATCACGATCAAGTTGTCAACTTGATGAGCAAACACCTTGCGGCGCGATGGGTCATTCTTTTTGTAATATGCTCTTCTGGAGTTACTTCTGGATAACTTTTCAGCGATAGAATGTTGTCCTTCATGAGGTATCGACGTGTGAGATGATGTGGGGGACGCTGATGAATATTGCGTTAATTGTTTGCGAAGAGAGTTCATGGAGTGAATACTTTGTGAGTCGTTTTGTTTGCTCATCGCTTCAGTTTTCTTCTCTACCTGCTTAAGTGGTAACGTCTCCAAGATTTCCCCATGTTGGTCTTCAATGATAATTTCCTTTCCTTCTTGGAAAGCAGTTGTTGGAACAGGTACATTAGGGTCCTTTCTGTCTTGGTTTTTCACTGAATCCTCGGTTGGGTCAGACTCTCTAGGATATTCTTCTTCCACAGCATCTGGTCTAGTTAAAACAATTTCTAGTTTATCATCCGGAAGAGTAGAGTCATCATAACTCTCCTTCGTTGGAGTTCCATTCGATGGGGGAGTGGAAGGAGGAACCGCTGAAGGGGTTCTTCCCAACTGCAAAAATTCAGCTTGTGGTCTGTGTCTTTCCTGCATTTCAGGTTCTTCCTCAGAGTCACTAACTCTTCCTCGGGACAAGGTATGCTTAAGAGCTGCTCCGGGCCCACTGGTCTTCCGTTTCTTCTGTTTCTTGTGCTTTCTTCTCTTAGCACCACCAGCTGGACGAACCTTTATTCCACTGGTTTCCACAGTGTTTGTACGAGGCATTGTACTAGGCTCATCTGGTTTTGGATCTCTGGTATCAACTCTCTGCAACGAGAAAGAAGTGGAAACCTTGTCCAATTTCTGCAATCTGGACATCCAGCTGACACCCTGGTCTTGAGTGTTGGTAGCTGTGAACGACATTGTGATGGCCATTCTATTAAGCCGCTTTCCCAAGGTAAGGACAGCAACTGATGAACCATGAACAAGAATAGAGGTAATCACCAAGAAACACACAGCGGGCCAAAGAACTGCAAGGAGTTGGAAATGAGGATGATCCTTGCTGGGCAAAGAGTTGAGAGGGGACACTGCTTCTTCGTCATAGTAGGTCTCTAAATTTCTGCGTGCCAAAATGACACCAAAAATGGCACCAACACCGATTGGCCCAAAGTGACCACAGAAGAACGCCTCTCTCCAGGTTTTGACATCGGGCGTGAAAGGCTTCAATGCTACCACAGCCGGGAGTCTTCTTAAGAAAATAACAACAATAGCCAAAACAATCAATCTCCAGACACTTAATCCGATAGCAGGGTTATTAAACTCCGGCCATGGAACAATAGCACCAAAATAAACGAAAAATGCCAAGTTAAGAAGCAAGTCAATGACGGTAGAAACGTGAGACTCCTCTGTTTTTTTTGCAAAAGCACCGTTCCATCCAAAAGCGGTTCCGGCCGCAAAGGAGGTCAACAAGTCGTCGACCCCCAACATGGAGCCAATTCCGGCAGAATTGAAGGCAATGAACACGAAAATTGCCAAGAATGACTCTCTATCAATCAAGTTTTTGGCCTCGGCGAATGCAACTGCCTTTCTGAGAAGGAAACCCAAAACGACTCCCAAGACGCAGCCGAACAAGCATTCCCAGAGCACAGTTTTAAGGAACCAATCTTTGAAGACTTCATGTGCGTTATCTGGATGTAGGACCAAGTTAAGGGACAAGTAGATAAACGGCACCGCCATACCATCGTTACTGCCCGACTCTGCGGATAACAAGTTTCTCAAGTGGCCCGGGACCCTTTCGGCGAATTTACCCTTACCAACCACGGCAGCTGCCAAGATCGGATCGGTCGCAGTGACACAGGCACTGACCAAAAGAGCGTCCGCATAGTTGAAGTGCGGAATAAGTGCCCACACAAATAAACCCACGATAAGCCAGCCACAGACCATCACCGGAAGCAAGAATATCGCCACCGAGAGCCAATGTTTCTTCATGTATTTCCGCGGCAATTCCACCGCCACCGCAACAATTTGGATGCACAACACGATACGACAGATCTCCAACGTGATGTATTCGGCGTCTCCCCACGAAAGGGGATTAAACCAGTTGAGACAGTGGGGTCCTAGGATAAGGCCCGCCACGGTGGCGACGGTCGCCTCGCCGATATAGAGCCTTTCCTTCACGAAAAGCGAAAGAAGCGAGAAAATGGTACTGAAGATACCCACACACGCGTAAGCGATATGGGCCTTCTCCAACTAGAAGGTTAGTAGCAAATCTAAGGGGCAGGCTGTGTCACTGGAGGGAGCACGGCTGGAAGTGGTAGCGGACGAAGGGCTTGGCCTAAAAGTGACAAGGCGACTTGAAACGTTCTTAATTGCAGTCTTTGAGGGGCAGCGCAACGGGGACAAACCTCAGTGGAGGACAGGCGATGCTAGGTGATGGAAGAGGGCTTCTACCCTACCCAGCTCTAGTACAGTGACTCGACAAGACATACCTCTAGCTGATCCCACATTATCAGACTCTTATGCTCTCGGACTCATCAACATAGATAAGTATCATAGCGTTGTCGCAGCGATTACCCAAACGGCGTGCCTGCACACAGGCCCCACACGCTGCGGCCGATGAGAGGGCAAGGAAGTAGCGGATTCTTGGCATTGGCGATGGTTGCGGCTATGGCAACTTGGAGCGGGGCGTGTTTGCTGGAGATCCGATTGCTGGTAGCGTAGTGTCCCAGACAAATGTGTCCTCGGCCTTCTACACTGAAGAACTCTCCTTGGGCAGCCGTGTTGATGGCTGGAGTGATGAGCAGCGGTACTGCCCGAGCTCTTGGGGAACGCCAAGATGTTTAGCGGTGCAGAGCTCGTAGTGCGAAAAAAAGTTCCTCCGCGATACCGAGAACCTCTCGCTGGAAGAAACACAGTGGTACAGTACCAACAACAGTAGTACTAAAAGAGGATGGTACGATGTTGTAAAGGGTGTCTGATCTCTTCATATAGCTCCTTGTATACTCTACGTTTGCCCTTAGCTCGGCTAGTCTTTCGCAGCGCTCGAAAGATCATCCCCGTTCTGCCACCAAGTAGCGGCGGCGGGCGTTCCTCGCCCTACACGCGTTTTTTGGTTCTCCATCGTTCTGGTTGCACCAGCCATGACGGGGCTCTTTGTCGATTCACAAATTAGCGACGATTCCGACCATGAGCCCAGCATCGCCATTCCCGGAAGATCTCTTGACCCCGTGAGCTCGTTCGCAGCGCTGTTTACCGCTTGCACCTCACAAGTCAGCCATCTAGCAGATGTTTTCGCTGCCATCACCACCCTTAACCCTCAAGCACTTGTTATCATCAAACCATCGGGCATCATCATATATTCCGAGTATAACCATGTCAGCAATGTGCAGTTGAACATCGATCCGTCTTTGTTTTCGCTGTTCAGCTTTCTAGTGAGAGACGGGAACGATTCCATTGTACCATCTCAAGCCGACCTGGACGATACACCCACAGAATTGAGACTAGGTGTGGACATCTCTCTCATCAGTGACGCGTTCGCCTCGGTCGCCTCCAGCGTTCTTCCTTCAAAACTGAAACAGAACCAAAATCAGAATAACAATAACAACAATGCAGAACTGGTCACTTGCTATTTTACCTACAACGGCGAAGGAAACCCTCTTATCATAGAATTTGAAGATACGCTAATGAGTGAAAAAATCGAATTCCTTACCTTCTACACCGAATTCTCGTATCCTTACGACTCTTTGGGTGCCGATGACGAGGAGGAGCATCTTATTATCAATCACAATGAGATTCAGTCCGAATTAATTTTGAAGAGCGACGTCTTCTCGAATTTACTAGCAGACTTACAGCAAATCAATACCGTGGAATTGTACATGTATCTATCTAACGAGACCCGGAGTCTCGGAAATTCCAAAAAGTCTGCTAACAAGTTTAGAATCTCCAACACTCAATTAAACTTCATTTCTAGAGGACCCATTGGCCATCTGAAACTCATCTATCCAAGCGAAAAGACTATCCTCGAAAAGCTTGTGCTTTATGGAAAGGATCCAAAACGCAAAAACGCGATGGTTCCTATTAACACATCATTAATATCGTGCTACAATTTCGCAAATTTCATCAAGATCTTTCGATCAGTTAAGCTTTCTTCAAAGTGCAAAATACTAAAGGATTTGAACGGTGTTCTCTCAATCCAGTTGCTCTGCAAAAATAATAATCTTCCCAACTATGCAGGCACCTTAATCACATTTCATCACTTGGAAGTTTCGAGTTATTTGGACGAAGATTTTCACAGAGATCAAGTTGCGACAGCACGGGATTTCAATAGTATATTTGATGACGAAAGCTACGTGTACGCAAATGAAGTCTCATCTAAAGAGAATTTGCCCCACGAGTATCAAGACCTCGGCAACGAAACAGAACCTACATTGACTTTTGCATCTTTCAAGCACAAGCAGAGTGACACAGATAAAGCCAACACCTCTGGGCAGAACAGAAAAAAACGAAAAGGAGAGGAAAAGAACGAAAAAGCGAACAAAACACTTGGGGGTGCTACAGGGGTACCATTATTCTTATAGATAAGATGTTCGTAATCTTCGATAGTGCAAAAAGGAAGACTGACAAACCTAAACTAACTATTCTACTTCAAAGTCAATGCTTAATTTAAACGTTATTTAAGAGAAATAAAAAGTATAGATTGTAGGTAGCTGTTTTTGGGTGAAATTGAAGAAGCAACTCAAGAAGAACTCGATGGCCTGTCTCTATAATGATTCCAATAGCTTCATACTAATCCATGGTATCAGACACAAATGTATGCGTCGATTCTGTTCTTTTGGTTCTGAGCAATACACTCAGCAATCCAGGTAATGTTTCTTATTTCTTGTTCCTTGGATCTTAACCATGCCCAAACAGTAGAGAAAGTGAACTGCTGGGTGAACGCGTCCTTACAAAGCTTCATCTCCAATAAGTAGAACCAGTCTTCCAAATTCTTGCCACCTTCACCGGATTCGCTAAAAAAGTCAGAGTATTCGTCAACGACACCCACGATGGACTTCAATTGCTCAACGTCGTCGAGCTGGGCCAATTCGCCGTGGTAAGAAGGATAAAACTTACCATAGTTTGGAAACAAACTCGACTTGTCTTCCGGGGTCATGTCTGTGTTGCCCAACGAGTTTATTGTGATATTTATGACTCTCTTGTCGGCTTCAAAGCCCAACAATCTCAACATGATTCCACGGTCTGGCTCTCCGAACTCGTTCTCGATGAATTCAATGAACGCCTCCAAGTAGTTCTTGTACAATCTGTTTCTGATGATTTCGATGTTGAGGTCGTCCAAGTCGTCAGGAGTCAAACAGTTTTTAAAGAATGGAGCCAATGGAGTGTCGATCAACACGGTGTTATACAAGCTTTCGATATCAGTGGCAATGGACAACGCAGGCAATGTGTCGAACATACCCAACGGGTGAAGCTTGGACAAAAGCTCGTTTCTGTCTCTCTCGTGCAAAGTACCAGTGATCATCAACGAGACATTGTCAATCATGTAGCCGTAACTTATGAACTCCAAGAACTTAGTGAGGGTACCCGACGAGTTTGACTTCAAGTACTGAAACTGTTGGTAGAGCTTCTTTGACAAGTTCTGTTGGATGACACTGGTGGATAATGGACCAGAGTAGGAGGCCAAGAAGTTTCCGTAATCGGTGGAAGACAATTGGAGCTTCAAGTCTTCAAGGGTCTCACATTGGGTCAAGTTGACGTACTGGGGAGCACGTAAGAGACCACTCTTGTAACCCCTGGTGACACCTTCAAGGTAACCGTTGTTGACGTTAAAGAACAAGCCTTCCATATTGATTGGGTATGGTGGTTCTTGGAGACACTCGCAGTTGTTAAATTAAAAGTCTATTGTTGGTAGTGCGTTCACCATAAAGATAACGGGCGCCTGGGCAGTGGAGCAGGACAACAATATCGGGAGATTTTCGAGGCACTAATACCAATCTCTGGTTAATTGAGCTGACATAGCAAATGAATAAGGTATCATAGATATTAAGTTAGCTATTAATATAAAATTAAATAAAGTAAAGATTAAAGGAAAATAATAACCTCCACGTTTACCTATTTGACTATTAACCATATTTAATACAGTATCATATATTGCTAATATAGCAACTCTTGGGTCTGGATAGGTTATCTAGACGATACCGGTCCTCTTGGCAATTTTTGATTTTGTTGAAGAAGATCATAGAATTACAAGCTACTTGCCTGAAAGTTGGCTAGTTGAAACACCGAAAATTGTTCAAAAAAACAAGAGTGCTTCTCGTCGAGAATTGCTCCAGCATATGCCTTGTAGGCAGTGGAACATGAGTTCCCTCGTCTCTAATTCTCTTGTTCAGCTTGCTCCACCCATTTAATCGACCAAGTTTCGTGCGAACATTACACCTCACAAATCCATACTCACAAATTGATTTGAACCGTTCACAGCTAAATCAGCACCAAATGTCAGACATTCTTCTAGATACCTTGGTGAGCGCCTTGGATCCCGAAAGCCAAAAGTTCCTCAGTACAGACACACAATTGCGCCAACAGAGCGAACAGTTTCTTCTGGAGCTCTTGATCAACGACGACCTTCTCTCCACCGAAATATACACCACAACAAGCACCTCTGGCGATGCTGGCAATAAGAAACACAACCCAACATTGATCGAGGTCATTGCTGAGCTTGATCTGAGGCAGAGAGATATCAGCGTCGAGCTAGCTTCCATCACCAACGAGAACAAGGACTTGATCATAGGCATCAGCGGAGACTTGAGTTCGATCGATTCTTCAATTCGCAAGGACTATGCCGAGGAATTGGACAAGATGCTTGGTTTGTTGGAGAACCATGCATCCAAGTTTCAGGTATCCATCAGTGAAAAGTTGACCAGCTCCATCAGCTCCGCCAACGATGTTCTTTCCAATATCGATTCTGTGCTCGACTTTCTCGAGTTGCCGGCATTGTGCAAGTTATGTATATTGCAAGGTAACTACCTGGAAGCAATCGAGATTTCTATTCTTGTGCAGGCTCTAGTTATACGATTCCCAAAGCTATCTATCTTTCTGAACATTTACGAACAAGTTGTGGAGGAGTTGAAGCTCATGGTCAAGGGTTTGATCAAGCTTCTCAACACAAACTTGAAACAAAACAGCATCCTCAAAATCTTTCAGATTCTTAACAAACTCCATGGTGATCCAGCCATAGGTTTGAACTCAAATAGTGCAACCAAGCATTCTGCGTCATCACAAGACCTTTCAAATAAGGACAAATTCCTCAAGATAATATATTTGCATGCTCGATACAAGTTTATACTCGATGAGCTCTCAAATTTGAAGCCTTTGATCAAATTTAACAAGTTGACCTATTTGAAAAGATACATTGAGATTTACCGTGAATTCATATTCAACTCTTTGTCAACTTACTTTGCCATATTCAGTTCTTCTAAGCCCAGCTTTGAAGACACATCAAACGAGGATAAGCTATTAATAAACCAGTTCATAAGAAACTTGGCAAATAATTTGGTTGGTGAGCTCAACCGCTATTTCCCTGAAGTGCTTAAACAAGAAACCGAACAGGAGGACGAATTCGATATTCTTTCTCGGAAGGACGGTTTGATCCTACAGATAATATATCTTTGCAGGTCTCTCTCAAAGTACCATGTGGACTTCGAAAGCATAATGGTATCCAAGCTAGGGTTATGCGAAGGCTCGCTTATAACCGAAGACGACTGGCTCAGAAACTTAGCAAAGGTTAAAAAGTTTAGACTGTAATAATACAAAAGTGAACTGAATATAAAATCAAGAAGACCGCGCACCAAGCAACAGCAATTGTACTTTGTATAGCAACACCATCTCAGCCCTGAGCTGGTAACGAGTTCAAGCCAAACAAGAAACCTAGCTCTTGCTGTCCCAATCTGGAGACAGACTTCATTCCCTTCTCATCGAGGGCCGACTCAACTAATTCCTTCTTTCTGTCTTGCAACTCCATAATTCTGCTTTCAACAGTTCCAGATGTCAAGATTCTATGTACATGGACTTCCCTTTCCTGACCGATTCTATAAGCTCTATCCATTGCCTGTTCTTCAACAAACGGGTTCCAGAAGGGGTCCATAATAATCACATGTGAGGCACAGGTTAATGTTAAACCAGTGTTACCGGCTCTAAGGGATAAGAGCAACACTTTGGTATCTTCTTGATAAAACTTTTTGATAGTTGTATTTTTTGCATCGACGCTCATAGAACCATCATATCTTAGAAATTCAATTTCCTGCTCATCAAAGGGTATTTTCATCACATCAAACAAGACGGTGAACTGTGAAAAAATAATAATCTTCTCATCGGGCAGCTTGGTAAAAATTTCTTTAACAAGGTCTATGACTTTACTAATCTTACCTGAGACCGTAAAGCCCCCCTGCTCCTCAATCAATTCCTGAATCAAGACATTATTTCTGGGAACAGATGACGGAGCATAATACTTCTTGCAAAATTCACGAACTTCCTCGTACCCATACCCTTCATTATGTACCTTCTTGAAAATTTCGTAGTCAATAATATCATTGGCATTAACCTTTGTTTGACACTCAACACAAGCAGCCACCTTTCCGTTCTCATCGTCGACAGAATTATTTTCAAAGAAGATGTCGATGCATGAATGGCATATCAAATGTCCACATTTCGGAAGAATTGCAATCGCCTCGGAAGGAGTGAGAACATTGTAACAAATGGGGCATGTCAACATATCCTCATCTCTCTGTAATGCTGTATCTGCGTCGTCGTCTTCATCATCATCATCGTCGTCGTACTTGATTACTGCTATTGAATCTAGAATGTTCAGTGACTCTCCCTTGACCTGAACAATATCAACCGGTATCGTGTCTGTAGGATCTTCTGGCCTTAGTTCCTCTATCTTTGCTTTCACATCTTCAGATTCAATTTTAGAAGAGCTTCCTTCTAGGGCTCTAATTCTCCTGACAATTCCTTGGTCTAATGCCGTCACCAAAGAGAACATTTTTCTCCAATCTTTAGGGTTATTTAAGGTGTCTTCTGCTCTCTTTACTTGTGCGGCCTTAATTTCCCCAATTTCAACTAGGAACCAATGGCAGCATGCTTGTCGTAACCTTAGTAATAATGTCAAAATTCCTGATGCAGAATGCTTTGATTTTGTACTCAACAACTTCTTAGCCTTCTTTTGAATTCCAGTTTCAAGTGAATCATAATACGCTTTTTCAGTCTTGTTCATTTCCACATAATCCGAGAGAACGTGTTTCTCGGGCAATGTAAGGATAGGCTTACCGTCGATAAGGGAATCTTTGACTCTTCGCAAAAGAATTGCCTTGAGCAAAGCTCTAAGCTTTCGGATACTCTTATTCTTATCATAACTGTCATAATTATCAGAGTTTGACTTTAGAGGAACAGAAATATCCAGTTTGAATTTGAACTCATCGTCGTAGGGGCGAATTTTTAAGAACCTTAGTATTGGATATAATTCCTCCACATTATTTTGGATTGGAGTCCCTGACAAACAAAGCCTATACTCACCTTTCAAATAGGTCACAGATTTGGATGCCAATGCATACTTATTTTTAATATTTTGTGCTTCGTCCAAAATGATTCTGTGGAAGGTAGACTCCTTGCAATAGAATGGCGATTTGTAAGAGATCCCGCCATCTTCAAATTTAGGCATAAATGCTGCTCTGGAACGTTTTTTATCTGCCTTGTCATCATCACCATCAGCAGCCTTTGCTGCGAGAAGTGCTTCTTTAAAGTGTCTTTTCCACTCAGAAGACAAAGTTCCATAGGAAGTAAGTAACACATCGTAGCATTCAATTTCTTTGAATGTTGTCATCGACTTCTTATCACCGCCATGATAGATTCCGATCTTCAATGCACAGGTAGATTTTAGCTTCGACTCAATTTCTGCCGCCCATTGTCTCAACAAAGAGACTGGTGCCACCACCAACGTGGTCCTACGGTCGACATCCTTGGACTTGTGTGCAACAATCAATGCGATTGCCTGAATAGTCTTTCCTAGACCCATATCATCCGCAAGTATACCACCTTTTGATTTGGAATCCTCCATCCGTTTGAGCCAGTTCAACCCCATTCTTTGATGCTTCATGAGATTGATTGCCAATTCAATTGGAGTCTGTTCCAAGCCATCTTCCAATTCTTCATCTGGTCGAATATTATCAATCAAATCCTGGAGATCAGTCTGATCCTCGTTGTATTGTGGTTGTGGTTGTGAATAAATATTGGTAGCATATCCTTGTGGTTGAATATGTACAGGATAAGGTTGATGTTGTCCCTGGAATTGGACATTTCGGTCAACATTGACAATTTGTGATCTGACAGCAGCTAGCTCCATATCAATACGCTGCGCCTTTATTCTGTTCCCCTGCAATATGTTTCGTCTATTTTCCATTTGCCTAGTCAAATTTTGGTACTCCAACTCTTTTGCGAACAACGATTTCTTAAACTGTTCGGCAATCAGTTGTGGGATATCATGTGCTAAGCGCAGCTTTATGTGCTGAATTCCATCGGCGACTTTTGCGATCATCGATCCAAAACTGGAGATATCTTGTTGCAATGCATCGTTATTAGCCACAACATTGCTTAAATCATTTCTGTACAGCTCATACCTTTGTAAGAGTTGGTTTTGGCTAATTAATGCTGCAGAATAGCCAGGATCTAAGGCATGAGGGACAGGTGCAGGTTGGTTGAACATTACAGCAGGGTTCTGAAACGAAGTTGGTTTGAACTGTGTTTTTGAGGAGGCTTCCTTTTCGTCAATTATCATTAGGTCGTCATCGGAATCGGAGTCCACTGGGTCATCTTTCGTAGAAGGTTCGTTCTGGTGACTCACTTTTTCGCCCGCGGAATAGTAGCGTTCTTCATCATCTTCGATATCGTCTTCCATATCCGAAAGATCGATGATTTCGATAGCCTTGCCCACCGTGGAAGTCGAGTATAGTCCAGTACTGTTATCGGTGTTCGATTCTTTTCCTGTATTGTAGCCGCTGTTTTCTGGGGAGCTATATGTTGCAGGAGAAGGATTGAAAGGTATCACCGTCTTTGGTGTGTCTCTTCTCTTGTCAGAAAACAAGGAGTCCAATCTCACTCTCTTCGGTCTGTGACTCGATTCCAAATCTCTAGGACTACTTTGTATCCCGCGATCAACCCCGCTGCCCGCTTCACTTTCATTACCGACATTGCTTGTCTTGGAGAACTTCGACGGTATTGGTTCAGGATTCTGTGAGTCATTTATCTCTAGATGTTTCGTCCCATTTCTTTCACTTTCACGATTCTCGTCAAAATAAACATTGCTATAGTGTGGAAACCTCTCTGTCTCTTGTGGATCGCCATGGTTCTGGATGGTCATCCCCTTATCGATGGTTGCAGCGGGATTCGCCTCCGTTCTAGTTTCGGATATCGGGGTTTCCGAGCCGTTGTGAGGAGTTAAGGGGTCCCTTTTCCTGGGATCGTATTCATCCTCATCGTCCGACGATAGGAGATATACAACGCCGTTGTCAGGTAGCGTAGACGCCATTTGGAGTGTGGAATCAAACTTAGGGACACTGTTTGTGAGTAGCTGATTTGGCTGCGCGGACTGCATATAGGAATTCTGTGGTCACATGTCTACAGTGGAAAAACCATAATTCACTACGGTGAACATTTCTAGGTTATATATTGGTCTAGGATCAGTCTGTAAGCGTCCCGCCGTCTAGAGGTAGTCGCCGTTCTCCTCCAAAATTTTGTCCAAGCAGATCTCCAACTCTCTCTGCAATCTCTCATTATTATCGTCGAAAGACAAACCTCTCTGGTAGTCAGCTCTGGCATCCTCGTAGTTTCCCAAGAAGAAGTTGGCAACACCTCTTCTCAAGAAGTTGTCTGGGGTGCAAACCATCATACCAATAAGCATGTCGGCATCGTCAAATGCCTTTAAGTAGTCCTTGGTCTTGAGAAATGAGTCTGCTCTGCTCATAAGGAACAAGCTGAGTTCCTGCAACGTACCCTGGAACGACTCGAACTTGTGTCTTCTAGCAATCATGGCTATGCCGATGGTGAGCTGTTTCACCGCGTCTTGGTACTTTTCAGCTTTGAAGGCTTGCACTCCTCCCTCATAGAGCTTTTTGATCATTTTGGTCAAATCCTTGTTGAAGTTTTCTGGAGTCGACTGAGGAGGAACATCTGCACCGCAGGCTATCACTTCCGCAGTCAATGTGTTGAGCTGGTCGATTTCCAACTTGAGTTGTGGAACTAGCTGGCCCGCCTGAGGAGGCAACACCAACTTTTTGGCTTTTGCTTCGTAAGTGATGGACACGTTCATTGTAGGTACGATACCTTGTGTGGTCTATCACGGGGTGTTGTGGCTATTGGTGGCCTTTCTGGAACGAAATCAAAAGTAGCAGTGCTGTGTGCTGTTCTGTTCTGAGGTTTTGATAGTGTAGTAAAAACTGTGCGTAGATCCGCTTATGTAATCGGCGTTCCGTGTTTGTGGGGCTGCAAAAAGTGTACCTGACAACGCTGGTAGGAGCTAGAGGAATGGGCAGGAATCTCGACATTGGAGACTTGGAAGATATGGTGTCGAATCTAAGCAGGGAAAGCGTGAAGGTTCCGCAGATGGTACATTATTTCGAGTCGCTAATTTCTTCCACACCACAAGAAGAACCAGAGTCTGGCGAGACTACTTCAGATGAGACAGTTACACTTAGAGGCGAATCTTCTGGTAAACACTGCTCCAATGAGCAGGTTAAGCTTGCCGTTAAGTCTATCAACGAAAATTTATTTCAGAATAAAACCTCGCTTCTTTCCAGAGTGAAGAGCCTTTTTTGGAATACTGATAGCTCCAGAAAAGAACAGGGCTCTGAGAGACTTTTAGAGTTGTTCAAACTCGGTGATGGCCCATCCGATATTCCTTCCCCTGAACTTGAAGAGAATTCTGTTCCTATTGGCTCTGTGCAACGAGTTGCAAGCAAAAGACCCGATAAGATTATCTCACGGAGCCCTTGTCCCGTCCAAGAGTTACAAGCTGCTGTTGATTCAGTTCAAAGTCAACCAAAATCATCAGAAAGCAATGATATGGCGTACAAAATATTTTCGCCAGAAAACCACTGGCCAACTAGACAAGATGTTCCGCTTATTACGTGTTACGACGTGCGGTCAGGAACCAAACACCGTAAAAAATTCAAGTCAGTATTCAGGCGTTTAGCTTCCTTGTTTAAGCTGAGGTCTGTCGATGCTACGCAGAATGCCACGGCTCAAGTCAATTCGAAATATATACTGTGAGCCTTTAGTGAAAGATGAGGATCATTGGACTTCTCAAAGGTATTGAGTCTTTTACTTTCATTGGAATTCACAAGCTAAACTGACAAGAGAACTCTTCCTGATGCTCCGTTCCTGTCTCTCCAAAAGAGATCCCACCAGTGAATACTTTCCCCCACTAATCATTTTGTGACATCTCGCGAATATCGATCTTCACACCGTGTGAAAATCTATCAATTTATTGCAGCCGTGCGTGAGTCATTTGGCTTATCGCGAATCAACACGCTTTTTCCATGTTTGATATCAAGACTATAGTGAGGCCCAATATTTTGAGCTTGGTTCCATACCGATGTGCTCGGGATGACTTCAAGACTGGAATCCTTCTTGATGCCAACGAAAACACACACGGGCCAGCTCTCTCACAACTCGACAACGACGAGGAGCGCTTAGAGTTGAACAGATATCCCGACCCCCACCAAGTGGAATTGAAGCAGAAAATCGCGGACTTTCGCAATTCCAAGCCTAACATTCATTCCAAGGGTGATCTTATCAGAACAGAGAACTTGTGCCTCGGGGTCGGCTCTGACGAGAGTATCGATTTGTTATTGAGATGTGTCTGTACTCCTGAGAAGGACAAGCTCTTGGTATGCCCTCCTACTTACGGAATGTACAGCATCTTGGCTACTGTCAACGATGTGGAGCTCGTTAAAGTGCCATTGCTTGCCCCATCCTTTGAGCTTGATGTTGATGCCGTGAGTGAAAAGTTGAGCCAAGACCCATCCATTAAGCTCGTATACATTACTTCTCCAGGAAACCCTACCGGTAAATTGATCAACGTAGAGGAAATCATCAGATTGTTGGAGTTCGGCCACAACGCCCTCGTGGTCGTTGACGAGGCCTACATTGATTTTACATTTTCGGAGTCCGACAAAACTTCACCTTCTGTCTCAACTTTGGTGAACCAGTATCCTAACTTGGTTGTGTTGCAGACTTTGTCCAAATCGTTCGGTCTTGCCGGTATTCGTTTGGGTGTAACGTTCTCCAGCTCTGAGTTGTCTTACTACCTCAACTCAATGAAATACCCTTACAATATCTCGTCCTTGACGGCCAACGTGGCTTTGAGAGCAACTGACGCGAAGGACGGCTTGAAAGTGATGTACTCTGTTGTGAAGAAGATCAACGAACAGAGAGACGCTATCTTGAACACTTTACTCAAGCACCAATACGTTGGCAGAAATTTGGGTGGATTAGATGCCAACTTCATCTTGATCGAAATTTTAGATAAGGAGGGCAAGCCCTCAAATACAGTGGCCAAGAAGCTCTACGAAGACTTGGCCGTTTCCAACGAAGTGGTTGTTCGGTTCAGGGGGACGGAGTTAAACTGCAATGGTGCCTTGAGAATTTCCATTGGTACTGCAGAGGAGAACCAGGAATTGGTTAAAAAGTTCGAGAGGTGTTTGAACGAAATCAACAAGTAGATAGACATAGCTAATAGACACCAGCAGAGTTAGTTCGAGCATAGCTCCTGAAAATATAGATAGTCTCAGAAACCATTTTGCGAGTGTGAATTAAATTACTTTAAGGTCACCTTACCTATAAATGTAAGATGACACTCTCTTCCATGGGGTGTCATTTATCGTTGTGGTTTCGGTCAAGTACCCTACCGATTCACCAAAGCTGGTGTACTGCTTATGTACAGGACATCAAGACATTTTTTCAACCAAATTTTTCACTGACAGAAAATAACCATACACCATGACGAAATTGAACTTGGTGGGACTCGTCGTTTCCCAAGGCAAAATGGCGAAGACCGTCAAGGTCAGAGTCCAGGGGAAGGTATACGACAAGAGAATCCACAAAGAAGTCATCAAGAGAAAAGACTACTTGGTGCACGATGAAGGGAACCTTTGCAAGGAAGGAGATATAGTCAGAATCGAGGCGATCCCCAGGATATCGGCGAGAAAGACGTTTGCCATAGCCGAAATCAAGGTCAACAAGGGTCAGCAGTTCGCATTGTACGAGACCATAGCACAAGACAGATTGAAACAAGAAGAACAGGTAAAGAGCGATCTCTCCGCCAAGAGCAGAGAAGAGGTGGACACGACTCTCAGCAAGATCCAGGATTTGAAGATGTTGGACAGACTCACATTCAAATACCAGAAAGAGACCAGCCCGGAGGAGCAAGCCAAGTTGGTGGCCGAGGTGAACCGTATCAAGGAAAAGTATGGCATCAAGTCGTGGCCTTCAACCGAGCCTATTGTGGACTTGGAGCTCAATCGTGCCGAGAGCGACATCTCCGAGATGGAAAGAAGAAGAGAGAACTTCGGAGCCATATATGAAAAATTCATGACAAAGGAGTACGAGGAAGAAAGAAACAGAATCTTGAGTCAGATGACGAAAACGCCGGTGGAACAGCTCGCAAAGAACACCGCTAAGAACATCTTGAGAAAGTATGTCTTGGATGTCAGAAACGAATGTCCTGTGTGAGTGCCAGCTTGTATATAGAAAGAGCATAGACAAACAGGAAGACAAATGAGCCATGGATCGTGTAGACTTTTCGGAGGATCGTTGCAATTTCGGTGCTCACTGTACGAGCGTATCAGAAGGTATAGAGAATTTCCAGCAGAATAATCCGTGCCTTGTGACTACAAACCGGGCTGTCACTGAACCGTGGATATCTGGGCTTACTAAGCTTCTCTGGGATTGTTTAGTAAGACGTGCAGCATCGTCTGCCTCGCCCTGCTGTGATAAACCAAGATTAATTACATCTCGGAGTATCCGTACCATGGTGTTCCCGTATATAATCGTTCGGTGATTCGGATTTATGGGCAATTCAAACATACTGTTTCTATCTATGGCGTTAGTGTGGTCCTGGTTCACCGTCGTTTCCGTCACTACCCGCAAAAAGCGTATGTTTATGCACACCCACCCTTGTTGACCAACATCTTAGTAATTGAGGGTGTGTAATCTCCGTTAAAGTCCCTGCAGGAATGTGTCGCAGCCGCATTCCAGCGTTATGGCTGCCATATATAAAGGGTTGGGGATGCGCCACATTCCCCATGCAAAGACACTTAAGTTCCTTAGCCCGAAACATGTCAAGACAAATCAAAGCCGCCGTCATCAATCCTGGCTCCCAGGTCCCAGTATACAAGGATATTTCCTTACCTGCTCCTGGTCCTAACGAGGTCGAAGTCAAGGTGGTGGCCACGGGATTCCATCATCTTGTGAAGGCCCGTGCTTTGGGACAGCACTATAGCTCCACCCAATCCAGTAACGACAAGCTCGTTGGTGTGGATGGTGTTGGCTATGTCGGAGACCAATTGGTGTACTTCACCACTTTTGGACCCACCGCTGGCTCTTACGGTCAATATGTCATCACCAACAAATCAGATATTTACCCTTTACCCAAAGACACCGACAAGGATGGTATTGCTCGTGTTGCAGGCTTAGCGAACGGTATTATGGCTTCCACGTATGCATTGGGTGGCAGAGTGATCCCTGAGTTGAAAAAAGGCGGTACTGTCGCCATTCTTGGTGTCACTGGTACAGCTGGCCAATTGGCGATCCAGAACGCCAAGAAGGCGTTCAATGCTGGTAAGGTCATTGGTATAGCCAGATCCACCGAGAAGTTGCAGAAACTCAAGGACTCGCAGCCTCTACTTGACGAGATCGTCGGTCTTGACCAGTCTGACGAGGACGTGATCAAGTCTGGGGTCCTCGGCGAGGTGGATGTGGTGCTCGACTTTTTGTGGGGTGAATCTGGCTCCCGTATTATTGACCAGCTCATAAAGTCCAAGAAAGTTTCGTACAATCCATTGCACTGGGTACAAATTGGATCAATGGGAGGTGTGCAACTTGCCCTCAATCCCCAGTACTTGAGAGGTAACAACTTCTATATCGCGGGCTCTGGAATCGGCCCACTTTCAAAGGAGCAGGAGCATGATCTTTTGGCTGGAGGCATCAAGTATCTTGCTGATGGCTCCATCAATGGTGCTGTGGAAGCAGCCAAGCTTAGCGACATTGCTGATGAGTGGGTCAAGTGGGACTCGCTGACCAGAAAGTACTTTGTTGTTGAACATTAAAGGCGAGTGCTACCTTCCCTTAGCGACGAAATATACGAACCACTTGGAATGGTGATCATATAGGCACAATAGCTGTAACCTTGCAACCGCTTATCAATGGGCCGCGCACGACCTACTATGAAGGGCGTGTTTCCAGCGAGAGGTTTACAACAATTAAATACTACTCTCTTTTGCAGCTTTCCGTACTACTGCTATGCCAGACCAGCATGACCCGGTAGTTTTCAAGCCGGGCTTAATTCGTCTTTCCCAGCTAAAGTACCTTACGTTTAGTTTGGTAGGTATAGCGCTCTTGTGGCCCTTCAACTGTTTCTTATCAGCATCAGCATACTATGGCGAGAGGTTTGCCCACAGTCCTGGGCTCGTCAAGATCTATTCGTCGACAATGATGTCGGTATCTACCGTGGCGTCTACCGTCTACAGCTACTACTTGTCGCAAGCTCAGACAGGTGTCAACTATCACTATCGTCTAAACTTAGGTCTAGGCATCACCATCGTTGTCTTTTTAATCATGGCGGTCTCGTGTATTTCAGACTGGTTCATCCAGATGCCTGACATCATTTTCTTTGGCATCTTGATGCTTTTGGTGTTCGCGTCAGCTTTGGCTACCTGTTTGGCTCAAAACGGTACCATGGCAATTGTCAACGTTTTGGGCAGCATTTATGCAAACGCAGTCATGGTGGGCCAGGCGGTGGCCGGGGTGCTTCCATCTTGTGCTCTTATTATCCTGATCTTGATCATTGGTGACTCCACCAAAGATGTGCCCTCTCCGGTAGAGTACGTCGACAAGAATTTTGGGGTGTTCGTCTACTACATTGCAGCTAGTGTCGTCTCGATCACGTCTATTGCCTTGATATACTGGGTCCAGCGCTACAGCATGAATGCATACCATGCAGTGAACCAAAACGAAGACATCAGTTTTGACGGCATGGGGGAGCTGCATCAAGAGGAGGAAGACATGGTGCCTCCATCGAAGAAACACGTTCCATTTTGCACGTTGTGGTCCAAGCTAAACCGTATCGTACTGACCATTTTCCTTACATTTAGCATCACGTTAATCTTCCCCGTCTTTGCATCGATGGTGGAGTCCAACCGGAACACCACAAACCCTTTCTTCCAGAAAAATATCTATATTCCCTTCATCTACTTGATTTGGAACTTGGGAGATCTTTCGGGAAGAGTGTTGTGTGGCTACCCCAGGTTGGGCATGCTTATAAAAAGCCCAAGAACATTGCTTGCATACTCCATAGGCAGATTGGTATTCATCCCCCTCTTTTTGACTTGCAACACACGTCCAGGTGAGCAGGAGGCTATCATTAAGTCCGATTTGTGGTATATCTTACTCCAACTCATTTTTGGAGTTTCCAACGGTCAGTTGTGTACTTCTTGTTTCATGATAGTTGGTGATTACTGCGACGATGACGATGAGAAGGAAGCCGCGGGCGGATTCACTACAGTCTTTCTCAGCGTGGGCTTGGCCCTGGGTAGCTTACTCAGCTACTTGCTTGTGTTGTATTTGAATTAAGCACTGGAGTAGAACATAGAGTAATGGGACAACTGGAGCTATCTTTCAAAATAAAAGGATTCCGATCTTCCTATTAGTCTAAAAAAAATAACAATGACTCCTGCTCTGTACTTTTCTGTGTAACTGTCTTGTATTCCGTAGCTGTTATAATATGCATCTAATCTGGATCCTGCATATATACGACCTAACATCATAGCCTCAGCAATCGCAATACGTATCCTCAGCCTCCACCATGTCTTTTTGGGACAATAACAAGGATGCTTTCAAATCGGCGGGAAAAGCCACCGTCATAGGAATTGGTAAAGGAGGGAAGGCTCTTGGAAATGCTGGAGTGAGTGCCTATAAAAACCACAAGAATGGGACAAGTTCCACTACTGCAAAAGATGAAACCGATTCATTTACGTACCTGGCGGCTCCAATGCAACAATTGAACAAGGACCAGTTGGGATCGCTTCCTGCTCCACCAAGAAGGAACGTAGACGCTGCGGGGACGCCCATGCCCGGTGCTCCTCCTCCATCCCAATTGCAACCTCAATATGGATCGCAACCTCCAGCATATCAGGCAAATCAACCGCCACAACAGGCACAACAGGTACCACAGGGACAGTCTTATCAGCAGGCACAACCGGGACAGCCGGTGCAACCAGTGCAACCAGCGCAATCGTATCAGCCGCCACCGCCTGCTCAGCTGAATCCGCATGCTCCACCGGCTCAACCTGCTCAGCCTGCTCAGCCTGCTCCAGCGCAATACGCCCCACCAGCTCAACCAGCTCAACCAGCACAGTATGCTTCACCGCCTCAACCAGCCCAATACGCTCCACCAGCCCAGTATGCTCCACCAGCCCAGTATGCTCCACCAGCCCAGTATGCTCCACCAGTCCAACCAAACCAACCCGCCCCACCAGTCCAACCTTCCTATCAACAACAAAACCAACTCGGATATCAGCAGGCTCCACCCACTCCACAGCAGCAAATTGCGCAACAAATCTCACCACAAACTCCTCAGGTCCCACAATTGACTCAGGAAGCCCCACAAAGCTACGGCTCTCCAGCTGCGGCTCCAGCTGCGGCTCCAGCTCTAGCCCCTCGACCAATACCTGCGCTTCCTGCTCGTCAGGCCCCAGCTCCACAATCTGTCCC
The DNA here is from genome assembly GCA_030568475.1 of Suhomyces choctaworum. NCBI lineage: Eukaryota > Fungi > Ascomycota > Pichiomycetes > Serinales > Debaryomycetaceae > Suhomyces > Suhomyces choctaworum. The sequence goes on along the minus strand of JAJMGE010000013.1, from coordinate 133,419 downwards.
AGTCCAGCCACAAGCACAACCGGTCAATTACAACTCGCCGTATCACCAGCCTCAAAATCAGTACCAGCCTGCGCAGCCAGAAATGGTCCCGGCAAATCAAACAGAAGAGCTTGTGGAACCTCCCAAAAAACCGTTACCTGATCCAAAATCATTTCCTCCTCCAGTTCTTCACAAGGACAGAGGAAAGCTCTCGGAACCTGCTACCGGTCTGGCAGTAAGCCCTGTGAATCTCCAGCCTACTGAAGAACAGCCAGCTGCTGTACAGCCACCAACTAAAGCTTACAATCTTGAAATTGATAGAACGTTTGCGCCTCCTCCAAAACCATACCATGGACCACATGCTTCTATGGAAGTACCACAAGCAAATAACTCTAATCCTAGACTTCCTTCTCGTGGCTCTAACCTGCCTGCCTTGCCGAGTCGGACTTCGACTGCTGGTGGTCAAGAAGCATCGCCAAATCCCGCTCCAGCCAACTCCTTTTTACCTCCCCCCAAACCGCATAGAATTGTGGATAATGACGGACCTTCGAGACCTACAAATAGTCCAGTAAACTCAGGAACGTCGGCGAGCTTGTCTACCTCTGAGACGGCCTCGGAAACCGCAAAGAAGAAAGCTCCTCCTCCAAAACCATCAAGAAAACCTGCGAGTATCAGCCAAAAGGCAGAAGCAACATCTTCGTCGCCACCTCCTCCGTATACCGAGCAAGAATCTAAGCCTTCAGGAAATTTTCCCAATTTCGCAGAGGAAATTGCTCGGAGGAGATCGAATGCATCCGGTGCTTCCACTCCAAAAACTGAAATACCTCCTCTCATGCCTGCGAGAAAATCGGCCGCTTCGGAAGAAAATCCACCCCCAATGCCTGGACGACCACTGTCTATGTCAGAAGAGTCTCCTCCTCCGATGCCTCATAGGCCAAGTTCGCAATCTGTAAAGCCTGCGAAACCGGAGAAACCAGCAAAGCCTGAAAAGCCCGTCAAACCAACGAAACCAGCGAAACCCCAAACAAATCAGCCTGGATCCGAAGAAAACTTCATGAGTGAGCTTCGCAACAACCTCAAGAAAACGTCAATTGTGTCCTCACCGGAACTGAGGCCAATTTCAAAACCAAAACCGCAGATTCCTATGAAAGCTGGAAACATACCGAACCCTGTTACAAATCATTCACCCACGCCTCCACCTGCCCCTGCGCCAAGAATTAAGTCTCCTCCTACTAGTACCAGTCCCGCACCACCACCACCTCCTCCTCCTCCTCCTCCAGCTAGAAATTATAAAAGGGCTCCTGCTCTTAATCCCGTGATGCTCAATCCTCCAGACTTGGACTTGGAGCTCCCCACGGGCTGGTTTGCAAACTATGCCAATTCTCCGAGACTTCCCACTGCTTTACAAGGCTTAAGCATGAAGTATTCCTATCAGTCCTCTCACAGTGGTCCTACCACGAGACATCTGTCTAATTTTGTCTTTCGTATGAAGGACTTGAGCATTGTGGGCTATACATTTACGTGGGTCAATGACGACATTGCTAACGTTAAAGTTGAAGTGCTGCGGTTCACACCTTCGCCCATTGTGGCCAAGGTCCCTTCCAAGCAAGAGCTTGTGGCGTACCACCAGAAATTCGGAGACTACGTGGCTTCATGGTCTGAACACAAGATGGGACAACAAGTCGGAACCGGAGAATGTTGGGACTTAGCCCATGATGCTCTACTCAAGGGTTGTGGCAAGCACGCAATGGTTTCCACATATTATCATCATGGATATCCGTTCTTGTCAGTGTCTGGCTCTGAAAACGGCATAGTTTTTAATCAACAACCTGCGGATGAAGTACGGAGAGGAGATGTGTTGCAGTTTGAAAGGTGTACCTTCTATAACGCTGCATCCAGACGTACGCTGACAGCGGGAGACCCCGACCACACTTCTGTTGTTGTGCATGTTGACGGAGAGAAGATCATAGTGGTGGAGCAGAACGTAGGAGGTGTGAAAAAAGTTGTGCATGGAGAGGTCATTATCAAGGATCTCAAGTCCGGTACATTGAAAGTGTATAGACCTGTTCCTGTTGAATGGGCGGGAGAACTTTAAGGATATTGAATTCAAAACACTGTTTCTAGACGAAACATGAGGAATACAATACTAATGCATTGTTTGAAATGGGACATAAAGGAAGCAGAATAAAATACACTCTTAGACAAATACTGGAATATTATACCTCATGTGAACATATTTAGGAAATTGCGATGTCATTGGTACCACTGCTCTAGGATCGGTTATAATTGTGGTTACAGCTCATTCATGAGAATGTCACAATAAGAGAAGGGCGGCTCTATTCCTTCTTTCATGTACTTACGATAATTCTTCGCGATTACGTGACCAATACTATTCACGTTGTTAGTGTCTTGTACTTTGCAAACATTGACAGAACAGCTGTGTTAACATCACATCCCAGCAAAAATTGTCTTAGTGAAAATAGAACAAAAGAGAAAATAGACGACACCAATTGGTTTCCTTTTTGCAAATCATCAATTCGAATACCCTTGACACATGTTTCGAAATAAGATACAACTGCTTTTTGTAAAGATTATTCATCATTCGATTTCAAACTCTTATAGATGGTTTGCAGCACCTCCAATTCTGACTTGGTCTCGTAGAAATCCCGATATATCTTTAAATACACCGTAAATCCCTGACTAAGATCTGAATGAGAATGATAAAAGCTCTATCCCACCATAACTCATATGAAACAATTTGTTCTAGTCTGGTTTCCTTCCATCAGCTTTTAGAACCAACTTAAATTGGGGCATTTTGCAAAAGATCTTGCAAAGTGTGATATTCCAATTCCATAAGGCCTTCTCGGTGTTTTGATAGATTGGCATATCATAGAATCGTTCGTTGATGAGTGCTTTAGAGGTATCCAAGGCTGAATGTCCGAGGCTGTGCATTTCAACCACGACTTCAGTGGGATTGGAATGTCCCAATTGGTTCAGGCTGACTTTTTCCCCAGTGGGAACGGTAGATTTATCAGGAATACCATAAGCCTTTCTGATTCTCCACTGCTTAGTTGGTTGGACCAAGCTGGAAAAAATATTCGATTGATGACACGATGAGGGTAGGTTTCTCACGGGTATGGAAGCGAATGACCAAAAGCAATCATGTGTTAATTTAAGTCTGAATCAATACTTTCTTGAAATATATTGTGGTCTATGTAAGATGGTCTTATATCCATAAATTGCGTGCAATTTCATCTAAAACCAGCTAATTTTGTTATCCATGGAGTACCAAATATACTCTCCCTTAGATCACAATAGTGCTACGTATTCTAGCAGACGCTTCCTCACCTTACTAGTGCAACACACATTTATTGCATCCATTTACTAAGCGTGCAACCAAGATCGAGCCTTCCTGCATATTCAAATATCTCACGATGTTCTAGCGAGATTCACATCTCATCGCCTCCAGAATCCACTCCACACAAGATGTCAACGGCTCCGGCACTTTCGACGTTTCAGGACGACTCGGCGTTCTCGTACGACAAGTTCCAGACCACCGAGAAAGACCGCGCGCATTTAGGCTTATCCCCCGGCTACGACCACGAACAGTTGGCAGCCAAAATCAACGAGTACTACAGCGTGGATAGCATCATAGAAGTGTTGAAGCAGCAGGAGAATGGCACGAGAAAGTACTCCAAGATTACGCTCCAGTTTCCGGACCACTTGATCTGTGACTCTGCCACCATTGTTCATCGACTTCAGAGAGAGTTGGGAATTAAGGTGGAAGAGAGCGGCAAATCACAGGAAACGGAGACTAATGGGTGTACGGGAGGTTCGGGTGAATGTTGTGGTGGCTTTTCGACTGATTCCTGTTGTCAAAAGGAAAGCAATGGCGAAAGTAGCTCCGAGAAGACTTCGCAGAAGCTCTGGATATTGGCCGATACTTCGTACTCGCCATGCTGTGTGGACGAGGTGGCAGCAGAACATGTCCATAGTGACCTAGTGATCCATTTTGGGGATGCCTGCTTGAATCCAGTGGACAAGCTCCCTACCTACTACGTGTTTGGAAAACCTCTGGTGGATATCGAGGACGTCATTAAACAGGTCAGAATGCGTTACTCGGACGAAGAGAATCCCAAGGTCCTTCTTATGGCGGACTCTCCTCATACTTATGTGTTGAAAGGGGTCTATCAAGCTCTTAAGAGTGAGTTCCCAGAAATGGCGTACGCTGACTTGTACTTGGATCCGGAATCGAAGGCAGATGTTATTGGCTACCAACCTACAAGAACTGATACCCACTCCCAAAAGGCGTTGAATAGAACGTTTGGTGGACTATCTCAAAGTATCGACGACTTGGATGAAACATTACGCACCTACGAGTTGTTCCACATCACCACCCCCAAGAGCCCCCGCTTATTACAACTCACTACCAGGTTCAGCTCTGTCACCATATATGAGCCTGCTACTCGACAGGTGTCTCGGGGTCCATATCCCAACTTGATGCGTCGATACAGGTTTATGCAAATGGCACGTACTTCTGGAACGATCGGTCTTTTGGTGAACACCTTGTCGTTGTCGAATACTCGTGCATTAATCAACAGCATCGGAAAGAAGATCAAAGACAGTGGGAAAAAGCATTATATTTTCGTTGTGGGAAAGCCAAACGTCGCTAAGCTTGCCAACTTCGAAAGTGTTGACATGTGGTGTGTGCTTGGCTGTGACCATCAGGGAATCATACTTGACCAACACAACGAATACTTCAAGCCCATCATCACGCCTTACGAATTATTGTTGGCTCTCAGTGAGGATCTCACTTGGACCGGAAAGTGGGAAACGGACTTTAAAATGCTCTTGAAACAAATAGACGAAGAGCAAGCTGGTTCAGAAAATAATATCGACAACGAAGATGAGGACGAAGACAGACCTCCAGAATTCAACCCTGTGACGGGCCAGTATGTGAGCACCTCGAGACCTTTGAGACAGTTGAACCATTTGCGAATTGCTGCTGGCTCTGACGAACAGGATGACAGCTCTGAGACCAGTTTGGTCAAAAAGTTCTCATCTGCCGTCGCCATCAAGAATACAGTATCGACATCTGCCATTCACCTTCAGAAGAGACAGTGGACAGGGTTGGGAAGCGACTTCAGGGAGGCAGACAGCGATAGCGAGGATTCTGCAGATATTAAGGGGGCATTGGTGGAAGATGGTCGTGCTGGTATCGCTAGAGGGTACGATTTCGACAGAGAAGCACACTAGTAGCTTGGGGCAAATCATCATACACGAGCACAAATACCGACCGGGTCACTGTGTGAATGACTTGCCCAAAAAGTACTCACATACTCTTATTTGCATATGCCATCTGGCTACGCTAAATATGTAATAATAGACTCTATATTCCTTGTATTTCGCAGCTTTCGATCTGCGCGATAATCAACACTTCTACCATGACGAGTATAGACACCATCTGTCTGGCTATAACGGAACACGCGTGGCTCCTTTTGGCAGCCAGTACCGCTGCAACGTAAGTACCACATATCATCTCCAGAGCCCACGCTAACCCCAGAGCGTATTTCCAGCATATCCTATGTGTTTTCAGTTTCATCGTCATCGCATCAATCCTAGCATTCTATCACATCAACCAGCAATACAAGCTTCCTTCGCACTGGTCCTCGCTAGGTAAGGACGACATTGCGATTGTCACGGGCGGCTCCAATGGCTTGGGGAGCCTGATCATTCAATTGCTCGTGCAAAAGGGTGTATTCGTGTACAACTTGGATGTGGTAGAACTGCTGTTTTCCCATGCTAACGTGCGGTACGTACCGTGTAACTTGGCGGTGGAAGACCAGGTCACGCGTGTGGTTGACTCATTGGTGTCGGAATTGAACTCCCGGGATAAAAACGTGTCGGTGTTGATTAACAACGCTGGAATCAGACACCACGAGTCGCTACTCGAGCTCGAACGTGACGAGGTCCACCGAATCTTCAACATCAACACCCTCTCGCAGATCTGGATGCTTCAGCGAGTAGCCAACAACCATATTGCCACGGTGCTTCCTCGACTACCTCACGCCAAGTTGTACATTGTGTCTATATCCTCCATACTAGGAGTGATAGCTCCTCGGAACTTGTCACTATACTCCGCTACCAAGGCAGCGAATATCCTGATATACGAAGCGTTGGAGAGAGAGCTATGTGATTATGACAGCATACGTATTCTACAGGTTCTTCCGGGCCAGCTTACTACGGCGATGTTCAAAGACGTCGTACCGCCCCGACCTTTCTTGGCTCCGCTAGTGGATCACATCAAGCTCGCGCGTGATATAGTGAGCCGCATAGACCTGGGAGAATCCGGTGTGTTGTGTGAGCCGTTGTACTCTAATTTTCTTCCTATAATTCGAGCATTGCCCATATCGGTGCAACACTTGTGTCGGAATTTTTCTCAGATGGACAAGAAAGTCGGAACAGACAGTGTCCAGTAAACAGACAGTTCCACATAGTATTGACACTATTCCACAAAATAGACAGTTTCCCCAGAATATGGGGACACCCATGCACACGACTAATTCTGTAGCTGGCTCAGTGCGCCACTCCTAGATCGTTTTCTTTGCTGCCTTCTCGATCTCGGGCTTCAACAACTTGGAGAACTCGTCCTGGTTGAAGTATCCCACGATATCGAAGAACTTTCTGAACTCAAGAGCCGTGGTCACCGCATTCTTGGCGTCGCCATTGACAGTGACCCTGATCTTGTACTCGGGATCAAACTTCTCGGTCCAGCCCGCCACAACAATCTTATCGCCCTTGGCAGTTTTTCCAACGTATTTGACGTTCTTCTGGGCTCTGTTGATATACAACAACGCTCCACTGATCACGAAGTATATTATGACAGAAACCAAGTTGACCGAGTACAATTGGTCAAAGCTGTACTGTTTGTCGAGGTAGAAGAGCAATGCTGCTATTATTACTGTCAGGTAGCCCAAGGCCAACTTTGTGTCTGTGAGCAAGAACGATTCGTCATAGCCAAACTGGGCCAACACAGCGCCCAAGTTCTCGTCGGTTGTCTGGCGCAACTCGACAATTGAGCTGGAGTTAGTATGGAGCTTGCAGGATAGACCTGTACTTAGCGTACTTACTTTAAGTTGGTCTTCTTCATGGAGAGTGTGGTGTGTTGGCATTCTGCAAGATGCAAATCGCATTTGTCTGGGGCTGTTACAGGTTGGGAGGGGCACAGTTTGGGCTGGAGAGAAGGACGGACAAATAGGGTCGCCAGCGTGTCTGGAGCCGAAATCATAGCATGTGACTCATATCATGTGCTCTATGTGGATACCCGGCAGTTAACGCTATCCACGGTGCTGTTGTCGTTGCACCGACTGGGGCCCCAACGTGGTTTACGGGACATTTACACGTTGGCACCAGGCTTTTGCAGGTTGGTGCGCACGTCAGTTACACTTTAGTAGCGCTTCCAAAGACGTGATTTTACCATCACAAAGGGGTCATCCACAGGGCTACAGTTTACGGCCCCAGTGTATCATCGTCAGTGCTAGCTCGGAGTCTTCTGAGATAGCATGCATCCAGTGTTCGTTCTGAATGGAAATGAACAACAAAGCGTCGGTGGGAACCATCACCCCCAAAGGGCTTGATGACTATGTCAAGCCTGCGGCAAACAACAACAGAAACTCCGGCGCATACAAGCGCAACGAGCCCAAGAATGCTAACCTGCACATCTCAAGCCAGAAGCAGTCTCAGCGGCTGCAACCACGGAGAAGGCAGAACAGAAACAAAGACATCGCCATCGACAATGACTCATCCCTCATAGATGAACAGGCGAGGCAGCACAAGCCACAGGGACATGGACGGAAGAACCAGATCTCCATAAATCACCTTCTTGACTTCCAGTCGTACCGCGACCTGGAGCAGTACCAGCACAACCATTCCCGACCACGGGGAAGCGGTGGCGTTCGTTCCAGAAACAAGGATTACAACCATCACAAGGTCCACTTGTCGGGAATGTCGTTCATCAACGTCAACTACAAGTTCGTGGTCGACAGCTCCAAGGACTATCGGGAACAAGAATTGGATCCCAATGTTCCGCCTGATACTAGCGACATTATCCGTATTATTGTACCTAGAGGCAACGCGTGTCCGATTTGTCTCTCTGAGGACCCTATTGCTCCCAGAATGATCAGTTCGTGCGGACACATTGTGTGCTTGAAGTGTTTGTTGTCCTTGCTTGAGAGCGAACTCCCCACCTCCAAAAAACGTGAGTCTTCTGCTGTCATAGAGAAGTACAGGGAATGTCCCTTGTGTCTTTCCATCATCCGCAAGAACGAGATCAAGCCTGTTCTAATAAACAATATAGATGATCGGTTTGAAACTCCCAAAATTGACGACGATGTGGTGTTGACTTTGATGACTCGGCCTCAGAATAGGATCTTGCCCTTGCCAAAGGCCATAAGCGAGTACCACGACGTCATTACAAATTTTCCCATCATAAATCAATTGGAACCCAACTGTAACCAGTTTCTGAGGATTTTCAAGGGAGATGTGGATTACTTGCTTCAGATGTATGCGTACGAAAAAGAGCAGATTTCCAACAACTACGAAGAGGAGAAAATCCTTTACAATGAGCCTGATACATATGTGAAAATGGCTCTTTCTCATATTGACAGTGAGGTCTCTGCATGGACACTGAAATTGGCTGAAGATGGTGGTAATAAGGAAAAGAAAAAAGCGAGACAAGAAACCGTGAGAGATATCGGCTCCACCTATTATTTTTATCAAACTGGATTCAACGCAAACGCAACCTACATATTGTCTCCATTGGATATCAAGGTGCTTAAAGCAACTTACAACAATCGATATGAGGATTTACCTTCATCCCTTGTGGCAAACATTGAAAATATTCGTTATGACGAATTGAATGCAGAGTCTTCGTTGACCAAGTACAAATATTTATCGCATCTACCTGCAGGAACACAGTTGGGCTTTTTGGAGTGCAACTGGAAGGACAGCGAATTTATCAACGAAGAGTCGTGGGCCATGTTCAGGGACGATTTGATCAAGCGGACTAAGAACTCGAAACGCAAGCACACTCGTGAGGAGAGAGATCGAAAACGCGCTCAGAATGAAGAGGAGATAAGGACGAAGAACTTTTATGCCAGAGAGAACGGCACATTAGGAGCCGACGATAGCGAGGAATACTTTGAAAGGGGGAACCTAGGTAGGTTATCTATAGTTGATCATAGGGAATTACCTCCATTACAATCTGAAGAGCGTCGGTCGTCTGCTGGCTCCGCAGAACTGGACAATACCGAGTACATTTCCACTGTTTGGGGTACACGTATTCCAAAGTCGGAGCTCGTTGAAGATCCACTCGAGGATGATGACGACTGGGATGCGGAGGAAATGATCAGAAAGGCCAAAGAGGAAATGGCACGACAGGAAATAGAAGGAAAAGGAAAGGGCAAGAAGAAAAAGAAGAAGTTGGTTCTCTTGTCATCCAACACGCACCGATAACGAAATAGATATTAAATGAATGCATGAACAAACAAAAAACAAAAAATATTGTAGATAATAATTGATAAAAATGCATTGTGTAAATTACCTTAAGGGTCTATAATCTAATATTATAAAATTCTGTGGCCTTGAGATTTCTGGCTCTTTCAATCCATGTGTCTAGTGAAATCCTCTTCGTACTTGATATTACTAGGGTCCTGCCCCAACCACGAATGGAAGTATGGACGAATGAAGAAAAAGACTGCTCCTGCAAACAAGACAAGACATCCGATGAATGGAAACATCCAATATGGAATAGCAAGCAGAGAAGCGTTTGGTGGAGGAATAAATGGAAAGAGAGCCAAAAATAGGTTTGCTGTCAAGAAGATGAAGACACAGATGAAAGGAGCAGAAATGATTTTGTTCGATGCAACAGGCGGGTTTGGAGATTCGAGGGAGCTCAACAACGAGTCTGTTTCTGAATGGTTGCGGTTTCGAGCAACGTCCTCGGAATCTTCGTAGTCCTCCGAATGGGCCACCACTTGACTATTGGGTTGCTTGCTCAGAGTCAAATGATTGTCCTGGCTGATGACGTCGTAATTATGAGTATTCTTGTCGGATTCGTCCTCCAACTCGATGGCGAGATCTCTGGGATTGAACTCGCCCCACAATTCCTTTTTGCGGTTCAATTTCAAGTAGACCAAGCCTGCGGTGAGGAAAACGTTGATCCACGTCCCTGGATAGATGTAAAGGTTGACAATAAACTCATAAATTTCCGTGGACGGTGGAGCCACGAGAATGAAGACGGTGACGGTCCAATGGAGAAGAAGGGAGTGGTTCAAGTCCAGGAAAAACTCCGAAAATGGAATGTAGTTGTTGAGGGCCAACTCGTGGTTCACCATGCCGTGAGCGTAAGATACCACGAGCACATTCCCCAAGTTCGATAGCGAAATCAAGATAGGAAGCAAACGGGCAGTTATACTTTGTCCAAACACCTTGTTGAAGAAAATGCCCGCGATCAACACTCCGCTGCTGAGGATCTCCTCCTTGGGGATCACAATCAAGTATGCTATCAAAACCAAGAAGTACAACACCGTGGTCAAGAGAACCGCGGCTGGTGCTGCGATGGTAAGCACATGGTAGGGGTTGTCGATTTCGTTGAGCACGTAATTGACGTTTTCCCAGCCCTTGAACGAGTAGATCACCTCCAACAAGCCCACGGCGATGGAGTATGCGTTCGGAGACTCGTTGTTGTGGAATTTCCACATATCCACAAAGTTATCTGTGGCTGGAACATCCAAAATGCCGATATACACCAACATTCCGACGAAGATGATGAGTACCAAGGTCAAGAGCTTGAAGATGCCGAGGAAATTGTTCAATCTCGTGCCCTGGTTAGGATATCGTATGTGGAGCAAGATGCAGAATGAGATGCATGCCACTCCGATCACCTTGACCAACACAGGGCTGATGTCGTCGTCGGTTTCTCCTTCCTTATGGTCGGTGATGGCATAGAGCACATACTTCCCGAACGCATACGAGTTCCCCGAGCTGAATCCGAGAAGTACTATGGAAAATGCATACACGCATCCCATGAGACCCTTGGGCTTGTTGAATACTCGAAGTAGATAGTTCTTTTCTCCTCCGTTGCGGAAGGGCAAGTTCAACGCATACTCCAAGTAGATGAACAACCCACAGAAGATGATGATGCCTCCTATCAAAAACATGGTGAGGAAAAGTCCGACATTTCCGTTCGTATACTGGAAGATGGGCGACGGATTCAGAAAGATACCCGTTCCGATGATCTTGTTGACTATGAGGGAGATGCACGAGAGAGTGCCCAATTTCTTGGACCTTGTGGTGGTCGAGAACGTCCCCGCTAGCGAGGTGGGTCCCAGCACCACTGGAATAAGCGAGGAAGCCATGTTGTCAGGATATGGTGGTCCATACAGGCTCTGGCTCACACTACTGTAGATGAACAATTAGATAAATTCACGTGACCGGAGGCCCGTTGTGGATTGATTTGAGGACGGGTTGGCTTGGGGGGTGGGGAGAAGGTCGGAAGGAGGTTTACAGGCAATCAAAGTCGTGAGCTGATGGGGCTGCGCCATTTGTTTGGTCTTACGTGGGATTCCTCGGCAGGAACCATCTGGCATGGCATTGTGCATGGCGTTGCCGAGCATATCGCTTCGCGCAGCGCAGCATTACCGAATAGTGCGTTTCTCGATCACCGTGAGTTTCCAGTGTGGTGGCTACCGAAGTGTGGTATATACTTTGATGTGGTATTACCACGTGTGGCTCTTCAAAGAAGCTGCACCTCTTGAAGCATAAGCGAGATCATATGCACAGCGGAATGCATAGCATGCAGAACCTTACAGAACGTGGGCCACATCGCACACGTGCAGAAATTGTTCAGAGGGCACCACGAAATAAGCGAAGTTGCAGGACCCGTGGGTAATAGAATTGCTCGGGCCTTCTGTCCTGAATAAACCAAGATTAGGGAACTATTTTAACTAGGAACAGAAACGAGGCGCTCTGGGGAAATTCTGCTTTAAAAATCGTCTAATTTGTGGGGGGTCAGAGCCTTGGCAAAGGACCCTGGCGCCAGCTCGCATGAGAGCTGCGTAGAATGCGACTCGTACTGTGCATATACCTACAGCATTTAAGTCTATAATGGTATATGATGATTAAGGTTGCTGAGTCTATTGTACGTAATATTTATGGGAGGCTTGAAGTTCCTGCCCGGATGATACTGTCTGACCAAAATTCTGGACCAGCGATCCTGATTAACAGAGCTATGTAGGTGGTAACGGGTAGCATCAGAACTGAAGGATGATTGTGCTATAAGCCGGTAATGCAGGTATGATGCATGCACCTGCGTGGGAGGTTGCTGTGGGTTCATGCGTCGGTCTTCAACATGGACTCGATGTCAAGAACCAGTCTGTGGGTGCCAGAGCCTCCATCCTTGGTAATGACGTTGACAGAAATTTTGCATTCGGAAACGATTTCGCTCTCCATGGTGTTCTCGACATGCTTTCTGCCCTTTTTCTTGTATTGCTTGTTCCGAGGGCGCATGAATTGCTTGACTAACCTGAGTTCGTTGCCTGCAAATTCGTACTGTGGGAATCCGGAGGCCTTCACAGGCATGGAATCTTGCTCCACCTGCTTGAACTCAAGCGAAGACGCGGTCGAGGTGAAGCATCTAGAATCGGCGTGGTTGATGGAAGGGAAGATCATGTTGAGAGCAGTGGTGCCGTTAAGTGGCACGGAGTTGAGCACGTGGGCCACCTGCTGGTTGATGTACTGGATGTTCTTGCCAAACACGTTGCTCTTGAAGAAGGACTGCTCCTCCTTGGGCTCGATGTTGAAGTACTTCTCGTCGTGGTAGTACACGTGGTGCGAGTCGAGGGTCGACACCACGATGCTGGGAACGTCCTTGGACATACTGTAGGAGAGCATGGCGTGGGCAGCACCGCCATGGCGCTTGTGTGAAGGTCCAGACTTTGCCACCTGTGGAGTCCACGACGCCCCCTCGTTGGGACCCACCATCACCAACTCCGGCTCAAAGTTTAACTGGGGCGCAATCACGTCCATACCGATCACCAAGCTGTCCAACGGACCGGCGTTGACATACCAGATGTTTTCGTCCAAGGGGTCCTGCCCAAAATGGACGTTCTTGACGATGTGTCTTGGGTGCTCTTCATCACGCTTGATGACACCCTTCGCTCCGCGCGGAGCGTTGTTGATGTGTCTGATGTTGGAGTAGTAGGTCTGATGCACGGGAAGAAGATGCCCGAACTCGCCGCCATCGGGGATTTCGGTCAGCTCAGGAGCAATGGGGTTCTCGGCTGACCCGGCGGCTCCAGAGCTCTCGAGGTCGTTCTTGGTCTTCTGGTTGGTGTTGTCGTTGCTAAGAAGCATTCTTCCGTGTCTGCGGTTGTATAAGGGAGCCACCAATCTAACGTCGTGACCTTCCTGTCTCAAGGACTCGTACATGAACCGCACATTCTTGGATACCCACGAATCGGTGGTGGTGAGGAGGATTCTCAACCCGGCGCATGCTTGCACAAGCAAGAGCATAACCGAAAGAAACTTCATGTCTATGGTTGTTGTGAAAGAGAAAATCGCTTTCCTTACGAGCAGGCACGTCCGTAATTATAAATATCCTTCTGCGATTAAGCCCCGTGGGCTAAAAATGATGCAAAAATTATTATTGAGATTTTCTTACACAAAAGTCCCGGTTGCATGCAGTTGCCGCACGAGGGCAACGTGGCGACTGCACTGATGTGCGCACTTTAGGTAAGCGAAGATGCCCGAATGCAGAAGTTTCCTGGGTAGTGTCACAGGACCAAACCTTAGGTAGCAGCGTTTCAGATGCCAGGTTCACACTAATTTGGCAGGGTTGTGAGATCAAGACAAGGCGCGGTCATCTCCTAAGTCCCGTACCGGTTTTTTTTTTCGCAATGCCCCGAGTCGACAACTGATTGCCATGCCTGGCTTGCGTCGTTCAACACTGCATTCTGCAGCTAGGTTGGCTCGTTACACACGTCGAACGACGTGAGGGTAACTTTGTGCGCTTCGAATTCGATACGCACTAATATTTTTTGAACATCCCACCGTTATAGAGTATGTTGAAGACCTGCAGGAATCGGTTAGCGGGGACAGAGGGCCAGGCCAATTTACGAAATATGGGACGCAGAGAAATTAGAAATTATCGGTGTGGTGCAACTCCCCCCCCCCATCATCATGGCAGATGAAACAATAGGTTCATATACGATGGTGATGCAGCTGCTAACCTATTGTGCCGCCTGTGGTTTGGAGATGGAGCGCCCTATTGCATTATAGGAGCAGAACACAAATGCGGTGAGTGTGGAAAAATGTGTGCGCATGCATAGTTTGGGACTCATCGCCTGGCCCAAAAAGGCTTACTGTCACGCAGCTATGGCTCGTATTTTCGCGCATGTGTCTATTTTTACATACTGGAGATCTGGCTGTGAACCATTTTCTGCGTCATCACCCAGTGGCCTGACAAGAAATTTCAATAGACTTTAAAGGGTTTAAAGCCGTTGATGTATGCACAATGTGAGATTTACGAGCACCACATAGCAGCTTCGAATCTGCGCATGCGTAATACGGTTGCACTCACATGATGAACTGGATGTTCATATCCTGTGGATGGGAACAACTCAACTGCGGCTTCTGCGAGTACTTCTGCGCCAAGATGTTTCTCATGTTGTTCAACAACGACAAGTAGGACTGGTTGGGGAGCTCGGTAAGCACCTTGATAAAAGCCCAACTCATGGCTCCGGTGGCACGGCCTGCCTCCTGGGCATCTGCACTGGTTTGGTCGTCTTTGCATCCGCTTAGGGAAATCACATCTGCAGGCGACGCCTTCATGTTCCGGACCTGGTCGAGGTTCAGAGAGTTGCTGTTCATCACCTTCTTCGCAATTCCGGTGAGCGAAGAAATCGCCCCACCGATATTTCCTGATTCGTACAGCATGAACGCTTGCAACGCACCCGCCCCGGTGTCCTTCAACAAGTTGGGTTCCTTGATCACTCCCTTGGTGGAGTACACGTACGGCAAGTCCAACGCCGTTCCCGAGTGGCACGAGTCGTACAACGCCGTCAAACGACATCCGGGAGGAAGTCTTCTCACCATGATTGCGTGCATGTCGTCGTCCACAATGTGACCCACCCGTTCGAAATCGACGGGGTAGATCACTTCGTCAAACCCGCTTTCCTCATCGCCGTCCAAGTCCTCGGTCTGGCCCCCGTGACCCGAATAGTGGAAAACCAACGAATCGTTGGGCTGGGCATCCTTGACCAACCATTGCATGGCACGAATGATGTTCTCCTTAGTGGGGACCCGAGCCATTTCCTTCTGGTCGTCCGTGAGAACCACAATGTCATCCCACTTGTATCCCCATCTGCTAACCAAGAAGTTGCTCATGTTCTTGACATCGTTGATACACCCTCTCAACTCGTTGCGGCTTCCAAAGTAGTTGACCCCGACAAGAAGCGCCTTTTTGCGTCCCTGACAGTTGGAATACTGGAAAGTCATTCCCGTATTCTGACCGAACGATTGGGGTGCTCCTGGTGGGGGAGCTGCCGGCCGAGAAAAGTCTCCCTGGACTCCTCCGTACTGTTGGGGCCTTCCCAGAGAGCTCTGTGGAAGTGGAGGACCCGGTGCGGGCCTGTCGTATTCTTGGTATCCTCCTGGTCCTGGTGGTGGTCCTGAAGGAGGCGCGTACCCTCCATTGCCTCCGTAGGAAGCACCTTGTGGGGGTCCGTAGTTTCCTTGTGGGGGGCCATAGTTTCCTTGCGGTGGTCCTGGTGGAGGAGCGTATCCCCCTGGAGGCGGACCCTGTGGGGGACCGTAATTGTTGTAGGAATGACGTCCTGATCCGGGAAACATGTTGTGATAGATTAGGTGCTACGTCAGATCCCCGAATTTCATATCGTTGGAGGGGACACGACCGGTGTTGTGGTCACTGATTGCACGCCCAGAGGGAAGAACGTGGCCTTTGGCGTTGGTGTAGTTGTGGGAGTCGGGAGAGGCCTGCTTATGCCGCTTGGTGGTTCTGGGTTTATGTTTCAAAATCGTTCATTCTTGTAGCTTGGTTGCGTCAATTTGAGCAACGCTCTATTTGCAGCCGTCAGGCACCAGCGCACAACGCGGCTGGGTTGGTGAAAAGATTACAGTCGAAGGTAGATTGTGGATAGTGGAGCTTTTCAAGCATGGTTTGACAGGTACATGCGTTGGCATGTATGCATGGTGCAACATG
This sequence comes from Suhomyces choctaworum, assembly GCA_030568475.1. Lineage (NCBI taxonomy): Eukaryota > Fungi > Ascomycota > Pichiomycetes > Serinales > Debaryomycetaceae > Suhomyces > Suhomyces choctaworum. The sequence continues at coordinate 117,161 of JAJMGE010000013.1, read as the reverse complement.
CTGCGAGCCGAAGATGCTGCGAGTCGAAGATGCAAGTGAACATTGACGCGTCAATGAGGAAAGGGCCAGGCACCATAGTCACCTAGTCCGGTTGAAGCAGGAGAGGGCCAAAATGGAGTCGATTCAAATAAAAGACTTCTAGCAACACCTCTTTCGTGACTTATTTTTCAGAAAAATGTGCACTTTTTGAAAATTTCAAAAATCTACAATCTTTCGTCATATTCACTTTCGATTCGTACCATACATAGCCTACAACTTCGAGTTTGGGTCCAGGTTCTGGTTAATGATCACAGATGGGTACAAGTCACCGGTGAACCCTCCGATGTGCCAGACCGCACCGTCCACAACATGGATTTCACCAGTCACATAGGAAGCAGCAGGAGAGAACAAGTAGACCGTGGCCTCAGCAATGTCTCTGGTTGTACCCAATCTTTGCAAGGGGATCTTGTCCTCGAGCGGCTTTCCACCAGGAGGCTTCAACCGAGAGAAACCCTCGGTTCCATCGATCATACCGGGAGCAATACAGTTGGATCTGATTCCCAAGGGTCCCAATTCGACCGCCAACGCATTGGACAACGCATCGATACCTGCCTTGGCCGCACCGACGTGCAGCTGGAACGGAACACCGTAGTAGTGGAGCGTAGCACTGACAAACAAGATCGCACCCTTGTTTTTGCGCAACTGGTCGAAGGTGGCCTTGACGGTGTTGAACGAGCCCAACAAGTCGATGGACACCACGGACTTGAACGCGTTGGACGACAAGTGGTTGAAGTCGCTCAAGAAGTTGCCGGCAGCGCCCGCAATGACAAAGTCGATTCGGCCCAACTCGGCCACCGTCTTGTTGGCAGCTTCTGCCAAGGACTTGACTTCACGCACATCGACATTGCCGAGGCCAATGACCTTGGAGCCGGGACGCAACGCCTGGATCTCGCTGGCGACCCTGACGGTCTTTTCTTCGTTTCTGCCCACGATTGCGGCGTTGGCTCCGAGCAACACTAGGGCCTCGGTCTGGACCCGACAGATGGTACCAGCACCACCGGTGACGAACACGACCTTTCCCTTGAAGATGTCGGGCTTCCAGCTGCTGTTGGCGACGAATGAGCTGTCTAAAGAAGTCATGTTATTTGGGAGATCTATTTGTGAACGATTCACGGGGTTATATATACATAGTGTGGGGATGCGTGTGAAGGGTGCTGGGACCGAGGAACAAGTGCAGGAGCGCACCCGAACACCGAGCGCAATGCGGTGTATGGACAAGGCTCGGAAGCTCGGTGCATGGAGGGTGGACCCGAGGACCCCGGTGCTTGGCAGGTGTTGCAGCTCAAGCAGCATGGAGTGGCGTGGGTTGCGGTGTGCTCATGTACCCGTCCAAACGCTTCAACGCAACCTGGTACAACAACAACATGATGGAGCTCTGGATCCCCGTCCAGATGAACCGGGGACCCACCCCGGAAAACGCTCCAAGAATGCCCTCGGTCCTATATATCGACACCAATGCTGTGTAGGTGGATGATCTAGATAGTATTTTGGATACGGTGCCGGTGGAAGGAGCCGTCGCCAACGGCTCGATGCTGGAAACGGTGGCGGTCTGGATCCGCGTCTTTATCACGTCCAACGGCGTGGTCAACGTGCCCGCCAACCCGCCGGCGGCGGCACCGGTCATCAACTCCCACGACACCGGCAAATCGGACGACCCGTGCGAGTAGATCGCCAACTGGCGAAACCGCTCGTAGAAGGCAAACTGCAAGGCGCTGAACGGAAGGTCCCGGAAGAGAGTCTCCTTGTACCCGAATGCAAACGTGGCGGCGCCCTCCTTCTTATAGATGGAGGCAATGGCGTTGCCCAAGCCCTTATAGTTGTAGCCCGAGCCCTGGGTGTAGGGGTTGTTGTATCTTCCCTGCAATTGCAAGCGAGTCTTGAGCACCTCCGACGGCACGTAGAACACGCTGGACGCCAAGTCGCCCAACACGCCGGCCACGAAGTACGAGAACGTCTCGTTGACGCCGAGCTCGTTGATCATCTTGCGCTTGGTCCACTCGTAGGTGGCGAAAAATGCTGCTGTCGAGGGAAACGACCCCAAGATCGCCGGCGTGTACCCTCCGTAGAGACCCCGCAAGAACCCTTCCTGCTTAAATATCGTCCAGTACGCCGGAACCATCCGCTTGTACTGTGGTTTGTGCGGGAAGCCCTGTTGTCGCGTCTTGACCGTGTCCAACGAATGCATCAGCGTGTCGCCCACCATTCCTCCAAACCCGCCCGCAAGCATGCAGTTGAAGATCGGGGACAACGCCGTATCGTCGCTGCTGGCGGAGGTTTCCTTAGCACCGCTGGGTCTCGCCCCAGAGCTTCCTCCGTGCTGCCACGGCCCCGGCTCGTGCTGCGGCCCGAAACTCAACGGTATCGTCAGCGACGTGAAGACCTGTGACATGACTATTCAGCGTTCCACGGTAGCGTGTCGACGGGACGCAATGACTGTCTGGGGAATCGGGTGTTGCCAACCAGGTTGGCGGTAAACGGAACGGTGGCTATGGCGGGGAGCGGGCGTCCTTGAATTGTGGCGGTGCTGACTGCGGCGTGTCGGCTCATACAGTCGTCTTGGAGGATCTCGAGCGCTTTGCTGGGGATCGGACGCGTCGGTGGGAGCTGGTGGATGTTGGTGATGATGTTCGTGAAGTCTGGCGGTGGAAGAGCGGAAATTTTACGGTGCGTGCACGACCACAACATTTCGCTGTTTCTTGGGCGGCGACGGTATCTTGAGCCAGAGGAGGAGTGGATAGCATTCATCTGGTCTCTCCCGTACGTGGAGACCGCCGGCTACGAGGCATCGCCCGAGAAGGGTGTGTATTGGCCCCGTCTATGGGATGTCACGTGACATGATATTTATATGCACCGCCCGCCATCGGAGACAGGGCATGCTACGAACAAGGCCCAGATGGGCAGCAGGCGTGCTCCAGACCGTCACCAGGCGCTCGTACCGGGTGCTAGCGCTCGAGTCATCATGTGACGACGCCTGCGTGGCTCTCCTCGAAAAATCGGCGCCCCACGAGCCGCCCACTGTCATCGACCAGTTCAAGAAGACTCTTCTGTCAGCACAACTAGGCGGGGTGATGCCCACAGCAGCACATGACTTCCATCACGCGTGCATGGCACCGCTCGTGGACCAGTTCTGCTCGAAACACCGGCTCAATTTCGCCACTCCGCCCGATTTGATCTGTTGCACCCGAGGTCCCGGAATGACGGGCTCGCTCAGCTCCAGCATCCAATTGGCCAAAGGGCTTTCCATGGCATGGCAGGTTCCTGTTGTGGGAGTCCACCACATGTTGGGACACATCTTGGTGTCGCAGCTTCCCAAACGCAGCCAGCCCCTTTTGGGTGCTCCGCAATATCCGTACCTTAGTTTGTTGTGCAGCGGCGGCCACACCATGTTGGTGCTTCTGAAGTCGCTCACGGACCACGAGATTGTCGTCGACGTCAACGACATTGCTGCTGGAGACTCTCTCGACAAGTGTGCTCGCGAGTTGGGAATGTACGGGAACATGCTTGGAAAAGAGTTGGAAAAGTATGTGGACGATATTCCTCAGCTGAAGAAGACCGAGTATGCCCAGATCAACACCAGATCCAAGAGTAACTCCCACAGCCTCAAGATGAACCTCCCGTTCAAAGGTCCGCGGGATGCAAAGTACCCCGACCCCCTCCAGTTTTCTTTCGCATCCTTCCGGAGCTCCATTCAGTCTTATAGAAAGCAGCATCACAACGACAAGCCCTTCGACGAGGAAACCACCAAGTTCTTGGCTTTCAAGGTCCAGGAGACCATCTTTGACCACGTCATTGACCGTATAAATACCGCATTGGCTATGCACGGTACAAACAAGAGTGTCTACTCTGAAGCGGATGGCAAATTTGCTGGAGTCAAGGATTTCATCGTTTCTGGAGGAGTAGCGTCCAATCAGCGGCTCAGAACAAAGTTGGAGACCGATTTGAACTTCAACAAAACTTTGCAAACAGACACCAATTTAGCGTTCCATTTCCCAGACTTGCTGCTCTGTACGGACAACGCAATCATGATTGGAGTGGCTGGAATCGAGATATTCGAAAAGCTCCGCTTGAAAACGGACTTGTCGATGCTAGCGATACGGCGATGGCCCTTGAACGAGCTTTTGAAAGTGGACTCGTGGTCCAAGGTGAGCGATGACGAGTTTCAACGAGTCACCAATTACTAGCAACATGTAAATAGAACAAGCCACTCAGGTTTGCAACCTTGACTGATGTAATGATTGACCTAGCAAGTGATTACGTGTAATCAACTCTCTACAGACAACTCCTCTTCCGGAACAGAGTCAGCTTGTTCGTCTCTCTGTCCCAAGAACGAGTCCTGAATATTATAGGTCAGGATCAAATTTGTCCACGTTTCATAGTCGAGGGATGCAATGTGGTGATTGGTGATAGCAGTGTCGCTTTTGTTTCGGATCTCCTGGAACTCCCATGGTTGTACGCTCTCAACATACGGAATGCCCCCTTTGAGGTAGAGTTTTAATTTTGCGTCTTTGATCAAGAAGCTCGTAAAGAACAAGTTTTCCACCGACTGAGAGAAGGAGAACGGGTTGATGAAAAACTCGAAAAAGTTCACCCCGCCCTCGATCTCCTTGGCTTTGTATGCTTCGTATACGCTCTTCACCATAAACGCGGTATTCTTCTGTTCCTGGTCGCCGGCCATATCCATGGCCTGGACCCGTTTCGCGGTGGTCGTGACGAGCAATGACTTGGTATCATCAACAATTCTCTGTCTAGGCACCGGTTTCTTCCTTTCCGTGGATAACGGGCCGTTCATAAAGTCGGTCAGCACCACCTTCTTGCTGACGGTGTAGTATAGGGAACCGAGCTTTAGCCAGTTGTACAAGTTGAATTTCTCCTCGGTGCCGGCAGCATCGTCGTCGACACCATGATTGCTGGAGCTGAACGCGTCGTATTCCTCCTCGAGCTGCTGTCCCGTCTTTTCATCGTTTAAGTAGCTCTGTAGGGTAGTGACGAAATCCCGTTCGCTCAACGAAATGCCTGCATCTCCGACCTTGACGTTCTTCGAGTTGGTCGCCAAGAAGCTGGCGGTCTCCTGGAGAAGCTCCGAGTCCTTGAGATGGATGGTGGTGTCCCTGATCTTATCCTTTTGGACGGTGTTGTAGATGCGATTGAGTTCCTGGAGATGTTCGGCGATAAGAGCACCAGCCGTTCCCTTGTGAGCCTCATTGTAGCCGTGTCTGATCTTCTGCTTCAACTGCTCATAGTCCTGGACGAGCTCGTTACTTCCTCTCCGTTTGCGCTGCTCCTCTTCCATGGTGGTTGATGGCTGTCACTGTCGCGCGAAACGCGATTAAGTGATCACATCTGGTTCAGTACTACAGTGCGAGAGGAAAGCTGGGCAAGTTCAGGCCCTCTTAGATAAGCGACAATCGGTATCGCCAGCTTGAGAGGTACAGCTGTCAGTAACCTGTGGATCCAACTCTTTGTGTATTCTTCCAAAACTTCACCAGCCCTCACTAAGCTCTCAGCGTACCTCGTCCGAATCATCCACATGACCGCTATCAAGAAGCTTGAAGACTCTGTGATCAACAAGATCGCAGCGGGGGAGATCATCATACAACCGGCAAACGCTCTCAAGGAAATGTTGGAAAACTCCATTGACGCCGGTGCCACCATGATCGATATCGTGGTCAAAGATGGAGGCCTCAAGCTTCTCCAGATCACAGACAACGGGTCGGGAATTGACAAGGAGGATTTGCCGCTTCTATGTGAACGTTTCGCCACATCCAAGTTGTCGAAATTTGAAGACTTGGAATCTATCGCCACCTACGGGTTTCGTGGAGAGGCTCTCGCCAGTATTCTGCACATCGCCAGATTATCTGTGATAACCAAGACCAAAGCCAACCAATTGGCCCACAAGGCGTTCTACACCGACGGACGCTTGGTGGGGCCCAACTTCAAGTCTGTGACAGGCTCCGATCCCAAACCAATTGCCGGAAAGGACGGGACCCAGATTGTCGTGGAAGATCTTTTCTACAACCTTCCTTCTAGAATGAAAGCCATGAGGTCCAAGAGCGACGAATATTCCCGAATTGTCGATGTGGTGGGCCGTTATGCTGTGCACTCTGCTGGTGTGGGAATATCGTGTAAGAGATACGGCGAGTCTAACCAGATCATTTCTACACGACCAAACTTGCCGTTAAAGGAGAGAATAAGGTCCATTTTCGGGAATGGCGTGGCTGGAGAGCTCTTGGAGGTGGAGGTTCCACCGAACGAAGAATGGGGACTTTTGAAGGCCACGGGGGCAATTACTTCTCCGAATTACGACAACAAAAAGAAGGTGCCTCCTGTATTTTTCATCAACCACCGACTTGTGACATGCGATCCGCTCAAAAGGGCAATCAATTCTGCATACCAGGTATTTCTACCCAAGGGAAGCCATCCGTTCATGTACTGGAGCTTGGAGATCAACCCTAAAAATCTAGATGTCAATGTCCATCCCACGAAACGAGAAGTTCGGTTTCTCAACGAAGAAGAAATTGTCATGCTCATAAGCGACTTTGTACATACTACACTCTCCACTGTTGATACGTCGCGAACATACAAGACGCAAACAATATTGGGCAATGCCCTGAAGAGAAAAGGTGACGACTATGAGTTAATGTCCGGTGCAAAGAAGGCAAGACAGGAAAACAAATTGGTTAGAGTGGATCCTCTGCAAAGCAAGATAAGCTCGTTTTTGCCGCTGCAGTCTCGGAGCGGATATATGATCCAGGTTAGCCGAGAAACAAAGAGCGGGGCCACCCAGGAGACCGAAGAAGTGGACTTATCGGAAGAAGAGGAGGAAGAGGAAGAGGAGAACGCAGAAGAGGAGGAAGTCGTCGAAGAAGAAGACGAGGAAGTAGGACAACAAGAGGTTGCGAAGGAAGAAAACATTATTATGGAACAGAAGAGTACCGATACGGCCACGGGCGACGAAAATGACGGGGTAAAAAGTCCCTCGAGTCCCAATCGCAAACATCACCTCACTAAGGACGATCCGAGGACCCTCACCAGAACACGCATTGTTGACCGGGCAAGAAATACTGTCCACTTGGAGAGTATTCGGGAACTCAACGAGGAGCTCGCAGCCCGCACCCACAAACCGCTAACTAACGTATTTAGCAATGCTGTGTATGTGGGACTAGTTGATGAGGCAAGAAGACTATGCTGTTTCCAGTTCGACGTCAAGCTCTATCTCTGCGACTACTCCATGGTGTTGCACGAGTTTTACTATCAAATCGCACTCCAGGAATTTTGCAACTATGGCACATTGCAATTGTCGGACCCTATACCACTAGATGAGCTTATGGATGCCCTACCGTCATCAGAGTTACAACCTAGGGAGGACGTGTACGGGAAACTCGAGAGCATGCTGGAAATGCTCAAGGAATACTTCCAAATCGGCATCGAAAAAGACCAGTCTGGGAAGCTCAGGCTTCACACCATTCCCATGCTTGTGTTGGATCTCGTACCGCCTCTCTCCAAGTTGCCGTATTTCATCTACCGGTTAGGGGCCAAGGTCAACTACGAGATCGAAAAGGAGTGTCTCCACGGAGTCATGCAGCAGATCGCTCTCCTCTACATTCCCCAACCAATTCACAAACAAAATGATTTGCTGCAAGTTTCAGAAGCACATGCTACTGAACCCTCACCAATATCGAGCAGCGAGGAGAGAGAACTGCTCGACCACATGTTGGAGCACCGGGTTTTTCCGCTTATGAAACTGCGGTTCCTCGCCACAAAGGACGTCTCCAGCGGAGTCATCCAGATCGCCGATCTCCCCGGTCTTTACAGGGTGTTTGAGCGGTGCTGAAGCTGAGAAACTACTCCACTTATTGTTCGCACAATTACCCTTTCCGGTTAAGTAAATCCGGGGACACTTTCACAGCGCACCGAAAATTTCAACAATTCGCGTAACGCACACCCGGCACAAGGCTGAACTCGTGTTGGAACCGAGCGTTTCTACATAAAGTACATAGTGTGACATTATCCGGTAACCAATTGAAGTATCTTTCCTTTGCACAGCACATCCATCGCTTCTGTGGCGACTTTTTGTATATCTTTCCCGACCGTTCCTAGTTGCTATACATCCACCCCATGGAGAATATCATTACCTTGAACTTGGGAGGATTCCCCAAGGAAGTTTTGCTGTTCCAGGAATCCACCGTTTATCTTGAACAGCTTATTTTCATTGACTACCAGCTCCAGCTCTTGATTCAGAATGAGTTTACCGGTAAGGAGTTTCTTGATGCCCACCACTTCCACCAACAGGGCAATGGCCAGCCTCGCGAGAAGCTTCTTCAACTTATCACCTACGCCACCACCGTCAACGAAACATATGATGAGGATTACAAGAACGTGGTGGAAAAGCTCTACTACAACGTCATCTTGGCCCACTTATACTACTTGGACTCCGAGATCGAAAACATGGTCCGCCAACTCAACCTTATCCCATTGTCAGCACTCCAACCGTCTACCAGCCAGTCCTACAACGATTTCATTGAGCTCTTAATCTGCAGACATCACGTTGTGGCGTCGCACGCTACGTCCTCCTCTGCCGATCTCGTCGAATACTTGACGTGGTACAAGAAACCGTTCAAGAAATCGCAAGTCGCCGCCAACTACTGGCTCGACTTGTTATACGCTCAGTTGACGCAAATCTTGTCCAACAAGGGCCAGATTCGGTTGTCCTTCGCCGACATAAAGGCTTTGAAGTTCTCCAAAAACACCACGTCGTTTATCGGCTATTCCTCGTACTTGTTGAGGGCAAAGGCGTTGTTGCCCTCGTCTGATTTCATCTTGGATACCTTCAGAAACGACTACTCAGCCTACTTGACTACCTTGGTCAACAGCAAAATAGCGAACAAGATGGAGTTCCCGCTGTCCGAAGAATCAGACGACACAGAAAAGTACTTGACGGGATTGAGCCACGGTCTCTCGAGTGTTAATGGTCATGAGCTGGACCATGAATTGATCAAGGAGACGCCTGCTGAGCTCGACGCCTTTGTCTACAATCTCTATGAGACTTTGAACCATATACCATTCAACTATGTCATTTTGAAGCCATCGTTGTCTAAGAAGTTTTTGGTCAATTCTACCGTCAAGACGTATCAAAGCCGTGCGGTTCTCGTTAACCTTATCAAGGTTTTGATAGAGTTGAAGGAATACGACGAGGCGTTTGCCGCCTTCAAAACCTTGAAGGATTATATTGACACCGATCTCAAACAGCATGGAGGTAATTTCAATGACATATTGCAGATTATTGACATTTACTCGACGTGCATCATCAATTTCAATCCCGTCACACATGGAACATCTTCTAATGGTTTCCAGTACACTTCTTCTGATAAGGTGTTATCTGGTTTGAAGACATTCCAGAAAGAATTGCTGCAACATTTAGAAGTTGTTAAAGATGCCTTAGGGTTGACATATGACGAGGCTCCAGAGTTCGACACAATCAAGGCAGGAGAGACTACTGATCCTTCTCAAGGCCCATTATCCTTCTTGTTCAAGAAGTACAATGTCAACATCCTTCTTTCCGACCACTCCTATTTCATTGAATTGATTTCCCAAGCTTGGTACAGCTTGGGACACTACTATTATTACTTATCAGTCAACAAGAGTGGTTCGAGTTCGGAACTTGAAGCCAACAAATCAAGAGTTCTCGCCTACTACAAAAACAGTCTTATTGTGAACTCCACCGGGAATCCTTTGTATTTGTTCAACTACGCTTTGGCACTAACATTCGATGGCCATCTCAAGGATGCGTTGAAGTTGTGCAAATTCATATTGAAGAAGTATCCCGAGTCGTTCAAGACTTGGAATTTGATGGTGTTACTCTTGACTTCTATCGAAGCTAATGATCCCGATTTTGTCAAGCATGATAAGTCAGGCAGTCGTGGTAATCCCAATGGTACATATGCAAGCATCGGCACACTAAATGGCCACGGAAATACCATTCTCAATGGTAACATCTCAGAGGTTCCTACCGCTCTTAAGGAGTCCGAAAAGTTTATCAACAATGCTCTTAATATTGCCGGTTTGTTCATCGCCAAGCATCACCAAAAGGACGTGAAACTAACTACCGAAGCAAAATACGAAATTCTCCAGCTCAAGCTCACGCAGTTAGCAGTCTGGGAATCCATTTATGGTGTACAATACATCTTGGAGTATCTTTCTGAAGTGTTTATGCTTTATCACGAGCTTTTCACCGTGGACCATAATAGATCTAAGGAGCCTGCGAAATCATTGATTCCTTTGGCTCACGATTCGAAGTGGTCCCATCGTCCCAGTCTCATGGATGCGAAGGCGAATGGGGATACAGTTGTTAGCAACGGAGCAATCCCCAGATCGAGCCTCACGAGGAGACTTTCAAGAAAAACCAAGTCTGGCGATGCAGTCAATGCGTTGAAGAAGGTCGGTCTGAGCAAGCAAACCTTGCCACCTTTAAAAAATGCTACCACGGACAGCGTCAACGAAGGTGTTACAAGCGCAGAGAAGAAGATCTTGCAAGATGTGTGGTTGTGGGCGAGTAGAATATACTTGAAGATTGGCTTGTTAGAAGAATGCGAACAGTGTATTGTCGAGGCTGAATCAGTTTATGAACCAAATGAGAAAACCTACACCATGTTGGGCTATTTGACCTCGAAATCCAGGAAGTTTTTGTCTTTGCAAGAGTTGGAAAGAAGTCTAGAGTCTTTGGAGAACGATGAGTTTAGCAAGAGTGATTATGGTACTACGCTTTTGGGGTTATGCAGACTATTCATCATTGATGACGATGCAGGAAGCTCGTTGTTTATTTCTAATAATGACCGTGATGCTGGTATCATCAGATTGAAAAACTATCTTGAGGAGTTCTCTTTGAGCTGGTCCTACGGATCCAACAATGTGGAGCTTTGGTATTACTTATCGAAAATCTACGAAATTATCGACGACAAAACTTTGTTAAGCAAGAGCTTGTGGAAATGCGTGGAGCTCGAGGATTTCAGGCCGGTAAGGGCATTTGAAATTTGTGACAGCTACAACTATTAGAGTTGTGATATCTTTGTCCTTGTTTGAATTCTGCAAAAGTATATAGAGCTGATCAAATTAATATTGAACAATTCAATCTAGTAGTGCAAGATACGATTTCATGAAGAGCCTTGTTTTCCTATCATGATCTACACGTAAAAAGAATTATTGTTTATAAATGTATAGAGACGTTATCAAAGATAACATGATGATGATGATTATATGTATCGAGTATGAGTTGAGAGATGACGAGAGGATATGAGAGGATATGAGAGATGACGTGAGAGAATGACATGAGAGATGACGTGAGAGGATGAAAAATTATGAGAGATTATGAAAGATGAAATGATGAGAGGAGTGTAATAACATCAGAAGCAGAAACAAATTCCACTTCAGATTTGAGTTGATGATCACACTAGAGTGTAAGCTGCCTCTTCTGTTGGTCCCTGGCCCATCTAGCAGCTTCTCTAGTTTTGTCCTCGAAGAACTGATTGGATCTTGTCTTCTTGATGAACTCAGTAACCCAAGGTTGTTGATAGGCTTGCTTGAAATCACCTTGTGGATACATTGCTGCCAAGTCACCTAACAATCCTGCGGCAGATCTGCACACAGCATCTGTCGATGCCATGTTAACATCTGCAGCAACAGTCTGCAAGAACTGGAAGATAGAACCGACGTATGGATAGATGGCTTGCGGTTGGTCGTTCAAGCCTCCAACGACACCAACAAAACAGTCCAACACAGATTCCTTCACATTTAAGACGTAGTCCATGGCTTCGATTGACAGATTTTCCGGTTCGATTTGAGAAGCTTGAATACAAATTTGCATCACGATATCAAGGTATGGACCGAATGCAGAGCCGACTGCGGTTGCAACATCACCAAAGCAAGACAATATAGCCGGTCTCAATTCCTTTCGCACTTCGGCATTGTTCAAATTCGCACCCAAGATGTTCAACAAACCTTCCAAGTATTCCAAGATTCCTAAACCCAATGACTGGGCCAAGTCCGCTACCAATCCAACAGCTGTTGTAGATGTGGGAGAGTCGGTATTTTGCAAAGCTTGAGTCAAATAAGGCAAGAATGCTTCCATGTATTTGTTGAACTCGCTTCCCACAGCTCCCGCAACGGCAGAAATCGCGATAAAGATATCTTCTTCGATTAAAGAATTCTTCTCTTGGGTACTCAACAATTTCAAGAACATACTCATCAAGTTGTCTGCAGCTTGCACAGCTCCACTGCCCAATCTTCTGATAATGTTTGTTAACAAGGACAAGATGTTAACTTGCAACTCTTCCAAGTTGCCTCTGTCCTCACTGTTTGAAACTTGCGTTTGCATATTCACTGTAGCCTCCAATCTAGATAAAACTTCTGAAGCAATATTATGCACAACTGGCATGGTATCGTTAGCACTGTGAGTCACGAAAGTAGAGAGCGCTTCATACGCAGAAGCGCGGGCGCTGTATTCATTATCGTTCTTGCTTGCCAATTGGATCAAGATGGGAACAATAGTGGAATAGAAAGGTGACATTATAGATGTCTCCTCCAGTGCGGCATCGGGGGTCATTCTTTCAAGAATATTGATCAAAGCCCAGCAACAATTGGTTGAAATCTTGGGATGGTCTTGTAATCCTGCCACTAATGTTTCCAACACGGGAGCCAAGTTGGGAGGAACGATAGCAACAGTGACCAATTCAGCAATTCTACCCAAACACCACGCAACGGTCTCCTTCACTTGTAAAACATCATCTTTCATTAAAATGAGAATCGATTGCAACGCCTGAACTATAACCTCCTTCAAGGCATCTGGTTCAGGACCTTCCAAAATAGAACCGAAGGACATAACTGCAGCTTCTCTGTTTCTCCAGTTTGCAGAGTCGTTGATGTTGGCAGCAACGAAGTGCACGGTTGGCTCAACGATGTAAATACCAACATTTTGTGCAAAGAGCTGCAAACAAGCACCAGCAGCCATCGCCACCGACCAGTCATCGTCCTCTGGGTCTTCCTTTTGTCTGGTGAGCAATGTCAACAATGTGGGTAACACGTCTTGGATGGCCACCAATGCAAAATTAAACGAGATCATATCGGGACGAGTACTGAGCTCTGCTGCAGACAAGCCCAATTCTTCTCTCCGGAAAGCTACCTCGAGCTCTTCTTCGCAGACAGTGGACCAGAACTCCACCGCCATACAGGCGACTTTCTCGTCCTCGCTTTGCATTCCTGACACCGTCAAACCATACAATGCCTTTTCCATGTAGAGGGACATGTATCTGTAGTAGAGAGACATAATTCTGGCTAGACACCCAAACGCACTTGCTTGCAATTCGCTGTCGTCGGCCTGGGTGGCTTCGCAAACAACTTGCATGATGTAGTTTCTTTCACCGTCCTTTTCGAAGTTGTGCTTGATAAAGTCCAACGAGCTGTACAACGCGTTCAACGCAGCAAGGCTGACTTCCTTGGACTTTTCACTACTTTGAACACCCTGGATGATGGCGATCAATATTCCGTTTGCCTGGGCGAGCACCGCAGGGTTGTTGGGGTCGGCGTTCTCACAGATGTATCCGATGGCAGTGTGGGAGGTCTTCTTGAGGTTGACGGAGTTTTCGGGCTTGGTGTTCTCGATGATGATGGGGATCAAGTCGGGCCACTCGCTCTTGGGCAACTCGATGTTTGCGATGGCAGCCACCAACTGGGCAGACGAGCTTCCCACCTTGTCGTCGGTGTCACCCAAGGTCTTGAGCGAAACGTCCTTGATCTTCAGTTTGAGCTGAGTATCTAACGCCGTCCAACGGAGCGCCTGTGCTGCTCTGGTTTTGTCTGTCTTGGAGGTCAATTGGTTCTTCAACCCAATGGCAGCCAACATTCTGACTTCTCTCTTGGCATCGGCATTGGCCACCGCGTCCGCCAACAAGTTCATGTATTCGGGAAAGTGGTTGTTGGAGGCCTCTTGCAACTTCAATTCCGCCTCCGTCCGCTTGTTGGGGTCCGGATTCAAGATGGCGTTTTCCAATATCTGTAGCATCTCCATCTTGGGCAGTTGTGACGGGTCAGAGCTGGGAGAAACGGGGTTGAGCAAGGGAAAAGGCTGGGGGTGTGAGCTTGCACGTGATTCACAGGGGTGACGGGCACGTCGGGTCGGTTCCACAGCTGTTCGGGTCACTGGCTGGTGAATCCTGAATCGCTAGGCGTAGATAAAGAGTCAACAATAACTGTCGATTTTTTCTGAACGTGATCGAGCGACTGCGCGGCGTTAGCGAGACGAGCAAGAAACGGACCAGGCAGATCGAGGGCAAAACGGGGGGGGAGGTATGCGGGCAATTCTGACGGGCTCACCCTGGGGGCTACTATACTACGGCGACTGTGTTTGCTGGTGTATTTTGGAGGCTGCAAATGTTCTGGAGTGGCCGTTATTGGGCCTCGCTATTTCTGCTCTCGCTAAATTGCCGTCCTGGGCCGTCGCTAGGGCGACCAACACGGATCGGGCTTTGCAGTGCCAAAAGTGGCCGGAAAAACATGCGGAAAATCCGAAACACACTTTTTTTGGGGCTCTATTTCGTGTGTTTCCATCAATCACGCACCACGGACGACTTCAGGGTCCCTTTGGCCGTCTCGGGTAAATGCTCCAACTTAGTACACCGGTCGTCAACGCGATTGCTAGGGTCACGTAGGCGGCAATGCGCGCGGTACATGATTTACCACGAGGACGTAAACCTGGGTTCCGCGAAGTTGGCCCTCTCGCTCTACGCTATTCTCAGTATGTGTTCACTAGCTCAATACAAACTAAAGGAGCACTACTCGGCAGCAGCAACCACAGTAGGCTCGGGTTCAGGCTCGTGCTCGCGTTCGTGTTCTTGCGGAGTCTCTTCTCTTCCAAGCGTGTTGACGCTCTCGCTTCCTACCAAAGACTGTTCCTCCAGGGCAGCATCTTCCACAGTAGATGTTCTTTGGCTGTCGGAGGAGGATAACTTCTTTTGTCTCTCGAGCTCCAATCTCTTCATCAACGACCTCTCCTTGGCCTTCAATTCGGCGGCCTTCTGCTCCAACAACGCAGCTCTGGTGGCCAATTCCTTGGCACTGGCCATCTCCATCTCCTCCAACTTCTGCTGTCTCTCCAAGATTCTCTCGTGTCTTATCACATAAGGAACGGTCTCGGAAATTTGACGCAATTGGTTACGCTGGGGCCCAATGGATAATCTTTTGAATGCTGTGTTGTTGCGGTTGATATTTCTGGGGGGAAGAAACTCGCCTCTGTTGCTGGAACTGGCGTACGAGCTTCTGTTGGTATTGTTGTCGAGCGACAATGTGGACGTGGACGAGGCAAACGAGGGACTGTCCTTCAACTTGGGCGAGGGCATCTCGTTGGGGTCGTCGTCCAACAACATGGACCTCGACTTTTTCGCCGAGGAGCCCGAAGCGATCGAGGTTTCGTCCGCATGGGTCTCGGTCAAGTCCAGGTTGGAACTGTTGGTGAGCTGGGCCAAGTTCGACATCGAAGGAATGGTTTCATCATAGTAGTTCTTGTCTGTGTGTTCATGGTTGTCGTGGTTCTCCACCGTGTCGTGGAATTCATTGTCTTCGTAGTCATCATCCACTGTCCTGCCGTTGGAGTCTGCAGTGACCTTGGTCAACCTCTCAGTTCTGTATGTCTCGTACAAGAAGTCGTGGGTCAAGTCCTTCAAGTCCTGCAAGTGGGAACCGAGGAGGACCGACTTCAAGATAGGGAAGTCACTGTACTTGGGGTCGTTTATATCCACCAATCCCCATGGGTATTGTCTTGCCTTGATTCTTCTGGTTTGGCCCGATCTGCCGTCACGGACCTCGAACTCCGACTCCGACGCTATTATGGCGAATGGCTGCAAGCTGGCCAAGAACTTGCACTCTGCGATCAACTCCTGGTCCTCGTCCTCGTCATATTCGTTCAAGTAGTTGTCAAACTGGAAAATAGGCACGTTAAACTTTTTGATGTCAGTTTTGATCTGGGCCTTGAAGTGTTTCAACTCGGCCTCAGTGAACGAGTCGGCCTTGCCGATCACCGGAATGATGTTGGCGTATTTGGACAACCTCTTCATACACTGGATATCGATCTCTCGCAAGCCGTGGCCCGTGGGGGTGATAAAGTACAACAACGCGTGGACCCGGGTATCAACAAATCGGGGGTTTCTCTTGATGCGGGTTTCCTCCGCCAATACTAAGTCGAACTGCTGCTTCAAGAAGTTTTCGATCTCGACAAAGCAGATCTCGTTGTTCAAGTTCTCGCCAAAGCCGGGGGTATCGATGATGGTCAACAACAACTTCATGTTCTCGTCGTCGATCATCTCGACCTTGGTCTCGGTCAACGCGATACCAGGCTCCTCGTTGACGGTCCGCGGGTTGAACTCGTGCCCGGTCAACACAGCGGTGTTGGGCAACGCCACCGACTTGGCGGAGGTGAACGTCAACGTCTTGGTGTCGCCCGCGGTGGGAGCTCCGGCTCCAGCCTCGTACCGGTGGCTCAACACCCGCTTGTTCAACAAGCTGTTGACAAACGTGGTTTTGCCGGTTCCCAGCTCACCCACAATCATGAAGGTGAACTTGACGCCCTTCTTGGCGTCCTTACGGTAGTTGATCATGGGCGAGTGCTGGCTCATCAGCGGCGACTCGTAGGTGTACAGCGAGTCCATGGCGGTGGAGTTAGCACGACGGAGCGGTGTGGTGTTGGTGTGGAAATGTTTGGAGGTTCTGGCAAATAGACGACGGCTCGTCTTGGAGTTAAGGCGATTTGGCGTGTGAGCTGGGGTGGGAGAAAAGTCGCCGGCGGTGGGGACGATGGTGCGACGGTGGGGTTCCAATTGGCTGGTGCTGCCCGGGATTCTGGCGTGGATTCGGGTGGAAGTCGATGGAAGCTGCTCACGGCGGCTAGCGGGCTTTCTTGGTGTTTGTCGTGGTGCTACAACAGGTGTTTTTTCACTGTTGTTGAGGGCTGTGTGCAGGAGGACACGTCGAGGAAATGTTGTTCGGGGACGGGTGGATTCGGGGAGTCGGCGGCGGCGAGCGGCGGCGTGGCGGAGGGGCATATCGGATCACGTGGGGAGGGATGTGCTGCTGGCTCTCAGGAACGCTGTCGTTCCTGGAGTCGACTGGGCCGTCTAGTATCGCTAACCTGGCGTCCTGATTCGGCAGGTCTGGACACCGCGAGACGACGCAAGGGCTGCGGTCACGTGCGAAGGGCTCTGAGTTTTCACGTTAGGGTGGCAGGCTGTTTCGGCGTGTGAGGGCTGTCTGGGTGCTACCAGTACTACGGACGGCTCTGCTGCTTCTGCCGCAGTAGCGGTCTAAGTTGCTGCACTACAACGCCACGAATCCACAGGAGTACCAAATCCTGTATATAGTGTGAAATTCCAGGCACAGCACCTCTGCAAACGGGATTCGGTGGTCCGGGCAGGAAAACGACATAGAGCGTAATTGAGCTCTCATGCTGGTGCTCTGGAAGGCGAAAGGGTTCCGATGGGGTGTTGAAGAGGTTTGTAGGTTATTAGAAAAAGTACAGCTTTTAGTAAAAGTGGGGAGCAAGAATGTCGCAAGTATTGTTATCTTTTGGATGATAACTAGAAATTTTGGTATGTTGACAAATTCTTCTAAATTCTGTTATTACGTGAAAGTTGTACCAAACAACATTTATTGAAAGTTTGAAGCAATCGAGCGCAGTTGTCGTAGAATTTCCTTTCCCGTGACATGTTCATTCTGATATAGACAGCTCGAGACAACCGAACAAACCATTATCTTGAAGCATGGAGCCTTTCTGAGACTTCATGTGCACTCAAGAAGTGCTACGCACTTTTCATAGTCAAAATCGACCGCTTATGTAGATCGCTAGTTCTCACGATGCTCTTTAAGACAACTATTGTTGGGGAATAAAACTTGATGCTTTTGTCAACCCTCTGCATTTGTTACCAATTCTACACAAGGCCTCCGAATGTCTCCATCTAGCACTCCCCGTCCCCCATTAATGGCTTGCCACTTGAAGACAGTACATCTTAGGTTCTCTCCATGTCGCTCCATGTCGTATGACGCGACATTACCTGCACACAAGCACACATAAAGCAACCGCAACAACTGCAAATTAGCCTCTACAATGGCTTCTTTCAAAACACTCACAGCAGAGGCTGCAACGCAGCTCGACAAAGAGTTGATGTCCACAGGAGCATTCTCCATAGACCAATTGATGGAGTTGGCGGGATTAGCAGTGGCTCAGGCGGTTTATAAGCAGTATCCTCCCGCAGTACAAAAGGAGACTTCCAAGCCTTTGGCTCAGCAATATGCGGAAAAGGCTCCTGCCCAGATATTGGTCTTGGTGGGACCAGGAAATAATGGTGGTGACGGCTTGGTGGCTGCCCGGCATCTCAAGTTGTGGGGAGGATACTCTCCGGTGATTTACTATCCCAAGAAGTCTGCCTCTAACGACCTTTACAAGAACTTAGTCAAGCAGCTTGAGGATCTCGAGGTGCCAGAACTTAGATCGTTGGAAGAGGTCAAGCAACAGATTGAATCTGCTCGTACGAGTATCATTATCGATGCACTTTTTGGATTTTCGTTCAAACCACCAATTAGGGATCCCTTTGGCGATTTGATCAAATACTTGGCGAAAAACCATAACCGGATTGCTCCCATAGTATCAGTGGACATCCCTTCTGGATGGGATGTGGAAAAGGGTCCGGTGGATTTGGATATTAGTCCTACAATGTTGGTGAGCTTGACTGCACCTAAACCTTGTGCTACACACTTTGAAAAGCCTGGAAGAATACACTACTTGGGAGGACGATTCATAAATGCAAAAATTGCCCAGAAATACGATATACAGGACCTTGTGGGAAGATATAAGGCCGATGATCTAGTTGTCAAATTGTGAGTGCTGGTCACCCAGACGTGAAGAAATACACGTTCTTTTTGCGTACTATTGCATAATTAGTTGATTTAAATACGGTTGGAAGTAATAGGAACTTTTTTTTTTTTGCCTAAAACTATGTAGTCTATAAAGTTTTTCTGTGAATGCTGGTGCTTATTAGATCTAGTGCAGTCTATGATCCATGTAACTGGATCTTTGTCCAAACCGGTTCTCTCTCTCCGGTGTCTTGGGTAATGCTTTGTGTACACTTAGTGGTACGGAAACGTGTCTTTGTGAAGAATCTTGCTTTTGTGGTTTTTCAGACTTTGAGATTGTTGGTTCAATTTTTAGAGCAGGCTTTAAAGTCGCCTGACTATCTGGAGACCCGGCTTTTGTAAAGTGTGGTACCAGCGAATATCTGTTCGTAATCTTTGGAGCTAGTGTCTTGTTGTATGAAAAAGCAGAAAAACTCTCCTCGTTATTGTCTGTGAGACCCTTGGAGTACGGATTCGAAGTAAACGATGGAATTCCTAATCCGGTGCTTCTAGCAGTTGAAAAATCACTCACACTTCTGTGGTTTACGGGGCTGGTTTCCATTGAATTTCTCTTTTGTGGCAGCCCTGAATCAGTGTATTTGTGCATGTCCCACAAGGGGGATGTTTGAACCATACTTGTTGCTCTTTTGTGGCCGTTCAGGTCATGAGTCCGGTTATCCGAATGTGAAACAGCTCTGGTCTTGTTCTTATTTTTTGTCATTGCTGAGACGGACCCATATTTCGAAAACGAGTAGTCGTTTCCACCATCCAAACAGAAAGAATATGGCCGCTGTCTCACATAAGCTTTGAGTTCTTCCTTTGCGTCCTCTAGTTTGGTAGAACGTGAGGAAACCGACCAGTTACTCTGGTTAGATGGAAATAGAATAGAATGTCTGTCCAGCGGCTGTCTAGACTTTGAATCTGGAATCTTACTAGAAGATACAGAGAGCCTATCCAGATGGTATTTCTGGCTGAACACAAGAGAATTTCTATCCAGCTGATTTCTCTGGTAGCTTTTGAGATTTCTGCACTTTCTCACTTGGAGCGGTTCGTATTCGGGGCCCTGGTTTGAGGTGGAGGGTGAGGTCGAAGGTATGTTAGGAAGAGTTGGTAAGTCCTTATTTGTGTTAACAGATATGGTAGAGCCATATGAGGTTCCTGAGGGAAGCATTGGTGTGCTGACAGCACCCGTGGTCTCGGTTGTTATGTCCTCTTCCAGCTCTGCTCCCGAGAATAAACTGTCCTTAAAACTGATATTGTCGGAGAAAAGCCCCAGGTCAGGTTCGTAATGAAGGAGTCCACTAGCAGAAGGTTGTGCGCCAAAAGTGTTTGCTGACGAAGTAGGAGAATCGGCCGTGTCACTCAATTCTGGCGAGGGTTCGTTGGACGTCTTCTCGACTTCAGACAACACGGAAGAAGCCGTGGACGACCCCGTTTTCCAGTTGACATCTGAGAGATTGCTTCTCTGGACAAGAACCTCCGAAAACAAGCTGTCGTCGTCATCATCAATGACAAGGTGTTTTGGAATGTGAAATCTGGAGCTATCGAACTCGCTGTAGTTGCTATATATTTCGCCAAGATCGGCACTGCTTCCGACAGAGCTAGCATTGGGCGACTCAAACACTTTCTGAGGGGGCTGCGGTGGAGATAAGAACGGGCCAAGGGTATGAGGCTCCGGACTCCTTTTGTTCTTGCGAGGTTTGGGAAATGCAATGACATGGTCGGTGGAGCGAGTAGCGTAGGGATGATGATGAGGCGGAGAGCTCAAGTGGGGCACGTTCTCGTCAAGCGATATGGGCGAGAGGTTCAGAATATCCTTGAACGCAATGTGGTGGTTTGAGGGTGACTCTTGCGATGTTGGTGACAAGTTTGTGGTGTCCAAGCGACGGGGAGATTTCCATTTGATGACGGGCTCGGGAGAAGGAGTGGAATTGGATGCAAAGTGGGGCGACTGAAGCGATTCTGGGGTAGGAAATGCCAGGGTCTGTGGCGACATTGTAGTAGCAGTTGTGGTGTGAGCTCCGTGCTTATCATTGGAGGCGAGGACGCTAATTCCGCTCATTATACGGGGCATCGTAGGCGGCTGGGGATGGTCGAGGGACTCCCTGGGAGGTTTATAGTTATTGCTGGCGCCCGAGCGAAGTGGCGCTGCCGAAAACACAGGAGAAAGCTGGGTCCGCTGGATTTCTGGCGAGCTATTGTTAGGGGGTAGCGAGGGCGGACTGTCGATACTCATGATTCTAGGGAGAGAAAACATGGATACTGCACGGGGGTTGGTGGAGGAGGCGTTCTTGGGCGGTAGCGCCGGAAGGAGTGTTCGTATTTTGGTATTAATAAGCTTCTGTGGCGATGGTGGAGACGGCGGTAAAACAGGGGAGGACGGTCTGGGCACGGCGGGAAGCTCTTTGTGGGGCGGCACGAGGGTCGGCGAAGACGCAGAGACGCCTGTGGCTAGCAATGGCATGCTGACGGTTCTTCTTTCGCCGGGGGAAGCGTTGTTGGTGGTGGCGGACCTGAGCCGGCGAGCCTTGTTGAACACAGGGAGCGAGGGCGGAAGGTCATCGAGATCAAAGGTGGAAGGACGGTATGAGGCGACGGCGTGGCCGAAGTCAAGGCCCGAGAGCAGTGCTGGGACGGTAGGAGGGATGTCCTCCGCCGACAACACCTGCTTGGAGGAATTGTTGTGTTTCATGGCCCTGGGCGGTGAGCGGACCTGTAGCGAGAGAGTCGGGCAGGCTCGCGGGAATGTGTGTGGGACGGGGGGCGGGTTCGCGCTGGGAGGTGGTGAAGAAGGACAACGGTGCTACGGAACTCTGCTGGAGGCCGCCTTGGTGATGGTAGGAGAAAGCGCTGTGCTGGGATTGAGTAAACGACGGAATGTGGTTCGGTGCATTGCCCAACCCCGTTACTTATAGTCTATGCACAAGGGGGCCTTTCGGCAATGAGGTGGCTGGCGGTGGTCCCGGATCGGGCGGTGGTGCGACTCCCGCGAGAAATGACAGGACGACGGTGCTGGCTATAGGTACCGTGCGATTGTTCTGTGCTGCATCGTTACCAGGAGACAGCAGACGCATGGAAGCTCGGTAGCGGGAAACCGCGGTGCCGTGTGACGACGCCCGCCCGTGTTTAGTTGTAGTGTGTTTTCCCTCGCATTTGCTCGTAGAGACTCGTAATGTGTGAAGGTGGTGGTGGCTAGTGCGCGCGCGGAGTCTCGCTAGCCTGAGCCACTCCTATCGCCAGCGCTCGCTGGCACCTGTGCTTATCGTACCATCACGTACCTGTCACTCGTTTCATCGGAGCACACCGTGCTGGGAACTGAAACGGGGACTGTCGCTGTCGAGACGAGCTGCAATTGGTTTACCGCAATACCAAATTCCATCTCCCGGTACTCATCCAGGATATAAACTGTGAGACAGCCAACAATCCCTACCAGACTACCTCGAATCTGCTCCAAAATATCCATACTGCAATAATCTGCTCCCCGGACCTCTATATTCGCCAAGACTTACCCCAGCATCCAGCAAGCTCCCTAAGCCCTCACCTCAACCAGCGATAGACATCACGCCAGTCTTAGCCAATGTCGCTTGAGGCCAAGGATAAGATATGGAACGGCTCCATCAAGGTCAAGATCTCGCTTCAGACGTCTTCGGGCCCCAAGGAGTACTTGACCTATCTCTATCGAAACACGTTCTTTCCTAGCGAGTTCCGCAACATCATCGACTACTTCTCTCGCTACGATAATAATGTGAACAAGTTTCCGGTGTGGTTGCAATACGAAAACGTTCCGTTAAAGTGGAATTTGCCGGTGGGTCTACTTCACGATTATCTCCATTTGCCGGCTAGAATTTCTACTGGCTCAACGGTGTGGAAGTTGTCCTTGCATTATGATAAGTATCCTGGCGATGCTATTATTCCGTTTGTGTATAAAACGTCACAAGGAGTGGACTACACGAAGTCGTTGAAGGAGGTCGTGGTCAATCTGTTGAAACAATCCAATTTCGTGGTGAACGGGAATTCCAAGGCCGTCATGAATCTCAGCAAAGCCGATACTGAGTCGTTGTGGCATTCTGTGCAGACTCACAATTTACATGAATATCAGGACGTGGACCGTCGCCTCAGAAATGCATTTAAATTCCAGAAAATCCCCGTCAAAATCTATGTTTGTGGTTCCTCGGATGTCATACAGAAACCAGTAATTTCCAAGTCAAAAGATGGTAAACCCATGACTTTAAGGTGCATGTTATACGAGTCCGTACCGAAATTGTTTGGAGAAGAACCATACGCAAAGCCATATATTCAGGGAATCGACATGCTGGGAATTTTCGATAGCGAAGAGTGGGATATTTTAAGGGTATGGAACGTCTTCAAGAGTCTCGATAACTTTTTATATGTTGTGGTGCTAGTTACATAGGCGGGGTCCGTTCCTAGTTGTGCTGCTGGACAGCTTATACGGAAAGAAACATCACAAAGTATACCCGTCTTCCATCCACCTGTTGAATATTTTTCGCATCAAATCTACATTACATACTATCATGAGTTTTTCTAGTCTATAGATTTCCAACTCACTTCTCGACTTCAAACACCGCCTGTAACCAGTTCCGGTACATCTTGAGCTGCTTCTTCCGATTGACCAACAATCTTCTGTCCGTTCCGATCTTGACTTCCTTGAACCCGGCTTTCTCGCAAAAGATTTGTCTCAATTCCTCCTCGGTAAAGAAATATACTCTGGTGCCATCTCCTCTAATGTAAAAATTATCGTCTAATAATCTTCCCTTCTTGAACCTCACCTGCGCCAAGTCATATCTACCATAGTCCCGGAACAAGATCTGACCTCCTGGTTTCAATACTTTCTTGAGATTTGCGATGGCTTGGTCCCACTGGTTGGGATTGAGAGCCAGGAAAATAAACACCATAATGACAATATCCACCGAGTTGGGTTCCATATCTTCCGGTATCCGACCCTCAGGGTTAGCCAAGTCCCACACGGAAGAGTATGCAATGCCCTTTTCATGATTAGGAAGGAACTCCTCGTTGTTCTTCACCAAATCCACCGCAACTTTCAGATAATCGCATCCGAATATCTTCAACTGGGGGTTCTTGTTTTGGCTCAAAATGGGGTAAAAAGTGTTTCCAGCACCACATCCGATCTCCAAAATAGTACAGCTGTCAGTATAGTTTTCGCCGGTCACTTCGTACAACGAAGGAAACTCGATTTGGAGCCATTTTCTGTCCTTGAAAAAATTCTCTCTGTTGTTTCTGTAAAAGATATCCCAGAACTTGGCGGGGTTGGCGTTGTACATCTTTTTGTCAAAGTCCTTGACGGGATGTTCATACTGCTGGGCTATGAGCTCTTTAGCCTGGGAAATCTGTTCTTCTCCCCACTCTACGTGGTCCCACGCATTATGGTTGAAAACGTCGTCTTGATTTTCCAAAAAACGTTGACCAAAGGTGAACGGCGAGTCCTTTCCGATTCTCGTGTCGGTAGTGTCTCTTGAGTCGTTGGTTCGTATGTCTAAAGGTGGCTTGGATATGTGTTCGGGGCTTGACATGGCTGTGGGTTGTCGAGGTGAATCTGAAATTTTTCGATGAGCATCGCACAAGTTGATAGAGAGGGCCAGGAACTGGAGTATGGAAGAGGGTAAGGAAAAGAAGAATGGAACAACACGTGTCGCATGATGTATTGTGGTAAACTGCCAACTGATGCCCTATAGCTACATTTAGTCGTCTCTCTCACATCTATTAATTATATTCCTGTCCCAAGCTGCGCGCTGTCTATTCGTCGGATGGTCTTTCCAAGAAATGGACCTCGCTGTCCAAATCCTGCAATCTGCTTGCAGCCTGCTCACTGGTCAAGTCTCTCTGAGGCTCACCCAACATCTCAAACCCAACACAGAACTTCTTGACCGTGGCAGAACGTAACAATGGAGGGTAGAAATGCATATGGAACCAACTGGCATTCTTTTCTTCCTCGGAGCAGGAGAAGGGCGCCTGGTGGATACCCATGGAGTAGGGGAAGAAGGTGTTGAAGAGGTTGTCGTACTTGGTGGTCAACTTCTTCAAGACCTCGGCCAAGTCACGCTTGTGCTTGTCGTTGAAGTCTTGGGTGGATCTTAAATGTTCCTTGGCGATCAAAAGAGTTTCGAACGGCCACAACGCCCAGTATGGGACCACCACCACGAACGAGTCGTTCTCTACCACCACTCTTTCGCGTTCCTTGAGCTCGAGCTTCACGTAGTCTCCGAGCAAATGCGATTGGTGTTCCCTGTAGTATTTGCCCATGTTATCCAACTCCTGCTGCACCTCGGTAGGAACGGTATCCAAACACCAGGCTTGACCGTGGGGGTGAGGGTTGGAGCATCCCATGGCGGCTCCCTTGTTTTCGAAGATCTGTAAGTATTTGAAAGGAGCATGCTTGGTGGATTCGTCGTACAAGTCTTGGTACAACTTTTGCCACGTATCCACCACCGCCACGATCTCATCTCTTTTCATCAAGGGCAAGGTGAGGTTGTGGTTGGGGCTGAAGCATATCACGAAACATTTTCCCTTGACACCTTCTGTCTTAAGAAGACGTGATTTGAGAGAGTCCTTCGACGCCTCATTGACGTAGTCGGGCTGATCCAACTTCACAGCAGGATAGTCGTTGGTAAACACGTATGTGGACTCGTACTTGGGGTTGGAGTCACCGGTGGCTCTGATGTTGCCAGGACACAAGTAGCACTTGGGATCGTATTCGGGCAAGTTCATCCTCTTGATCTCTTCCCTGGCTCCTTGCCAAGGTCTCTTTGCTCTGTGAGGAGAACAAAGTACATAGCTGTTGGTCAAGAGGTTGAGACGTCGATGGGAATGATCGGTGAAATCAAACTGCTGTGTCATTGATTGTTTTGTTTTGGTTGTGGTCTGGTGATTTGTGATAGGGTTGAGGAGATAATCCACACGGTTGACTCTCATTATGGGTGAGGGCGATGAGGGGTCTTTATATAGGGAAAAGAATAAACTATGAGGGTCTGAATTTGGTGATGGTATATAGCGAACCGGTGTTTTTTTTACTAAACTGATGTCCGAGCTACCAGAAGCCGTCGACAAAAATGTAACGTTACATTTTGTGTGTGACAGATGGCCAGGCGTGTACCCGGTGAATTTTGAGCCCGGATAAACTCCACGATTTTAGCAAGAGGTACAAAACCAACTCTGCAGACACTCTCCACGATTGTGATATGCAGACAATTTTCTCAAACATCGTCATCAATATCTCCACTTTTTTATGCACGTTCTCCTCCCAGAGTAATTTTATGAGCACCTGTAGTTGACCATAGCAATCATCCCACTGCAACGTTGCATGCGCGTAGACGACGCTTATGCACCAAACAGGTTCTTTTTCGGCAAAATGTCTTTAAAGGCAAAAAGAGATTTTTTCATGGATTAACTCGAAAAATACCCTAAAAAATATCGTGACCAAACAACTACAACGTTGCATCTTGGCACCGCATCCACATTTCATGTCAAGTCCTCCGATGTAACGTTACATAGCATCGTTTCGTGTCGTGGCAGGGCTCGATCTCAGGGATCTTCTTTTATCTTTGGGGCGCGTCATCCACGATAAAACCGGGAAACCGCCAGACTCAGAAAACATCAACAGCCAGTGGCAGATTCAGACGAATGACCGACGACCCTTTCAAACGCTACGTGTTAGTGACCGGGGGAGCAGGATTCATAGGCTCCCACTTTCTACACTACTTTGTGACCAACTATCCACAGTACCATTTTACCTGTATTGACAAGCTCAACTACGCTTCCAACCATTCTACCCAAAACATACGAGCATTGGAAGCACACTCCAACTTCAGGTTTATCCGTAGTGATTTGTCGACCGAACTTGGACTCTTGCAGCGTCTCTTGGTCGAGGATTTTGAGAAGAATCACATCACTGACATCATCAACTTTGCAGCCGAGTCCAGTGTGGATGTCTCCTTCGCTGAGCCTCTAGCTGTGATCACAAACAACATCATAAGTACCTCGAACTTGTTGGAATGCTTCAGGTTGTTGAGAGCGAAGTATCCGGAACAAAGGATCAAGTTTCTTCACGTTTCCACCGACGAGGTTTATGGCGACAAACGCGACAACTTGACCGAGGATGGCCAGCTCTGTCCAACCAATCCGTACTCCGCATCCAAGGCATCAATAGACCTTATCATAAACTCATACCAGTACTCCTGGAAACTCCCCATCACCATAGTGCGTCCCAATAACGTGTATGGACCAAACCAGTATCCCAACAAGCTAGTGCCTTCTGCTATAGAACGGCTCAAGAATAGAGAACGGATTCAAATCCACGGGACCGGCAAGAACTTGCGTCGCTTTTTGCACGTAAGTGACTTGGTGCATGCGTTGGAAATTGTGTGGCACGGCGATACCGACGGCGAGATCTTCAATATCGGCAGTGACGAGGAGGTGCCGAATTTGCAGCTCGTTGCCATGATATGCAAAATATATTTCCATGATGACAACGTCGATTATTTGAAACATGTGGAGTTTGTCAAAGACCGCGATTATAATGACAAGAAATACTCGGTAGACGACTCCAAAATCAAGGCCATGAACTGGGCTCCACGAGTCACGCTAAAACAGGGATTGACCAGCATGCTAAGCTCCAGCGACTAGTCCCAGATACACCACCATATGATCCTCAGGTTTCACTGTTTATGACTCCCACCACTCGTTCCAACCAATAGACTCAATAGACTAATAAATTATACCAGAGCAGCAAGCTCGCCTATTTTTGCATCAAACAAGTAGCTCTTGATGGGCATATCCAACGAGTAGAAAGGGTCCTTCATGGCGTAGTCCGAGTAGATGGTATACAATTGTCGGAACACCTCGTTGGCCTGTTCGTATTGTTTTTGAAGCTCACCACGAGTTGAAGCAGCACCGTCGCCCGCAAATTCTGCCGAGGTATCAGCAGTATGCTGGAGATTGTGGACCACAGGATTCGGAGACGTCACTATGATGAATTTGACCCCCGTCAAGCTCTGAAACACGTAGAGGTTGAACAAGTCGGTTTCTATGCTGCGTAATCCCGTTCTATTGGTATTGGAACTTTGCGCTTTTCCCGTCGACAAGAGGCTGGCATTGGAGCTCGACCCCGAGTCACTACTCTCCATTATCGTCGGATTCTCTTTTCCCACGATGGTGGGCGTTAATTTGGCTGAAATCGCATGGACTCCATGGAGTGTTCCTGCTAGCACGAGATAGTCGTTTGCGCTGAGTCTGTGGAGCGATGGACTGATATTGTTCTGGTATATGAGACCACCAGCCTTGTTAAGGATATAAATGGAATATAACTTCATTGTCGGTAGTAGGATCTGGAAGGATTGGGATCAGACTGATTTCTGTCCACGGACGTGTACTTACCGAACATTGTTTGGCGCTCCAAAAAAGTGCTTCCCCACCAGGAGTCGAACCTGGAATCTTCTGGTTCCAACCTAGAAGTGGTTACGAAATCGTAGCCAGACGCCTTGACCATTGGGCCATGAGGAACGAAGCTTACAAATTGGGAATTGTAACTTGATAGGACCGCTCAAAATATAGCAAACATTCTTGGCGACAAAAATTTTGAATCACCTACAAAAGTTTGATCCTTCACACAATTCAGGAAACAGTGCTCCATATATATTAATAGAGCACTGAAAAAGGTATAGAGAATAAGAGAATAGCTATTATTTGAGGATGAGCCCATTAGTTCATTCAAGCTTCTCAAACTTACTAACTATTCTACTATTGGTGCTAGCTGGGCAAATAGGTCTTTGGGGAAGATGGAGTAATCCCCAGTGGTGTATCAATGTAGCTAGCTAGTCCTCATACAAAACACAGCGTTTGAGCAGCTATTTAAGCAATCCATGGTACTATTCAAATTTGTTAGCTTAATACTTTTCCACATAAAGACACCCAACGCAGCTCTACAGTATAATATCAAATTAAGTCTATTAGATTCAGCAGTACCCTGCCCATTAGCGCTAGCTATTAATTAAAAGCTCATATATAAATATTTTCGTAGTAGGTGTTTGTGTGTTCATATGCATAGCCAGCGTGAGAATATTAATCACTTGCTTTCAAACTTGTAATGAATATGGGATCCATAGGTTTCTCCTGGGTTCAAAGTAACCTGCTTGCTCCATTCCTCAACGTTGATGGCATTGACAAATCTGCTGGGCTCAATACAGAAACCTGCTCTTGGTCCAAAGCCCTTGGTCTTGACATATTCTCCAGTGTAGAATTGGAAGGCAGGCTCGGTGGAGCTGATGGTCAATTTGACTGGAGTGGATGGGTGGGTGACCTCAGCAAGCGTCTTGAGGGATTCTTTTCTGGTGTCAATGGAGCTGCCGTTCTTGTCGACTATGAATGTGTGGTCGAAAGAAATGTCCTTCGTAAGCTCAAGAGGCTCACCGACTTTGATTCTTGAATCCTCAACAATCTTACCGTTTGGCAATCTGGATGCCGATTCCTGTTCCAAGAACTTGTTGGAGATAAGCTTGATGCTGCTTCCATCAAACGTCGGGTTCTCCGTGGTGTTGAAATAGGAGTGGTTGGTCAAATTGATAAGAGTAGACTCCTTGCTGTTCTTCTCGAGACCTGCTTCGTATTCAATGTTCAAGGAGTCTGGTCCGACCGAGTATTTGACGTAGGCCTCCACGTTTCCAGGGAACCCATCTTGATTGTTGGAGTCGTCGACGAAAAAGTCAACGGTGACGATTCCATCGGTCTCCTTAACAACTGGTCCCAAGAACAACTTTTTGTCGTATCCATTCACCCCACCATGCAAGGTATTGGGGTGTTCATTCTGAGTCAACTTGTGGGTCTTGCCATTCAATTTGCACTCGCCTCCAGAAATTCTGTTGGCATATCTTCCAACGGTGGTACCAAAGAAAGGATTGGAGTCCAAACGGTAATCCTCGGCATTTTCAAAGCCGACGACCATGGGCTTGCCCTTGTACTTAATATGTTGAATAATACCACCGTGGTTGAGGAATGTCACCGACAAGTCTCCGTTGTTGACCGTGTGGCTTCTGTTCTCGTAGTTCTCGGAAACTGCATTCCACGAGTACTTTTCAATGTTGAATCCAAACGGATTTTGCGTGGTCCACTTCCACAAATCCTCGCAGGCCTGGTCGATATCAAACTCAGCCTTCCACTTGAGTTCAGTGTTGGCTCTGGTGGGGTGAGCAGTCAAATCGAGAACATCACCTGCTCTTCTTGCCACAACCTCGTAGGGTAATTGTCTACCAACAGCACGGCAGAAGGCGTTGTAGACATCGAATACCGTGGATCCCTTACCGGTTCCCAAGTTCCATTCACGGTAAAGACCGTCCTGGACGTTTTTCAAGTAATTCAAAGCAGCGATATGGCCCTTTGCCAAGTCGACCACATGGATATAGTCTCTGATGGGGGTTCCGTCATGGCTGTTGTAGTCATTTCCAAAGATAGACAACTTCTCTCTTCTTCCAATGGCGACCTGAGCTAAGTAGGGCAACAAGTTGTTGGGAATACCCAAGGGGTCTTCTCCGAGCAATCCCGAAGGATGAGCACCGATGGGGTTGAAATATCTCAAAACCGCAACCGTCCACTGAGACTGGTCGCTGTTGTAGAGGTCCTTCAAGATTTCCTCAATCATTCTCTTGGTTCTACCGTAGGGATTGGTAGGATCCGTGGGGCAGTGTTCGGGAATCGGAATCATCAGGTTATCACCGAAACGAGTGACGTCGCCGTAAACGGTAGCAGAGCTGCTGAACACAATCTGCTTGACGCCGTGTTCCTTCATCACCTTCAACAAGCTGATGGTTCCTCCGACATTGTTGTCGAAGTAATCCAAGGGAATCTTGCTGGATTCCCCAACAGCCTTCAACGCAGCAAAGTGGATAACACCGGAGATTTTGTAAGAGGTGAACACCTTCGCCAAGTCCTTCTCGTTTCTGAGATCAACGTTGAAGAATGGGATGGGGCGCTTGACAATGTACTCGAGCCTAGCAACAGCATCGTAGGACGCGTTCGAGAGATTGTCAACGATGACGACGTTGTAGCCGTTGTTGATCAATTCGATGACAGTATGGGAGCCGATGTAGCCGGCGCCTCCAGTGACCAAGATGTGTTCAGACATAGTGAGTAGTTTGGAGGAAGAAAATAGGGATTGTGTCGTGGAAAGTGCTGTTATAAACCATGATGGGCGATGCCAACAATCGGGACAAGAAATGCAACGTTACATTTCAAGTCAAAGTTGAGACCGTGGGGGTGTTCAAGCAGGCACCGTCCAATGCACGTATGTGGGAAGTTTAGGATTTACCGACAGCTGTACGCTTCCCAAGTGAGACACAGGTGAGGGAATTACTGGGCACAGGTGGGCGGCAAGTGCAGTCGTAAACGGCGTTTCTGGGGGTGAACGTGGGCTCATGTTCATGGAGTCCTGTTCGGAATTGGCGGATGTTGTGAGCGATTGCTATTTCGCAAGGACCCCCATGGATTCTCCGTGCGCCCGCAAAAAAATACGCGGTAGGAACCCTGGGCCCATGCAGACACTTTTCTGCCCCCAAAACACAGCGAGAAAATAACACGCCGCAGGACACCACGCCTTAAGCCTCTCTCCACGTACACCGGATAAAATAACGTCATCACCTGCAATGTAACGTTGCATTTTGCCGTCAGCAATCCCAGGGCTTGTCTCGCCATCCCACCCTTATGCTGCCCGGATTGGCCATCGGGATCTGAAAATCTCCAGACGTGCCTTTTCTGCAGATCTTCTTTAAAACCCAGCAATCGCTGCCCCACACACCGCCAGCCACAGGTGCACTTTTCCACATCACCCACGTTTCCCATGTCTGTGCCCACAGTCAAGGATCTCAGCTTCTACGCTGACCCCAGCACCAACGCTAAGCGCTACGCGCAGTTAACTCAACGGTTCGAGACGGAGTTCGGCTCCGGTCCCCAGTTCTACGCCCGGTCGCCCGGACGGGTCAACTTGATGGGCGACCACATCGACTACCAGTTCTTCTCGGTGTTGCCCATGGCCATCGACGTGGACGTGGTGGCGGCGGTAGCGACGGTAGCCGACTCTCGCGCCATCACCATTTGCAACACCGACCCCGAGTTCGCCACCACCACCATCGACTTGCCCGCGGACGGCTCCGTGGCGGCCATCGACCCGGACCACTTCTCGTGGGCCAGCTACTTCCAGTGTGCGTTGATCGTGGCCCACAAGTATCTCGTGGAGGAGCACCCGGAGCTTGTGGACGGCAAGCGCCCGCTCAAGGGGCTCCGTATAGCGTACGACGGACGCGTGCCCACCGGGGGCGGGTTGTCATCGTCGGCGGCGTTCTGCGTGGCGTCCACCCTCGCCATCTTGCACGCCAACGGTGTTGCCAGCGTGTCCAAGAAGGACTTGACGCGGATCACCATTGTCAGCGAGCACTATGTCGGCGTCAACACCGGCGGAATGGACCAGTGCGCGTCGGTGTACGGCGAGGTGTCCAAGGCGTTGTTGATCCAGTTCCGCCCGGAGTTGGGCGCCACGCCGTTCGAGTTCCCCCGGTTGGACGGCGACGAGTTGGTGTTCCTCATCTCCAACTCGTTGCAGGTGTCGAACAAGCACGAGACGGCGCCGCTCCACTACAACTTGCGGGTGGTGGAGATGAGCATTGCCGCCGAGTACTTGGTGGCCCGGTTGGGGTTGGCGCCCATTCCCCAGGACTCCAATATCGGTGCGGGCAGCTTGCGAGGCGCGTACGAGGCCTACTTTGACTCGGTGGGCGCGTCGCGCTTGGCTGCAAACGACATCGACACCGGGATCGAGCGCTTGGCGGCGATGCTGGCGCTCGTGGACCGCGACGACGTGTTCTCGGCGGCCCAGCGCCAGGGGTTCACCACCGCGGAGGCGGCGGCAGCGTTGGGAGTGTCGGAGGACGCGTTCCGCCAGAGGTTCTTGTCGAAGGTGCCGGTCAAGTACCAGCAGTTGAAGTTGTACCAGCGGGCCAAGCACGTGTACGAGGAGGCGTCGCGGGTGTTGCAGTGCTTGAAGGCGTTGCGGGACTTCCGGGGGTCCTCGACACAGTTTCTTGAGTCGTTTGGTGATGTCATGAACAGGTCGCAGACGTCGCTCGACGTGTTGCACAACTCGTCCAACGCCAAGTTGAACCAGATCTGCGACATTGCGCGGGCCCACGGCTCCTACGGGTCCCGTATCACCGGAGCCGGCTGGGGTGGTTCGTTGGTGCACTTGACCACCGCCAACAAGGTGGGTGCCTTGAAACAGGCGTTGCGGACGCTCTACTACGAAAAGGAGTTTCCGGGAATCACTGAGGCCCAGTTGGCGGAGGCCATTGTGGTCAGCAAGCCTGCGTTGGGCTCCAGCATCGTGGAGGCCGACCCTCGGGGGTTCCATTAAGAGGAGGAAGTGGAGCAGGGAAGCGAAGGGGAGGCGAAAGAACGAGAGAAAAGGAAGGAGCAAGCGGAGGAAGTGCAGGAAGGAGGAGGCATTCGAAGCACCCAAAGTACCCAACTAGATGATTCATTAGAAATTGACTACAACTTATTAAAGGAAGCTATTTGATTTATATAAATGTTCCAACGGGGGAAGTGTCACGCTGGCCCACCTGATGACTCGCGGTATGAGCTTGTGCTAAATCACGGGACTGTGTTTTCCGTACCCACCTACCCACCAAAAAACCCAATCTACCCAACCTCTCAACTTATCTGCCTTCTGCCCAACTTTCACAGTACATAGGATAAGCTGATTTTAACAACCCGGCTGTTGGGCTTATTAAGTCTCGTAGAGCGAATTTTGGTTGCTTCCGGCTACTCAGAAGGGAACGTACGCTACGAGCCTCGCTACGATAGTTGCTACTGCCATTTATGGTGGGCTCAGTACATGCCCCCAGCCTGTGAAACAAGCACCCAAAGTCACAGGACCGTTTGCAGGTTCCGAGGATCTCCGTCCCCACAGCTGGACCGTCGCTTCGGTACACCCCATGCTGCTTCCAGGCACCCCACCCGTGAAAGACCGAATAGCGCTGTCACACACGAGATAGACACCTGGAGAGAACATCAGGCGATCTCCGGAAGGTGCGCATCACCAGATTTTCCCAACCACCCGATTTCGGCCGCCCACCATTTTTCGGTACAATGTCGCGCACCCGTGTTAGCTGGACGGGTGCGAACGGCTTTGGCCGCTCGCCGGTGTTGGCAGTGGCTTTGGGTATGGTGGCGGAGGGGTTGTGAAGGCCGGCCGTGCAGTGATACGCATTTTTGGCGTGCGTAGTCCGTGCTGGCACGCGTTGTGGTGTGGTATGCCTAATGGCATGCTGCATCATGTGCATAGAAGATACAAGATACACTGACGCATGGAGCGCCACAAGAACGAAACTCGTCCATTTAGCGGTCTCGGTTCCCCCGCCAGTGCCGCCACCGCCCCTTCCCGTCAATGTTGCCGCCGCCCACAAGACATGTTGTCCGCCGGTGCACCGCCACCTCCGTAGAAAAACGATATCCCTAGGCCGAATGTCGCGCACCTGTCATGTCCAGGTAGCGCGGGCGCGACATCCGCTCTAGTCCCGCCATCACCCCATACGCCCTTTTTTCTGCTCCGTCCCACGGCGAAAACATGCCATGCAAACGGCTGATCCCGCCGAACCATCCCACCGGCACCCAATCCGGATGAGACGCACCATGCACCACGCACGCGGATGCTGGGAATCCGCCCATTGTCCGCAGCCGCAGCCTGCTTTATATACTGCGGGCGCCGGCGACATTTGCAGCCTTTATAGACATGATCACCAACATCTCCCATGATTACAGCCTCCTGGGCTTCCACATCAACGGGCTCCGGTTCGCCAATAAGATCGGTGCCGGGACCTACGGCCTCATCTACGAGGTCCAGGACTCCGCGGGCACCACCTACGCCGCCAAAATGGTGCTCAAGTACAATCTCGGGTCCTCCGTGGCCGAAAACAAGAAATACATCGAACGCACGTTGCACACATACTTTGCCGAACACGACGGCGAGCAGGCGGAAGAGCTCGACCTCGGCATGATCGCTCGCGACGGCGTCCACTGTCCGTTCCTCAAGGAAATCGCATTGCACCTCCGGGTGCACCAGCATCCCAACGTCATGACCATCCACAAGGTGGTCAACTTGGGCGACATGGCCATCATGACGGTCATGGACTACACCGAGCAGGGCGACTTGTTCAGCAACATCATCGACAAGCAGATCTTCCAGCACGGGCTGCCCCGCCAGCAACAGCTGCTCATGAAGAACGCCATGCTCCAGTTGATCGAGGTGGTGCACTATCTCCACGAAAACAACATCTACCACTGTGACTTGAAGCCAGAGAACATCATGGTGCGGTACGACCCGCAGCGCGTGCGGCAGGACTGCGTCAAGCCGGCCACCTACGTGGACCGCACGCAGCTCGAGCTTGTGCTCATCGACTTTGGGCTTGCCATGGAGGAGGACTTGATCTGCTGCAACGCCTGCAGGGGCTCCAGCTTCTACATGGCGCCCGAACGCGTGGTCAACTACAACACCAACGACCAGATCCACAACATGATCAACTTGCAGCAGTACGTGGAGCTTCCCTGCACCGCCAAGACCTCGTCGTTGTACTTCCCCACGCTAGCGGGCGACATCTGGTCCTTGGGGGTGCTCTTTGTCAACATCACCTGTGCCAGAAACCCCTGGCCCATCGCGTCCATCGTGGACCGGGCCAACGTGCACAACGACGTGTTCAAAAGCTACATCTTTGGCAACAGAGACATTCTCCGCTCCATCCTTCCCATTTCGGTGCAGTTTAACCGGTTGCTTGACCGGATTTTCCAGTTGAGCCCCAACGACAGAATTCCCTTGAAACTTCTCTACGAGGAGGTGTGCAGCTGCGACTTCTTCCACGACAAGCCGGCTGCATCGCTGGTGACGCAGTCCCACAAGACGTCCGAGGCGGACCGCTCTGTGAGTGCCATCCCCCGTTACTTTGACAGCATAGCCCCTTCTGTGGTGGAGCCTATTATGCGCAGAAGGTGCTGCGAATCTGCAGTGTCCACGCCTGCCACGTCTCCTAAGCCCGTGTACCACGCCGCCGACAGTGGGCTGACTACAAAGGCCCGGTTCCACTACCAACTTTTCACTCCTCCTGAGACTGAGCTCCACATAGCCAACGACATTCCACACACGGACGCAAAGCACTTTGCTGCGAAGACATACTTGCGTCCTGCATTCACCCTTCACACCCCATGCAACAGCGAGGTTTCCATGTGCGAAATCGAATAGTGCAGGCTGCATCAGGGGGCCATTCTTTTCAATTCACGTCTACAGGTTTGATACCATTTTATATTATTGGGAAAGACGAAGCTACGACTTCGTATTATAATCCACAATAAAAGTGCATTCTTTATACAATCTCCGTATTCGGGCGGGGCATCCATCCCGTAGGCTGGTGTTTGTAGCGTTTTAGTAGTTGTCGTATTTCAGGGATTGTTTCTGGATTGGGACACAAAAACACGCGCGCTTGGTATGACCTGTTTTGGCCTGTTTTGGCTGGTGACGTACGCCGCACGCACCCTGCACCTGGTGGTGTGGTAACAAGTGCACATGTTAGATGCATGCATGACCGCATCCATCGCCGCTCTACAGGTAAAGGTCTAGAGTCTTCATGATTTATTGACATGTAAGTTAAGAAAATAATCAAGTATTAAGAAGAATTAAATCATAGCAACGTTAGCAAGGACCGCTTAGGCAACCTTTTCTTCGTCAGAAGAAGTGTGAATCAATTCACCACCTTCCTTGTGTTCAACGTTCATCTTACGAGCCAATTCGACATCGGATAAGATAGGAACAGTTGGTTCCCAAGAGGCAGATCTCCAGGCTGGAATACCTTCGTCCCACATTTGTCCGATTTCTTCCAAACGCTTACCCTTGGTCTCAGGGAAACCAAAGAAAACGTGGATGGCCATGGCGAGACAGCACACGGCGTAGATGATGTAGGTCTTCCACGAGATGTTCTTGAACGAGGATGGCGAGTACATGGCAATGGCAAAGTTGAGAAGCCAGTTAGCACAGGTGGCAACAGCAGCACCTCTTTGTCTGGAAGCAGAGTCACCCCAGATTTCAGAACAGTAGACCCAGATACCGACACCCCAAGTGGAGGCGAAGGAAACAACGAACAAGTAGCAGCATGCGATGACACCCTTGGCAGCAGCCTTGTGGTTGTCAGGGATGGTAATGGTAACGGTAGCACCAGGAGCCAAGTTCTTGATTGGTTCCGAGTAGGTAGCCAAGATACCGGCAACACCGAATTGGAAAGTCATCATGGAAATGGCACCACCAATCAACAAAGGTCTTCTACCGATCTTGTCCAACAACCAGAAGGCTGGGACGGTCATGACAGTGTTCAACACGTACTGAATGGAAGAAGCGACCAAGTTGGTGTTACCAGTGTAGCCAGCCATCTGGAAAATGTAGACGATATAGTACATCATAACGTTCATACCAGTCAACTGTTGCCATATTTGAGCGAAAACAGCGGTGAAAGTTCTGAAAATGTACTTCTTGGAGAACAAGTCCAAGTAGGTGAAGCTTTTGATGTTCTCTTCAACCAAGATTTGGTCCTTGATTTCGGAGATTTCAATCAACACATCGGGGTTCTCTCTGTCACCGTGAGCCTGGATTTGAGCAACGATGATCTCGGCTTCATCCCAACAGCCTTGCTTGGCCAACCATCTTGGGGATTCAGGAATGAAGAAACACCCGAAGAACAAAACCAAACCTGGGACAATTTGCAAACCCCAAGCGATTCTGAAAGCACCGACACCGTTAATCTTACCCAAACCGTAAGAGATGTAGAACATGATCAAGATACCCAAGGTCACGGAGAACTGGAAGAGACACCCAATGAAACCTCTAATCTTTCTTGGAGCCAATTCCGAACCGTAAACTGGAGCAACGGAAGATCCGAAACCCACACCGATACCAGAGATGATACGTCCGATCATCAACTGGGCTCTGTTTTGGGAAGAGGATTGGATAGCAGCACCGACAGACCAGAAGAAGGCACACAAGAGCAACGAAGCTCTTCTACCGAATGGCTCGGAGATGAAGGTAGACATGATAGAACCAAAAATGGAACCCAAGGCCATACAGGAGGTGATGAAACCTTGGATGACGGAACTAGGGTGATGGAAGTATCTCAAGTAGTAATCTTCACTGACAAAGGCAGACATGGAGGAAATATCGAAACCAAACATCATACCTGAGATACAGGAAATCATACAGATGAGGTAGACATTGTGAATGTTGGGGAACTTGTTCAAGACGTCCTTGAACCTGAGGGCTGGACCCACTAATTTGTCTTCGTAAGCCATATTAGTTTATTAAGCTGATGATGAAAAGCAAAAACAAGGAGGGAAACTGCTGCCTTTATAGTTTACGAAATTGGCTGGCGGACCTCCATCAAGATCTCGTTTTTCCTACAGAAGTTGGGGTTTAGTGTCAGTCATGCGGCACATTAGGTTTGTGGGCGCCTATAAATTTTGTAGCTCATGTTATTTTTTAGCACGCACATTCTGTTTTGGGGAATATTTTATGTATCCTAACCGCAGGCCCCAGGTGATTCCCCACTTTTTCCCCAACCCCCCCAACTTTTTTTGCTCCCGGCGCACGCTGCGAACTATGATTGGTAGGTCGGGGAATTGGGTTTGTGGTAACTTTATTTTTTATGCGTACTGTGGAGTAATCTTCCGTGAGCCACTACCTTTTTTCTTTGACCATACCTGCAGACAGACAAAAAGAAATTGAACAGGCTTTTTATTTGTCCGGGCGCATTGCTGCTAGGTAGGAGAGCGTTGTAGCCCTGCTTTGTTTCTAAGCTTGACAATTCCCCAATTCTAAGAAGAGTTCATCGCCTCTTGTTGGTTGCATAGCACCCCACATAAATTAATGCCGTTTCAAATTGTCTGGCTCTCGGTGCCTACACACCCACAGAGACTTATTCCGACCCTTCGGATTAAATAGCACAAAAATATGCGATGTACTGTACACTCCAGCATCAAGCAGGTGATGTTATTTTATTATGTGCAACACCCTGAATAACGGATGACATGTTAATGTCGGATCTCGTCAAACTCTGGCCCAGTGAAGATGAGCGAGGCTCGTCTTCTGATGAATCTCGTCAATTAGCCGTACATTCAACGTGATTGTGTGGACAAAGCGGCAGAGACGAATATTGTTAAAAAAACTTCATCTACGTGATCTGTAGTCGTTACGCGCCCTGCTGCATGAAGTTATTACAGTTTCGTATTATCTAGGCTTGTGAACTAGTAGCTCCTACAAAGTGTCGGAAGTCGGACCATACGGGCCGACACTTTTTCGTCAGTCAGGCTATTGCATGTCGGTTCACCGGTCATGGGCCGAGTCATATGCCTGATTCACCTTGGTGGCGCACCTTTATTTCGAGTAATTCCGTTCTATTGTTTTCAAGGAGTACCCTAGGACCTTGGCGCAGTGAACATCATAACCGAGGCTAGGCTCAAACGGATGTGGTACCTCGCCCTTGGCGAGTGTGTGTAGTAGCAATAAAACCCTGACTGGAATTGGGCAACACCGAGCCCGGAAAAATTTGCATGTAACTGATCACAAAGCAGAGTGCCACAAAATAAAATTTTCTGGAGGACGCTGGCCATGGCCGCGTTAAGCGGGCTCATGCTGGCGACGCGGATTATCTCTTATGCTTCACGCGCTGCCGGCAGCTCCGGGAAGTCAATCAGGTGGCAAAATGCATCTTTCCCACCCATGACCTTGACGCTCCCAGAGGAAGCATTAGCCTACCTAGAAGCCGGTTAACCCCCGGTGTCAGTCCCCAGTTATTATTAAGGCAGTGTGGTACTGCGGTCACCAGATACCCTCCGTAAGGATCGGCTGAGACCAATGCAGACATTTTGGTGGATGCGCGCAATGACGTGAAGGTTCTGTCGGGGCATTTTCCAGTAGCATACGGGGAACTGGGCCCCTCAATTAAGTTAAATTACCAAAAAAAATTAACATTGCTCTCAACCAGGAGTGGGGAGCAGTTCTCGTGAAACAAAAGGACTTCGGCTTCTCGACAAGACAATAACAAGGCCGGCCTTGCACCTAGAAAATATGAGGTATCGATTCAGATCTAACGTCATTTTTGTTCAGACATTTCCGCACATGCATGCATGCACTCGAGCGCGGATCATCCCTAATAATCTCATAGACACCGGGGTAGGTATGGGGTACGGGGTTATAGGGAACATACGCTGCAGACAGAGATAATGCCACACCGGGTGGACCCCCATAAGAAGAAGGTCTCCGAGCCGGTGGAATGATGCAGCGTGCAGGTGGGACCACCTAATTGGCTATTATTACCACGTTTGCTCGAAACGGCGATCTCCATGCATTATTACTCAACTGACGATAATGTTGCGGTTCGTAATACACATCTAATATCTGGGAAGCATACGCTATACGGAACACTTGCCGGCGGGGAATGTATGTTGTACATAGTCCTACTTCATGTTACCCAACCTTTGGTAAATCCGCCGTAGCCCACCTGCGGGCCGGCGGCTCGGGCTGCATCCGATCGCGTGAGCCTTTGACTGTCCGCATGGGCCCCCACGCATGTGGATGCCAGTTCAAGGAAAGATGGATTGAGATCGGTCCCGTGTTGCCCTGCGGTCACAAACAATTTGATGTGATCCAGCACAAGACGGTAAACTTCGGTGTAGCCCGAGTCGTAGATGCTAGTGCTTCGAAGTTTCCCGCTGGGAACAAACGCACGACGTCATAGTCACGGCCCCTTAAAAAGTGTCTGCATGCGCAGACATTTTCTCGACCCTCACCGTTTCCAATCGATCCAGGCGAGGATCTACAGTTTCATGAACGGCAGTCCTCCTGCCAAGCATCTTCGCTAACGGTCTTGGCTGTTACAACCAACACAGCCCCGTAGCCCTCCGAAGACTGACCAAAAAAAATCTAAAATTTGCTTGCCGGTTGACGTTTTGACGGGCCGTTTGACGGTGTCTGACGCGCAGATTCCGCACAGTCTGCTCAGACGATGTTGTTATTGCGCAGCGCAAAACAGTACGCGAAAAACAATTTATACTGCAATACTCAGAAAGTGCCACACGGAAATACGGAGGCTGAGCAGGCTCTCCTCCAGCAGACACCCAAGCGCAATTCCCGGTGTATCTAGAACGTGTCTGGTCCTAGCTGGGCAGAAACCATAATAAGGCTATGCTGAGGCTGTCGGCATTCTAGGCGGGGTGCAGCCAAATGAGCCCCTAAGGCTCGCGAAGAGGTGTTGTTGGTCAACAGAGGTCTCGCTACGCGTGTCTGCGTTGAAACCGGAGTCTGCTCCGTGGCGTCGGAATGCTGCCCGTTCTTGGTAATTAGTTGCGCTCGCCAAATCCTTCGCAGCCAAATTTTTGCGCTCTGGAGTTCACAACAGAACACACGGAAAAGCGCAGCTGAGCCCTCCAGTTCCTGTTTCCTCGACATGTCATACGTACCAACCAACACCCACCTTCACCACGTCGCCAGACCTACCAAACTGGCCTCCCTCGATGAATAATGTGCAGCCGCCTATTGGCCCGTCGCGGTCACGTGCGCAGCATCTCACTTTGGCGATGAGTAGTGTCACCACGATCACAAGCTGTTACGCCTACTCACCAAGCTCCTCACATCCCCCCTTGCCCGTCACATGAGCGAAGCCAAGAAGCAAAAGATGACCCCCTTGATTTGCACCCACTCCGGCTCGTTCCACGCCGATGAGTCCTTGGCTGTCTACCTCCTTAGGCTTCTTCCCCAATACGCCAAAAGCGAGCTTATCAGATCAAGAAACCCCGCTGACTGGGAGCGCAGCGACGTGGTGGTCGATGTCGGCGGAAAGTACGACGGCGTCAAGTTCTTTGACCACCACCAGCGCGAGTTCGACTCCACGTTCGACCTCAACCACCACACCAAATTGTCGTCTGCCGGACTCATCTACAAGCATTTCGGCAAGGATATCATCCAGCACGTGTTAGGGTTGGCTCCCGAGGACCCCAACGTGGAGTTGTTGTACCTCAAGGTGTACGACGACTTTGTGGAGTCGTTGGATGCCAACGACAACGGAATCAGCAATTACCCCAAGGAAGTGGAAGCTAACAAGAAGTTCAAGGACAGAAACATCACCTTGCCCTCGATCGTGGCGCGCTTGAACCCCAGCTGGAACAAGAACCCCACCGACGCCGACTTTGATGCCCAATTCGCCAAAAGCAGCGAGCTCATGGGCTCGGTGTTCATGGACCTCTTGGACGGATACGGCAACTCCTGGTTGCCTGCGCGCACCATCGTGGAGAAGGCGTTCGCCGACCGGTTCTCCGTGGACGAGTCGGGCGAGATCCTTGTGTTGAGCCAGTTTTGTCCTTGGAAGGAACACTTGTACTCGATCGAAAGAGAAAACAACGCCGAGGGCGTGACCAAGTTCGTGCTCTTCAAGGACTCCAGCTCCAAGTGGAGGGTCTCGACGGTTTCTGTGTCGTCTGCGTCGTTCGAGTTCCGCTTGGGCTTGCCTGAAAACTTGAGGGGCTTGCGCGACGACGAATTGAGCGAGAAGAGCGGCGTTCCCGGCTGTATTTTCATCCACGCCGCAGGATTCATCGGAGGTGCTGACTCGGAGGAGGCCGTGCTTCTGTTGGCCCGCATGTCGTTGAAGAAATAGACCTCTAGGTGAATATTTCTCATTAACTGAGGACTGTGGAGTTCCAGGCCCAAAAACTCGTCACGCGACTCTTCGACCTTCCAGCGGCTCTCAGCCATTGTCAGACCACTCAAGCTCGCCAATCTGCCTTGACCAGCCTTGTACGTACAAAACCCGATTATTACCGTTACGATCACTGTAGAAGTCACTAATGTCGCATGTCGCACTTGCGACATTTGAGATGGCACCCAGAGAACACCCCGCCCCCCCCCCAGGAAGCGAAACGGCCCAAAAAAGGTCTTGCACGCATAAGCGCGTCTCCTCTATCCGCCCCGACCATTCTCGTCGTCCCCCAGCCCTCTCTAACGTCCACATAGCCCATCACTCTTATCTCGGACTTTTCATCCTGAAGCCGTGCGGCACAACCAGAAAAACATTTTCGCCGCAGCAGATATAAAGGTGTGTGCCCCTATCCCAATTTTCTCTTTTTCAGCACACTCTTTATCGCTTTTCCCCACAGAGCACATCTCCCGCTTGTCGTTCTGTTCGTTTGACCCCGGTACTGTAAACCACACCGTACTCCGTCAAACCGTTTTAATTCTCGAAGTTCGAGACCCCTTGAAAATAAAGCCCTCCAAGTTAGCCCCCGGTAGTTCCAACAATGACACTTACATTGATCAGAGCCATGAAGTTCAAGGCAGTGAAAAACCGCCTAGACCAGCTGGTGTGTTAAGCGCCGAGCCCTACGCGCTCTCTGGCGAACAAGTCGCCAGAAGCTTCCAAATCGACTTATCCTCCGGGTTGTCTGACGCCCAAGTCAAGGACCTGCTCCACCACCATGGCTTGAACAACTTGGGCGCCGAGGACTCCATCTCCATCACCAAGATCTTGGCCCACCAGATCTTCAACGCCATGGTGTTGGTGTTGATCATCTCCATGGTCATCGCGTTCGCCATCAAGGACTGGATTTCCGGCGGTGTTATCGGCATCGTTGTCTGCGTTAACATCGGCGTGGGCTTCATCCAGGAGTACCGTGCGGAGAAGACCATGGGCTCGTTGAAGTCACTTAGCTCGCCCTCTGCTCGGGTGTTGAGAAACGGAGTCGAATCCAACATCAACGCCGAGGAGGTTGTTCCGGGCGACATTGTCCACATTCATGTTGGAGACACCATTCCTGCGGACTTGAGACTTCTTGAGTCGATGAATTTGGAGGCTGACGAGGCCCTCTTGACCGGAGAGTCTCTTCCCGTTACCAAGGACTACAGAGAAATCTACAAGTCCGACGAAGACGTCCCTGTTGGTGACCGTGCCAACATGGTGTTCAGTTCCTCAGTGGTCGCCAAAGGTAGAGGCTCGGGTATCGCTGTCGCCACCGGTTTGAACACTGAAATTGGTAAGATTGCCCGTTCGTTGAAGTCTGACGAGCCTTTGATCGTAAAGGTTGACCGTACCCAAAGCCACGGCGTCCAGGACTACCTTTGGGCAGCTATGAAAACTGTTTGGAATGTCATCATGAACGTGTTGGGAACAAACATCGGTACGCCCTTGCAAAGGAGATTGGCCTGGTTGGCCATTATTCTCTTCTGGGTTGCCGTTTTGTTTGCTATCGTGGTCATGGCCTCCCAAAAAATGATTGTCAACAAGAACGTGGCCATTTATGCCATTTGTGTGGCTCTTTCGATGATTCCATCTTCTTTGGTGGTGGTCCTTACCATCACTATGGCCATTGGAGCCAAGGCTATGGTTTCGAAGAATGTGATTGTCAGAAAGCTTGATTCCTTGGAAGCTTTGGGTGGTATCGACAACATCTGTTCAGATAAGACAGGTACTCTTACCATGGGTAAGATGATTGCCAAGAAGGTCTGGATTCCCGGCGTGGGAACTTACCTGGTTGATAATTCAAACGAAGCGTACAACCCCAGAATTGGAATTGTCAACTTTAACAAGTTTTCTCCGGAACAAATCAAGTCTTCCGATGAAGAAGAAGATTTTCTTCCCAGCTTACCCCACCCGCGTCCATCTAGTTTTGTTCAATGGCTCGAAACTGCAACGTTGGCGAACATCGCCTCCGTTAAGGAAATCGAAGGTACTTGGGAAGCTCATGGTGATGCTACTGA
Organism: Suhomyces choctaworum; assembly: GCA_030568475.1. Classification (NCBI taxonomy): domain Eukaryota; kingdom Fungi; phylum Ascomycota; class Pichiomycetes; order Serinales; family Debaryomycetaceae; genus Suhomyces; species Suhomyces choctaworum. The sequence continues at coordinate 72,349 of JAJMGE010000013.1, read as the reverse complement.
GATTGCCATCAACGTGTTCACTACACGTATGGGCTACAACAGAGACACGATGATTGAGCACAGGTCTTTGGACCATGTCGGAGAGTTCCCCTTCGATTCTTCCATCAAAATGATGTCTTCTCTTTACAAGGACAGTGAAGGAACCACCGTCCACACTAAGGGTGCTGTCGAGAACTTGTTGAAGCTCTGTAACTCCTGGTACGTCAATGGCGAATTATTGGATCTTTCCGAAAAGGAAAAGAGGACCATCGAGGAAAATATGACTGCCTTATCTTCCGAGGGTTTGCGTGTGTTGGCATTCGCCAAGCGTGGAATCAACTTATCCAAGGAAAACTACGAGCACAGAGAAACCGTCGAGTCCAACTTGACCTTCTTGGGACTCGTGGGTATCTATGATCCTCCTAGACCCGAATCCTCGGTCTCTGTCAAGTTGTGCCACAAGGCCGGTATCAACGTCCACATGTTGACCGGTGACCATCCCGGAACTGCAAGAGCAATTGCTCAAGAGGTTGGTATTGTTCCTGTCAACTTGTACCACTATAGCGACGAAGTCCGTCGGGTTATGGTGATGACTGCCAGTGAATTCGATGCCTTGACCGACGAACAAATTGATAATTTGCCTGTGTTGCCCTTGGTCATTGCGAGATGTGCCCCACAGACCAAGGTCCGTATGATTGAAGCGTTGCACCGTCGTGGAAAGTTCGTTGCGATGACTGGTGACGGTGTGAATGACTCTCCTTCGTTGAAGAAGGCCGATGTTGGTATTGCCATGGGTCTCAATGGTTCAGACGTTGCTAAGGACGCTGCTGACATCATTTTGACCGATGACAATTTCGCCTCCATCTTGAATGCTATTGAAGAGGGCAGAAGAATGTCGTCCAACATCCAGAAGTTCGTTTTGCAGTTGTTGGCAGAAAATGTTGCCCAGGCATTGTATTTGATGATTGGGTTAGCTTTTATTGATAAGAGCGGCTACTCCGTCTTCCCGTTGGCACCTGTTGAGGTGTTGTGGATTATTGTCGTCACTTCTTGTTTCCCTGCAATGGGTTTGGGACAAGAGAAGGCCAGTGACGATATTTTGGATCAACCTCCAAATGCCACCATCTTCACCTGGGAAGTTATTATTGACATGGTGGCCTACGGCTTCTGGATGGCTGCTTGTTGTCTCGCCTGTTTCGTGTGCATTGTGTATGCCGTGGGAGATGGAGACTTGGGTAATAATTGTAACCAGACTTCGAGCCATGCTTGTGACCTTGTGTTCAGAGGCAGATCTGGAGCATTTGCTGCATTCACCTGGTGCGCATTATTATTGGGATGGGAATGTATCCACATGAGATCCTCCTTCTTCAACATGAGACCGGAATCAGAATTTCCATGGTGGACTCAATTGGCTCACGACTTGTGGGAGAACCAGTTTTTGTTCTGGTCCGTCTTAGGAGGATTCATCACCGTGTTCCCTGTCATCTACATCCCCGTGATCAATGACAAGGTGTTCTTGCATGCTCCTATTGGATACGAGTGGGGAATGGCTGTTGCGTTCAGCATTGCTTTCCTTGCGGGAGCAGAAGCATGGAAATGGGCCAAGAGAATCTACTTCCGCAGGGTCGACCGCAAGTTCCCTGAACGGTTGGAAATGGAGAACGATCCATTCCTGGAATACTCCACCCTTTCCAAGAGCAACACCGCCATTTTTGTCTAGCTTGTGTGAGCCACCATATTTTGGGTGCAAGTTTTTATTTTCCGGATTGATTTTTTTTTTCTCCCCTTTTGTCTTTTGCATCCATTGATTTGTGATACAACGTTTTCGGTTTTCCTCTGCCGTTAGAGTTTTAGATCGTTTTAGTGCACATCATGTCCCTGGAGGTTTTTATGGGTTCAAGTCCCATTCCACCCATGAGGGTTTTCCTCTGTCTATAGTAATAACATTTACATTTCCATCAGTTTCATAGCTTTGTAATCCCAAATAAGGTTTAATGGCGTCGCAGTGCACTATCTCCATTATCTCCAGCAACAGTAATTGCACCAACAACAACAAATAACCCCCTTACAGCTCCCAGCAGCAAATCCCCTTTTTTTCAATTTATCACTATCTTTTTAGGCGGTTTGAGTTCCATGGGACCAAACATGATGACAAACACTTTGTCTCGCTAGAGTATTCAGCATAATAGGTTCTATTGGCCGAGTCACTCATTGGATATGCCCGCCTAGGAAATGGTTTGCGCGTGCAACCGCGTTTCCGTTTTGGGCAATGCCCCACTTATTTTGCGCGGAGCCACGAAATTGTGCCGCGCTGATAAGGGACATGCTGTTTTCGGCATCTCCTTCCGAGATGGTCCCTACCCCACCGGGTTTTGCCCCAGACCCCCGACGCGGATTTATCTCGAGGCACCCCGTATTGTGAGCTATCTCTAACGAGCGCTTGCTTCCCAATCCAGTAACCGCGCTGCATGCCTCTATAAATACCATCGGTCCCCCCGCCATAGATCACATCCCCATACTAGTTTCTTTTTGTTAAATTGATCCACCATGTCCGTCTCTTATAAGGATTTCTTGACGAACGACCACATTGCCAAGTACGAGGACCCTGAAAAATTTAAGCAATTCGTCCCCAAGCTCGAAAAGTACAGAAAGGACTTGGAGGATGCGTTGATTCCCGAGTACAAGGTGGAGTTGCCCAAGCCCTTCGACCAATTGGTGGCAGAGCAGTTCAACGCCGTCGAGTACTTGTACGACAAGAAGTTGTTGACCGACAAGGAGTTCGAGATCACCGACCAATCTGCCGTCAGCTTGGCTGGAAAGATCGCCAGCGGAGAGTACACCTCGGTGGAGGTGCTCCAAGCATACGCCAAGAGAGCGGTCATTGCCCACCAGTTCACCAACTGCGCTTTCCAGGTGTTCATCGACGAAGGGCTCGAGAGAGCCAAGTACTTGGACGATTATTTCAAGAAAAACGGCAAGACCATTGGCCCCTTCCACGGACTCCCTGTGTCGGTGAAGGAACAAATGAACTATGGTGGAAAGGTCACCCACGGCTCATACGTGTCGTTGATTGACAACGTGACTCCCGAACACGGAGCCAACGTCCAGATCTTGGAGAACTTGGGTGCGGTGTTCTACGTGAGAACCTCGCAGCCCCAGACCATCATGCACTTGGACTCCAACAACTTGTTCACCGGATTGACGAGAAACCCTTACAACTTGAGCTTGTCCTCAGGAGGATCGTCTTCGGGCGAAGGGTCCATCGTCACCTTCGGGGGCAGTGCATTCGGTATGGGATCCGACATTGGTGGCTCGATCAGAAGTCCTGCTGGGTTTTCAGGATGTCAAGGATTGAGACCCACCTCCAGAAGAGTGGCCTTGTACGGAGGCCAGAGCGGAGGCCGCGGACAGGAGTCGGTAATGCCCGTGGCCGGTCCCATGACCCGATCCATCGAAGACATCGACTTTGTCATGAAGCATTACATCAACGAGGGACAGCCCTGGAACCTCGACCACGGCGCCATTCCTGTTCCCTGGAGACAAGTGGCCCCGCCCTCCATCAAGGACTTGACCATTGCGGTGATGTACGACGACGGGCTCGTCAAGGTGACTCCTCCTGTCGCACGTGGCTTGAAGGACGCGGTAGCCAAGTTGGAGAAGGCAGGAGCCAGGATCGTCAAGTTCGACCCCATCAGAACCAAGGAAGCGTACGAAACGGTGATGCAGATGTACTCCGCTGACGGCAACCACGTGCAGCTCCAGAAGCTTGCGGGATCGGGCGAGCCCCAGGTCAAGTTGACCAAGTGGATGTTGAACTATGGTAACGGCAGAGACCTTCACGTCTCGGAAAACAAGGAATTGAACGCTATCCGCGACGAGTTGAGACAGGCCTACTCGCAGTACTTCCTCAAAAACAAGGTGGACGTGATCCTCGGCCCCGTGTACAACAACGTGGCTCCCCAGCCTGAAAAGGTGTATAACTGGTCGTACACCTCGTTGTACAACATCACCGACTTGCCCAGCATCGCTTTCCAGACAGGACTCTTTCAGGACCCTGCGGTTGACAAGTGGGGCCCCGACCACGCGTCGTACCAGTACAGAAGCAAGTTGGAGCAGTTGGAGCTCGAAAACTACCTGCCCGAAAACTTTGTGGGTGCCCCCATCAGTTTGCAATTGACAGGAAGAAGATACTTCGACGAGGAGCTCGTTGCAGCCACCAAGACGGTGGTGGACGTGTTGGGTGCGGACTTGTACAAGCACTAGTTGCGCTCGGAGCCCGGATGTGTTGGTCCCGGCCGATGTTGGGCTGTTTCCGTTGTACGAGCTTTTTTGGGGCTATGTTTGGTGGCAAAAAGCGGTGCGTCCTGCACACGGCTCGTTGCAGCCTTCCATGGGTTTCCGCAGCCCCCAAAACAGTAATGGGCTGACAACTATTGCAACATTTATGAATAGATTAGGTACGACTAGAACAATGCCACGACACGATTGCCGCCGTATAAAGGGCCGCGGGATCCTGGTACTGTGATGGGCACCGCCATGGAACTCTCGATCCGTGCTCCCCATACCACTTCCATGGAATTGCAATCCGCTTCCATCGACGCCCTCAGCGAGAAGGTGTTCAACATCACCACGGCGCTGTTGGATGTGCTCTCCCACAAGTTGAAGACAGGCCAATTGACCACCGACGAGATCTTGGACGCGTTCATCATGAGGGCCGTCAGCGAGGGTGCTGGTATCAGGGCGTTGTACCTTGAGGAGGTCCGCGACACGTTGCGGGAACAGGGGCTCTCGTACCAGCAGTTGGCGATGCTTTCGCTGTTGTATGTTACGGCGCGAGAGGAGCGGTATAGGGCGAAGTATTAGCAGCTACGAATTACGGAGCGAAGCGACGTGCTGAGTGCTGCTGAACATTAGTTGTTTCACTTGGCTTCATTGACTCGGCTGGCGTGAACTGTTGGACGTGACTACCGTTGACCTGACTGGTGTTGCAATGGAACTTTGACACATGGTCTATTATACTCAGTCTATCGCCATTCGGGCTATCGTCATTGCTTCTACTACTCTCAGCCTGCTACTTTCGGCCTCTACTTTCACTCTACTAGCTCTGGATTACCTTTGCTTAATGTTCCTCGGAATGCCTGGAAATTTTACGACTTGTCGGATATACTATGACTACGAATAATGATGGGAACGACGGATATACGTCTGGTATATAATAAACAAGATAACCAGAAATTGTAGATAGTTGAAACATGACCTAGGAAGGGTGTTCAAAAACAGCGGAGTTAGTATTAAGGGATGGAGATTACTACTTCGCACTGAAACAATCCAGAACGATCTTGTCAAGAGAGTCGAGACTATTTAGTGATAATATAAGTATACTGTAAGTATACTGTAAGTATAGCGTTTCCAAAGATAGGGATAAGCTACTGTGAGAATCGTAGGATAGATTGGGTAATCTAGGAAAACTACGACAAGATTCGTTGCTACAATCACTGGTTCCACATCAAGCTACAGAAAGATATGAACGGAGCATTATTGCTCATAGTACCCAAGTGGCTCGTCTTTCTCCGTCCCAATCCACCGTCACAATATTCGCAGTCGCACCAGTAGGCAGACCTTCACCAAATCGCCCATCACCAGTCACCCATCTCCAGTCACCCATCAACAAGTCACCCATCACCAGTCCACCATCATCAGGTCAGCCAAGTCAACGAACCAAACTACATCATCCATACCTTCATACCACAATTTTGTATTCTGTCTCCTTCCCTTTCCCTTCCCTTTCGCTTTCCCTCATTCTCACTGCGACTTCTCAGCCGTTCCACCCCAACTCTTCTTTTCATCTCTTGTTCACAGTTCAGCTCTGACTCGTCAAATATCCCACCTCATCCATTCTCTCTACTGCTCTTGTGTGTGATTCCCTGCCATGGATTCCGACGAATTGGACTACTCCTCCGCTGGTGAGGAGTTCAACGAAGACTCGCTCAGCAACGAAGAGTACGACAAGCTCCACGAAGCCCTCTCGTCTCTCCGGCCGTTGCTCAAGGACTACAACGACGACATCCCCGAGTTGGACTTGAAGGAAGCCCTCTATTACAACTTCTACGAATTGGACGCCTCCGTGGACGAAATCAAGTCCAAGTTCAAAAAAAGTACGTATCTATTTTTCCGTGGGCCACCAATGCCTTTTTTTTGATCACCTCCCAGTTACTTGCAAATGGAAGACTCATCGGCACCAAATCCCTCTCTGCTTGGTAAGCCGCCGTCAAAGCTATCTCAGTTGGCGAAATCCCGGTCCAAATTGCTGTCTGACAGTCCCGGTGGCGGTGGGAGCAAATTGGCGTCATTGGCAAAAGCAAGAGCCGCCAAACACGCTGCGTCCGAACCGGCGGCTACAGAATCGACGCCCTCGGTCGATGCTTCTGCCCAGCAATCACAATCTGTCGCCATTCTCGAGAAGCTCCGCTCCGGTTCTGCGCCAAGCAAGACGTCCAAGTTGTCCAGTCTTCTCTCGAAGAAATCTGGTGCAGAGGCGTTCAAAAGACCGATAGCATCCCCAGCATCGAAACCAGAACCGGTTCCACAGTCTTCCAAGGGTGTTGAGCTCTCAGAAACGCCGTCAGACACCGTAATGGACGATCCTGATGTGGTGTCTGTCGAGAACAACGTGCACTGCGACGACTCCATCTTATTGCATCAATCCACCGCCATCACGTTCCAGAACAAGAAGCGCTCGAGCTCGTTGGACGAAAACAGATCAAAGAGAAGGCGACATGACCTGCACTTATTCCATCCACTTACTAACGTTGAACTCAATATAGAAAAGATCAGCAAGGCGGCGAAAAACTTCAGTTCTCCATCCCCAGATGACACTGTCATCAACGCACAGAAGGCAGCGTTTGCCAGCAAGTTGGATAATCTCCAAATATCTGATGCAAATACTGCAAAGAAACCAGTGAAGACAACAAAGCCTACAAAGAAGTTGGACTTGAAGTACGAATTGGCCACCAACAAGACATACACAAAGCCCCATAAATCATTTGTGGTTATCGGCCATGTCGACGCCGGAAAATCCACGCTAATGGGCAGATTGCTCCTTGATTTCGGTATCGTGGACATAAAAACTGTCAATAAGCTCGTTAAAGAGGCTGAGAAGGCCGGGAAGGGATCCTTCGCTCTTGCCTGGATTATGGACCAGACCGCAGAAGAAAGATCCCATGGTGTCACTGTGGATATCTGTGCCACTGATTTTGAAACGGAAAGGACTAGATTCACAGCGATCGATGCCCCTGGACACAAGGATTTTGTTCCCCAGATGATTGGGGGTGTTTCGCAGGCAGACTTTGCCTTGTTGGTGGTTGACTCTATCACAGGAGAGTTTGAAGCAGGCTTTGCTGTTGATGGCCAAACCAAAGAACATACAATCCTTGCCAAGAACCTCGGGATAGAAAAGATCTGCGTCGCGGTCAACAAGATGGATAAAGAAAACTGGGACGAGAACAGGTTCAACTCGATCAAATCTCAGTTAACAGAATACTTGTCTAGTGAGGACGTGGGCTTCAGCCCTGAACAAATTGATTTTGTGCCGATTTCAGGATTAACAGGCGAAAACGTTGTGAAGAGAGACTCGAGTATCAAGGAATTTGAATGGTACAACGGTCCTACTTTGGGCGGTTACTTGGAGACAATAAAATTATCTAGTAACATCGATGCCGATTCTGTTTCGCAACTTTTGGAAGAGGACTTTTTCTTATCCGTGCATGATGTCCACAAGGACAAAGGGGAGATCAAAGTAAGTGGCAAGATCAGTTCCGGTGTTATTCAAGTTGGTGAAACTATTGTTTCAGCCCCCAGTGATGTTGCCTTGCAAATAAACGGGTTGAAATCTGCCGGAAAGAGCGTCGATTTTGCAGTTAGAGGTGAGTTGGTTGAATTAGCATTCAAGGCTAGTCAATTGGACAATGATACGGCTGAAGTGTTCAGGATTGGTGACTTGGTTTCCAAAGTTGGGTCTCCAGCAAAATCAGCAAAGAAAATTACCATTGCTTTGCACTTATTCAACATGACGAAACCTTTGTTGGTAGGCTCTCCATTTGTGTTGTTCAGAAACAACAGTCAGGTTCCGGCCAGAATTACAAAGCTTATTGAAGTTACCAGTGGTAAGAAGAAGAAAAAGTTGCTTCACCTTGTCTCCAAGCAAAATGCGATTGTCGAAGTCGAAGTGGATGGCAATCCGCTTCCATTGACCAAATACGAAGACAACAGAGTGCTCGGAAGAGTTGTTATTAGAAAGGAAGGTGTTACGATTGGTGCTGGTACTGTTGTGGACTTTGAGTCGTGAAAAATTAATATACATAATAAATGGCCCTGTTTAGAACGAGATGTAATCCACCAAGAGGAGTAGTATCCCCAAAACTATTCCAAGAGTGACCAACATGTTGGCGCCCCGTTTGTTGCGCGTCGTAGCCTTGTTCAAAGTCTTGTTCCCCATCTTGACGTCTATCTCCACTTGAGAATGGTGGTCCAACAAATTGTTGATTTGGTCTCCCTGGGACTCCAACTGAAAAGTCAATTCTGTTTGTAAGTTCATCACATCCACCATGGAAGTATGCAATTTTTCCACCGAGTTCAACTGCTCCACCTTGGCCTTGAGCAACTCCTTGTTTTCCTCTTCGAGTTCCTGGATCTGTTCCTGACTTAACTCCTGTAAGAACTCCTGGTCCTGCTGTGTGTCGTAGGATTCCAGGAAACGTGGCAAGCTGAGATCGGCGTCCTCCTCGATATTCTGGAAGTTCAACAGCCTGAGCTGCCTCTCACGCTCTCTGCGTTTCTTCTGCAAGGCTCCAAAGTGGTTGCTCACGTAGTTGAGGTCGTTGTTCAACTCTCTCAATACTTGCATTCTATGGGTTCCCACGGTACTCATGAAGAGTTCAATGTCGGTAGGCTCGTCGTCTCCTAGAAAGCCTCCCAACCACCCCAGGTGCTTCTTGGGAACCGCCTGTTGCCGCTTGGTTTCGTATGTCTGGAGAAACTTCAACTTTTCGTACAACTTCTGGATGTTCACGTTACAACTATTATCGATCTGGGCCTTGTTGGCTTCCGACATCTTGGGCTGTCCCGAAAACACATCGTCTGTGGCCAAGTAGCTGGGCTTGATCTCGTTGATGAGCTGGTCAAACCGCACCAACTCTCGTCTGAACTCGGTGGTCTCTTTATTGAACGTGTCTTTTACTATGAATGGATTGGGTCTGGTTTGTGAATTGGTTTTGGCGTGACCGTCCTCTCTGGGTAGCGAGAGCTCCTGCTGGACGATTGCCACACATTGTGAGAAGAGAGGCGTCAAGTCTGACATGCTGTTGTGAACGGTGATTTGGATGATTAGTTGATTTACGTGAGTGCGTGAATGATGGAACATCAAATGGGTCAGGATCTGGAGATACAAATCCGATATACAATGTGCAACAGCGAACTACACTGGTGGGGGCGATCTAGGGAAGATAGGATCGCTCTGGTACCACTCTTGACAAGAGCCCCAATTCCTACTGGCTTTGCTCAAATATATTGAGACCAAATGTTACTTAAGCTGCCTACCACAGATCCATAGGATTTCGACACATTGGGGATTTCGAGCGAGATGGGACCCTTTTCCTGAAATATTTCGGGTGTACCTTACCCTTCCTCTGCCTACCTATCCCGTTAAATAGTCGATACAGGTAGTAAACTCGATCTGGTCCGGACTTTCGGCCTCCACAGAAGTGGAGTCGTACAACACATTCCACCGACCCACCAACTTCTTCCCACTGACATTTTGCACCTCGTAATTGTACTCTCTTCTCTCCTCGGGCGAACTCCTCACGTACCGGACGTACTCGGGCATTCCAGCAGCATAGCTATTCACAGCCACTATCACGGTGGACGGAGAGATCAAGTTCTTAGTCTCTAGAACACGCAAATCCGGAATATACAACTCTTTCGCGTGGTCCAAGAATATGAAGTTGGGTGCAATGTACGAGATATAGTCGAGCTGGTCCTCCGCTGCAACCAAGGAGGCCGCAGCTCGTCCTTGCACTATATCGATTCTGGTGTCCAACCCCGCCAAGTTTACAAGTTTCCGGGCAATCTCCACAAACTCCGGCTTCACCTCAAAGGAATAGTACTGCGACAGAACGTCCGACGTCAAGTAGTGGGTGAAAAATATCGCCAGGTATCCGACGTAGCTGCCTAGCTCGAACAATACCTTGGGAGCACGGGAGGAAAAGTGGCTGGGGAGGTTCTCCAAGATCAATTGGCCCTTGTGGGGCCCTAATATTTGCAACGGATGTTGGGTCTGGGAGAAATGCTCGATTGTCTGTAGCACCTTAGCAGGATTGCCCCGCAATTGTTCCAAATCCTGGGAAGGAAGCCCAAAGATATAGTCCACGAGGGCCTGTTCTGGATTGCTTGCAAGTTCTTTGGTCATGATTTAGCAGTGTGTCTGTTTAGACGTCTGTGACCAGAAAATTCACCTGTTTATGTACTCCGCAGAACATCATCTGATGCACTATAATGTGGGGGTACTCCAGATCCGGACAGGTCTGGAGCGATGCGAACCACGGACTCCCACACATACAAGAGGGTCTCCCAAAGCCGGGAAAGTGTCATATGGCCCCGTGACACATTGTATGAATACAGCTGGGTTAGTGGACATGCCCGAAAACACCAGTACCATGTCAATTGCCCACAAATGAGTCTGAATCTCCCGAATCTCCCGGAAGGCTAAATGTGTGATTCACTGAGGTAGTGGGATCAGTGCGAGTGTGCAAGCTTGGTACGGGATTGGACGTCGTATGGATGGCTTGTATGGATGGCTTGTATGGATGGCTTCTGGTATCGGATGGCTTCTGGTATCGGATGGAAAGTCTCTGGTAGATTGTGGTAGCTTCGTAAAAGGGCGAAACGTTATCCTTGTAGCGACTTCGTTGCCTAGTAGTATTGTGCCCTGTTTGCTCCCCGATAGTCTTCTATTGCTGGACCCTAATAATCACCAACGAAGCCTTGATCGGCTCTAAGGCAACTGTGTGGTCACACCAGGTCTCATCCATTCTTTTCTCTCGCAAACTCCACCTCTTGTCAATTTTCTCAGCTTCCATCTGCTTCCATTTGCAGTCATAGACATCGCGTTTTGACAGTGCGATACTCATCTCATCTCATCATGACAGAAGCTCCTACACCAGACCTGGTCAAGGCTCGCCTTGAACGGCTCCGGGCACTCAAGGAGAAACGCAAGGCTGTGTCCAAAGCCAACAAGCAGGAGCTCTATCAAGACAGCCGTAACCAGCGCATTCAGGCCATCAAAAAGAACTCCACCTCCGATGACGCTGTTCCTGACAAGTCCGCCAGAGAAAAGAACTTGGAGTATACCCTAGAAGACTGTGAGAAGTGGGAAACCAAAAAGAGTGCTCGAAAGCTGGCGGGCCTGCTGGGAGAGTACCAAAACTTCAACCATTTGGCTCTGCAGTCTTACAACAAGGCCATCAAACAGTTGCAAGTGGACTCCGAGGATTATAAGAAGAAGGCCCAACAGACAGCTGGATCCAAGGAGATCGACTTTTCCAACAAACCAGACAGCACCACCATCGATCAGATGGCAAATAGCATTGCTGAAGCCAATATGGAAAGACGCAAGAAGAGAAGGCGAAACGAAGACAACGCATCCAGCTACATCAACGAAAAGAATAGACAGTTCAACATGAAGTTGGACAGAGACTACAAGTAGCACACCAGACCACAAGCTAGCGCCGAGATCTTTCAAAGCTTATCGAGTCAACTCCCAAGCTACAGTCTTGATACCTTCCAGGACAATCCAACTTTGCCAAAACTTCCGACGCTCCAGCTCATCCGACACTCCCGACCACTACCACGCCTATCGCTTCAAGAAAAAAGTTATTCGTATATTGGAGGCCCCTCGTCTATCCGACACTATCTTGTATCCATGTGCGGATTTGTACACAATGCCTCCTATCAACACCAAATGAAAGTCCCCATTACAACGTCATGATCAACAGAGAACAGATAAGGGGGTTCCCTTTCTGGCAGATCGCCATTATTTGTCTCATCTACTTGTCTGAACCGGTCACATTCTCGTCGTTCTTCCCGTATGTCTACTTCATGATTCGAGACTTTGACGTATCAGACCGCGAAGCGAACATCTCTCGGTTCTCCGGGTTGTTGGTCTCGGCATTCGCCTTTTGCCAGTTCATGATCAGTGTCCGATGGGGAAGAGCTGCTGATATTTACGGACGAAAGATCGTTGTCCTCGTGGGATTAGCTAGTTCGGCGCTCTCCGTGTTTGGGTTTGGATTCTCGAAAAACTTCTGGTTTGCACTATTGACCAGGTGTATCATGGGAACAGCAAATGGGAACGTCCCAGTTATCAGAACAATGGTAGGCGAAATTGTCACTGACCGCAAACATCAGGGAATTGCATTTTCCATGTTGCCTGTGATCTGGAGCATAGGATCTACAATCGGTCCAATGATTGGTGGCTCCAAATACTTGACCAGACCCCATGACTTCATAATGGGTCCTTTTGACATTCACAGTTCCAGCTTTTATGACAAATTTACTTGGAAGTTTCCCTACGCCATGTCGAATATTATTGTGGCGGGCATGACTGTCTTGAACTTTGTCTGTGCAGCTCTATTTTTGGAAGAAACACACGGCGACTTGAAACATAAAAGAGATATCGGAGTTGAACTAGGTGACAAAATTTTGTCCCGGCTAGGTTTGAACGTACCTCTCAGGCCGTGGCACAAATCGAATACTATGGTGGAAAATAGCACAGAAGACTCGGAAGAGTCAGCATTGCTCGGCTCGGATCAAATTCAAATATTAACGAAGCAGACTGTAGATTCTGTGATCCGAAGATACTCTACTGCTGAAGATCCACTTTCTCCTCAGTCAACAAATGAGCCTCTAGAGATTTCCCATGTTAACGCCTGGACGCCTACAGTTATCCAAGCAGTGGGTGCAAATTTTTTCACTGCTTTTCATGCCATTATATACGCCGAATTTACGCCTGTGTTACTAGCAGCGACATTTCTGCCAGAAGAAATCAGATTTCCATGGAAAATTACTGGTGGATTCGGGTATCGGACTTCTGAAATCGGACTGTTGTTTTCTGCAGCAGGAATTGCCGGTTTTCTCTCTGTGGTTCTCATTTTCCCGTATCTTGACCGCAATGTCAAGGCCATTCACAGCTACCGCATAGGGTCTACTGTCTTTCCATTCACCTATTTCATTTTGCCGATATTGATATTCACCAAAAGCGAGTATTGTTCATTATTTCCACCATGGTTTACCAGCGTAGCCATGTACTTATTGGTTGTTGCAAACTCCGTCGCTAAAGCAGTCTCCTTCCCAAATGTCGTCGTTTTGACCCATCGAGCAACGAAGCCTGAGCATCGCTCCTTTGTGAATGGGCAAGCCATTAGTCTCGCTGCATTGGCCAAGTGTATCGCCCCTATAACTTTTGGCTACGTTATGTCATTTGGCGAAAAATACTCCGCAGTCCAATTGTCGTGGTGCTTCCTTTCATTGGTGGCTAGCTTGTGCTGGGTCCAGGCATTTTTCATGGAGGACTCCCACGGATTTGACTGAGGAAAGGGAAGTTGCAATATGAACATTGCAGGTTTCACAGATCCAATTTCTTTATCACAATTTAGAATCGAATAGAGCAGTCACACACCATACTATGCGGTCTCGTTCTCTCTTATGAGACGATCCTCCCTAGTTGAAATGTAGCCTTCGTTGTCTCACTAAAATTTCACTACGCATTAAGTATGCGCTAGTAGTCACCAAGCAGAATCAACGACCACGAGACCCAAGGCCACCAGCACATTCATGAATCATTGACCATTATCCTAGTTACCAATACTGCCCCTCCCTACGGTCGTACCTCCAGCTTTCTCCCCAATCCACCTACTTCGGACCTACTCTCTCAGGGGTTACCCGGATCTCGAGAATTTTTCCACTATCCAAACACTCACCAAGCACTACCCCAGCACTATCACCATTCCACCGAATTCATCCTTGGGTGACAGTGTGAGCAATCTGTCCCAATCTCATCATGGCCCGTGAAGAAGAAGAACGGGAGATCCGTGACGATGTTTCCAATAACAGTTCCGACGAAGAGGGCGACAATGTGCTCGATTCGTCGGAAGAGGATGACGACGACGATGAAGACGAGGAGGCCATGCAGAAGGTCCGTGAAGGCTTCATTGTGGATGATGACGAAGACGATGATGGCATCAAAAAGAGAAAGAAGAAAAAGAGACGGAGAGAGCGGGAACGCTCCAACCAAGGCGAAAACGATGCCTTGGACGAAGACGACTTAGAGCTTTTGCTTGAAAATTCGGGAGCGAAGCCAGCACAGTCTAGTGGAAAGTTCAAGAGACTCAAGAGAGCACGTATAGATGAAGATGAGGATAACGAGCTATCCAGCGGCAAGCAAGTGGGCAGAGACGGCCGTTTGACAGATATGTTCTCTGATGATGACGAGAGATTGGAAGAAGAAGAACAAGTGGAAGGTAACGGGCGTGCCGCTGAGCATGATGGAGAGCGTAACATATTGGACGAATTCGAAGATTTCATAGAAGAAGACGAGTTTTCGGACGAGGACGAACAAGCAAGAAGAGAAAAAATCGAACAGAGACAGAAAGCAAAGAAGAAGGGTCCAAGATTAGATACCTCTAAGTTGTCTAATGTTGATAGAGAGAGCTTGCAACAATTGTTCGAAGTCTTCGGTAACGGACAAGAATACGAGTGGGCCTTGGAAGCACAGGAAATCGAAGATGAGGGAAATGGAGATGCGTTAGAACCCACCTCATTGGACGAAGTGTTCGAGCATGCAGAGTTGAAGGAGCGTATGTTGACAGAAGAGGACAACTTAATCCGTATCATAGATATCCCAGAAAGATATCAGAAATATAGAGCCAACTTGAACTATATCGACTTGAAGGGTGAAGAACTTCAAAACGAAAAGGACTGGGTCGCCAATATATTATTCAAAGAAAAGGAAGACCTTTTCACGGGCTTTTTGGAAGCCCCATTCAAGGAAGCTGTTGGAAAAGTTGTCGAATTTGTTTCTAAGGATTCCTACGAAGTCCCCTTCATTTGGACTCATCGTCGTGACTTCCTTCTCTTTTCTCAAGAAATAACAACTGAAGAAGGAGCAGTTGAAAATGACGTTCATAAGCTACTCTATGAAGACGATTTGTGGAGAATTGTTCAGCTTGATGTTGAATACCATTCCTTATATGAACTGAGATTGAATACTGAAAAGTTGATTGAGTTGTTAAACTTAGATGATGACTTAGTGAAGGACATTAAAACCTTGGACACCATGGTGGCAGTTCAGGATTTACACGACTATATACAATTCACATACTCGTCGGAAATCAGAGAGCTCGCAAAAAAGATTCAAGAAAGCTCAGAAGAGTCTAATTCAGAAAACCAGGATGGTCCTGATTTGTCCAAATTTGGGAAGAAGCATTCGAAGTATGCATTATTTGAAAGAATCAGAGACAACATTTTATACGATGCAGTTAAAGCGTTCGGTATCACAGCCAAGGAGTTTGGTGAAAATGTGCAAGACCAATCATCAAAACAATTCGAAGTGCCTTACAGGATCCATGCGACAGATGATTCTTTGGAATCTCCAGATGATTTAATTGAAAGGTTGACTGAGGATGAGGAAATTATATTCAAAGATGAAAAAAGCGCTCGTGATGCTGTCAGAAAGACTTTTGCCGAAGAAATCTTCCATAATCCAAAAATAAGGCATGAAGTGAGATCCACCTACAGGGCCTACGCCTCTATCAGTGTCACGTTGACTGACAAGGGAAGAACTACCATCCACAATCACAGTCCTTATGCCGATATCAAGTACGCTGCCAACCTCTCCCCTGCAGACTTGGTTAAAAGGCCTGATGTATTACTTCGTATGTTGGAAGCAGAAGCTGCAGGCTTGGCAGTTATCAAAGTGGACACCAAAGACTACTCTAGCTGGTTCCAAGCTATTTTTAACTGTTTGAAGTCGGATGGTACTTCTGAGATTTCCGACAAGTGGAATAAAGAGAGAGAGTTGGTTTTGACGTCGGCCTTCAAAAAGTTGACCGCTATGATCTCTTTGAACACCAAGGAAGACTTGCGTCGTGAATGTGAACGGTTGATCGCTGGTGAGGTGCGTAGAAGGTTCTTGAACAAGTTGGACCAAGCACCCTTCACTCCTTTTGGTTTTGATAAGGGAACAAAGCCCAATGTTCTTGCTTTGACATTTGGCAAAGGTGATTTCGACAGTGCTGTTGTGGGTGTGTTCTTGAAGGAATCTGGAAAGATTGATGAGTACTTCAAATCCGAAAATACCCCAGCCAGCAACCGGGAAAGTGAGGAGAAATTCCTTGGTCAATTGAAGGAGTTCTTCGATAAGAATTTGGATTACACCAAGCCGGATGTCATTGTGGTTGGAGGATTCAACGCCACTTCCAAGAGATTATTCGATGCAGTCAAGAAATTCGTGGAAGAAAATGCCATTACTGCCAATGTGGATGACTTGCCAAATGTTACGAATGCTCCATTAATCAACGTGATATGGGGTCAAGATGAAGCTGCAAGATTGTATCAGAATTCAGAAAGAGCAACTGCAGAATTTGCTGACAAGTCAACCTTGGCCAAGTATGCTATAGGATTGGCTAGATATGTTCAGAATCCACTTTTGGAATATGTCTCTTTGGGAGATGATATCTTATCTTTGAGCTTTTATGAGCATCAAAAATTAATTCCCTCTGATTTGGTGAAGGAATCGATCGAGTCTGTATTCGTTGATATTGTCAATATGGTAGGTGTTGACATCAATGAAGCAGTTCGTGAACCATATATTGCTCAACTCTTGCCGTACATTTCAGGATTAGGTCCAAGAAAGGCTTCTGGTTTGATCAGAAATATAACTTCTAAGCTCGGCTCCAACCTTGCAAACAGAAGTGATTTGATTGAAAATGAGCTTTCAACTGCGAATATCTTCATCAATTGTTCTTCATTCTTGAACATTCCATTTGATGAGGCATCTGCCGCGAGAGACTCATCTGTCGAATTATTGGATGCTACTAGAATTCATCCAGAAGATTATGACTTGGCAAGAAAGATGGCAGCAGATGCACTTGACTTGGATGAGGAAGATGTTGCGCATGTTGAAGAACAGGGTGGTATCATCTATCAATTAATGCAAGAAGGTGTTAACAAGGTGGATGAGTTGAATCTTATTGCGTATGGTAAGGAATTGGAATCGAAATTCCAGAAGAAAAAGTATGCAACTTTGCAAATCATCAAAGAAGAACTTGTCAATAACTTTGAAGAATTAAGAAGATCTTTCCATATTTTGGACAGTGCAGAGGTGTTCCAAATGTTGACTGGTGAAACTCCAGAAACGCTTACAAGAAATACTGTGGTTCCCGTGACAGTCACCAAAGTTGGAAAGAATTACAGAGACCCTAATGCTAGGATTAGATTCGCCAGAGTGACTACGGCATCGTTAATTCAAGGCAGCGTTGAAGAGCAGAACATTCCCGCTGATATGGATCTTGATCAGGGCCAAGTTGTTCAGGCTGTGGTTCTAGAGATTTTCTACGATTCCTTTGGTGCTACATTCAGTATGTTGGAGGAAGACCTCAAGCGTGCTAATACTCCCAAGTTCGATAAGGAGCCTGGAAAGTGGAATTTCGAAGCTGAGGAAGCTGACTTAAAGAAGGAGGCTGCTAAGGAAAGGGCCAAGCTTGCTAAGACCAGAAACATTCAACATCCATTGTACCATAACTTCAACTACAAGCAGGCAGAAGAATTTTTGGCGCCCCAGTCAATGGGAGACTGTGTCATTCGTCCATCTTCGAAGGGACCTAATTTTTTGACCATAACATGGAAGGTGGCCAACAACTTATTCCAGCACCTTTTAGTTGAAGAAAACACTACTGGTGCGATCAAAGAATATATTGTGGACCACAAGAGATACTCTGACTTGGATCAATTGATTTTCCAGCATATTCAGTCCATTGCCAAGAAGGTTGACGAAATGGTCCGCAATCCTAAATTCAGAGAAGGTGCCTTGGCTGAGGTCAACGAGTGGTTGGAATCGTATACCAAGGCCAATCCAAAGAACAGTGCTTACGTGTTCTGTTTTGATCACAAGATGCCAGGTAGCTTCTTGTTGTTGTTCAAGGTTAATGTCAACACTCCCATCAGCACATGGCACGTTCGTACGGAGGTTGACGGCTATACCTTAAAGGGATTCTCCTATCCTAACATGCTTCGTTTGTGTAACGGATTCAAGCAGACTTTCAAGTCGTACGTGTCGAGTTCGAGATCCAGACCTGCCCAGCGTCCACAATCCAGCTATGACGGCTACGGGTACTAACCTTCTATCCTGTATTTTAAATAAAACTGTATAATTCAACAACCAACAGCAAGAAACCATTCGAGTAGACTTTGTTAGATCTTCAAGCGCGCCTCGTACCGCGATACCTCTCCGTCTGCAAGAATATTGGAACTCTTCATAAAAAACACTAAGTCCTGCGGGCTATTCTCAATTTGGATCTGAAACTGTCCCCATCAACGTAGCATCCCATAAGCCACCTGTCTCCACCATTGGAATCGGAAAATTCTTGTCTTGAATGTAACACTCTACGGTTGTCAAAAACAACACAGGTTCCTTCCTCCAACTTGATCTGTAGTTGATTCTGTGGATCGTTGATAAAATCTTCAAACAATTGAAATCCCCTGATAAACTCCTTGAATAGATGGCTGTACGAGTTTTCGCCAAAGGACGTAGTCAATACGTTCAGTGATTTGGAGGAAACGGTGTTGTTATTTCTGGTGATGCCTAATTCGAAGGGACCTTGGAATGGAGGAGAGTAGTTGACTTCTTTAATGTATGGATACCTTGAGGTTCTGTCAATAATGCCGTCTGTTTCGACGATCAACGGCCTCTGGAAATAATAGTGCTCGTTGGCGTTGTCATAATGGAAAGTTAATGGGACTTCTTTCAAAGCGTTGTATGCTTGTGGATCCTTCTCTCTGACATATGTGGCAGCAAGAAAACTGTCGCAGAATATATTCTCTCCACCTAGAGTTGAGTTTTTGATGGAGTGGAGAAATTGTAAGCCGGGAGGTGACTCGTAATAGAGCAAATCCATATGCAACGGCAAAAAGCTGTTTGTGTAGGCGATGTTCGTGGCGTCCTTCTTATTCTTGACGTCAAACAAAGTTCCGTAAAACGTCTTTTTGATGTATCCAAATTTGTTAGCAATATCCGAGATAGGCCACTCGCTGCTATTTCCCTCAGACATATCTGTAAGCTTTGGTTCTGGTACATTGTTGATGAAAGCCAACCCAAGGTCGTTTAGCTGGTTCACAACACTGTTAAAGTCTTTCGAATTCTGCATATACTGTGGATAGTCGACATTGATCGCAGGAAACTTCTTGCTAATGGTTGCGTGGTCCCAGAAATTTCTGCTAGATTCAAAATACTTGTCACGCCGACGGCTCGTCACGTCAGAGTATTTTTCAAGAAAGCTATGGGGATATTCGGATTTATGGATCTTGCCCTGCTGGTTCCATTCAATCACGAGAGCCTGCTCGTTATTGGCATTGGTGATGATTTGTGGAGGTGAGTTGAGCAGTAATCCTCTGGAGATCTCGCCCGTGGTAAAGAGCTTCTGCTGAGAGTGAACATCCACCGATTCTGGCGATTGACAGGCATCTCTAAGGAAAACCGTGCTGAACTCAAGAGTGGTATCTTTGTTCAAGACGACAGACACAAAATCATTGGAGTACTTTCCCACAGCTAAGGACGAATTGAATCTTGTGAACACACGTAGCATTGTGCAATTCTGTATGGTGGATTGTTCAAACAGTAGTACTGATGTCGAAATATATACCCCGGACTTTTCGGTATAGGCCGAGGAAAAAGCCTGGCTTGTATGCAGAACTTTGAAAATTATGGGGTGATCCACCAACAGCTGATCCCGGACAGATCAGCCTTGAGCTTTTCGGAGATTAGCCGGCTCTATCTGCTTGTCGGTGTGTACGGACATCTACTGATTGAAGGTCAGATAATTTTATTATTATGTGAATGGGGATAAATCTCCTGATGTGCTGGAGTGGGTCATCCAGGAGGACACATCAAAGACCCGTCAAGAACTCGTTCTTGTCATACCACGCATCCAAGTCCTTATAGAGGAATGAATGCTTATCCACCGCAATACGGTTGTGGTTGTGGAGAATATAGTGTCTGCCTTCTTCATCCAAAAAAAAGGTTGTGTCTGGAAATTTCACTGTGAACCGGTCCACCGACAACGAATAGTCTTCATACCCGGGAACGGCAGCCGATACGACGAGTGGTGCTAGCAAGAACAAGGTTCCTTTCATGGTTGTGCTGTTGAAAGAGAAGATGGGATCAGTTATATTGTCAATTACATTCACCCCTTTTCTTACGAATCCAGTATAAATTCATGTGCTGCTATCATATACAGGAAAATGTGGAGAAAGCGAGACACTGAGGAAATCCGTCGTGCATTACAAAGTACACACGAGGGCTGCGCTCATAATCGAAATCCCACACGGTTGGAGCGGAGAAGAGTTAATGGAGTTTCCCAGTGCACATGGAGTTGTGTGATAGGATTCGAGTAGAAATACGAGAAATGGGGAAGCGGGGATTACGAGCTTGTCCCTTTGAAAACAGCCGTACCAACATAAGTAAAGCTTTGGGATTTTTTTTCTCGCTTCACTATACATGGTCTCACTTATTTCACTCATAGTTACATGGATAACTTGTTAGTTTGGCATTTTCATGGTTTGAAATTTTCTCACTTTTAGCAAAATTTCCAAAAAATCTAATTACAGAAAAAGCTAAAATCGCACTGAACAAACAAAAAGTAGCCGTATTATCTACAAAATACCAAGAATGTCACCAAGATCCTCTGATTACATCAGAGTCTCCTCAAAATCCGATTTTGAGCTATTGTTGACTTACAAACAACACGATCTATACAAAGATTCTTCGGCTTCTCACAGGAATTGGGTACTCTGGCCGAGTTGGTCTAAGGCGCCAGGGTAAGGTCCTGGTCTCTTCGGAGGCGCGAGTTCGAATCTCGCGGGTATCATCACACCAGCAATTCCCTCAAAAACCTATTTTCCTTTCTTTTTTGTTTCCGATAGCTAGGTGCTTGGCCCTGTAGTCACTATCCTCACGACTGTTCTTGTCATGACAACTACAGTGGGTCTTATTGTGCATATTCCATTTGTCGTAGTCTACTGCTAGAAAACTATGCGCAACGCCAACAATTTTATTAATTGCTTCGGTCACATTGAGCTACCTGCGTTTATCCACATAGCACTCAGGAATCCATCTGTATGCCGTAGGAAGATCTTCTTTCTTCTCCCAAGTCGTTGCTTCAACTCGTCGCCCTGCGCAGTGGATGCAAAGTGCATTTTATTCTTTTCGCACGCATCCACCAGAACGCGTGTCGCTCTTCAAGTTCAAAACAACATCTTAGACGCTAACAGCGAGCGCTACAATTGCCTTGAATAACAGGTTTCCGTGGCGATTGCAATCAACACAGTCAGTGCTAGCACCAGCTGGAGTCAACCGCCACCAACTTTATTCCGCAGTGGATCCCGCCCTGTTCAGATCATCCTCTCCGTTATAAACAACCGGCTAACAAACTTACAATGGAGTCCAAACCCTCGGTGAACATCGCCAACATCAAGAAGCGGTTACAAATGGGTAACTCGCGGCTTCCGTTACAGGAAACCAGCGGTAATATCCCGTCTCCGGTGTTGAAGAAATCGAAGCTCAACAATGCCAACGCCAAACCATCAGCCCAGCTCAACGAAAATGGCGAACTCCTCCATCACAACATCAACCACGAGAACTACCTTAACCACTCCGTCAGCTTAGCAACCACGGCAAAGCCCAATTTGTCCAATGTTCACCCTCAACGACAACAACCAGCGCGTTCTCATCCGCAGAAGACAACCGTGAAGGTGGAGACGGCTCAGTCAAAGAATACCGGCCGTCTTGCAGGTGAGGAGCTTTACAATTGGCAACAGTCATGGAGAAAGATCATGAAAGAGTCCACTGTTTATTTCGAAGGCGTGACAGAGTACAATCCCATACAACTTGCAGAATATAAAAAGGCGTCCAGATACTTGAAACAAGTGGGTTGCGAAATCACTCCATTCTATGACAACGATGTTACCATCATCGTCTCTAGGCGAGCTTACAACCCCAATAAAGTCTATTCTTCCAATGATATCTTCTCCAATGTGTCTAGCCTCAAGATCAAAGTATGGGACTATGAGAAGGTGTTCAGATTTCTTAAAAACTTAGGAATTAACATGAATGTGAACGATGAAAATTTGATGAATAATAACGTGTCAGCAATCAATGCTCCAAGTAACGCAGCGACCGAAGCAAAATCCAAGCATAAAGATAACTTGTACAACCTTTTGAAAGAGGAAAAGATTTACGGTACCAATGATAGAGATCCAAACGCCAGACGCGACGATTTACATTATTTGGATAAAAACTATTTGTATGTCTATGACATTTCCCAAAAGGTTAGACCCATTGCAATTAGAGAGTGGCATGATGACAACTACCCAATCTTGAACTTAACATTAGATGGTAAGTGTCCATTTATCTTTGATAACACCGAAAATAGCAACAGCGAACGTAAGAGATTGAGACGATTACAAAAGTTTGAAGTTACAAAAGAGTATAGAAGCATGCTCAAGCGAGCTACACAGGAAATAATAAGCAACATAAAGAATGGTGCCAGCATTCATGCTTCCAGATTCGCGGAGACCAGCACTAGCACCGATAAAATAGGCGAAGATGAAGTGACCATTGAGGAAGACTCGTCTAGCTCTAAAAAAGTGAGCAAACCAGAAGAGAAAGCGGGCGAAACACCTAGCGAAGCAGTGGACCAGGAGAAGCAAGCATTTGAAGAAACATTCTACGGCGAGTCCGAGGAAACAAATGCAGCCGAAATAGAAGGTACACATGAAATTATGAAGGAAGACGAGGATGAAGTGGCAGACGAGTCAAGACCTTTGAGATACCACTTCAAGCATCCCAGCATGCCCAGCTTGGCCAGAAACTCATCATGTGTACAACTGGCTTCAAATACGAAATTCTATGATGTTATTGCTTCCGGATACAATGGGGCCTCGAACGCTATGAGCGTTTCAGTTGATACCTCACTTAATAGTAATGCAGCAAGAGGTAATGGACTCGGTCCCATGGTCTCACAAGTACCTTCAAGAAATCTCAATAACTTGAACCGCAGAATATTTATCAAGAAGAAGAAGCAAGAATCTAACCAGTCTTTCAACGAAAGAAGCAGGGAAGAAAAAGAGTTAGTACCAGGATATTGTGAAAACTGTCGGGTGAAGTACGATCACTTTGACGACCACATCACATCCAATAGACACAGAAACTTTGCATGTGACGACCGCAACTTTAAAGACATTGATAAGTTGGCGAAGGTTCTTCACGAGAAGAGATCCCTGGGCTACGTCACCTCGAATGGAGACTACACATATTCATGATCTATCAATTGCCCAACACGTTATGTTTAACAATTAATTAGCTCTAGCATCTATATATTAGCATTTCCTAAAATGTACACTAATTTGAACGAACAGGCAGCTCAATTACAAGCTTTTACAAGTCTTGACAAGCAAGGGAATTGTCCACCAAGAGAAAGACTCATTTGAAATAAGCGTTCTGGTAAGAACTCGCGCGCTACCAAACAAACATATACCAGAAGTCGCATATCGCATGAATGCGACCACTACAAGAAATTGGTATCACGATGTTTTCCACCACTACAGCGAGGAACACAGTTTCCAGATGCTGTATTGGCTTGCAAAAGCGTCTGTATTCGGATTTTCTTAAAAACCTTCCTCGAGTTGGTGGCGGAATCTCAAAGTTCGGAAAGAATTCGCCAGTGCTGAAAAATCTGACTTTGGGTAGAGATGCAACAAGCGAAGCTGTTGATATACCGAGGCAGCAGCAGCCTCCACGCAGAAGCCTGGTATCGCAGCAGGAACAAGCAAAGGTCAATAGGTTTGCACAAAAGTACTCTGCCAAACCAAACATTCAGAAATCCAAACCGGTCAACCCCAGTGCTAAATACGAAGAGATCAGAAAGTCGCTAAGGGAGAAACAAGCTCAGCAGAAAGGTACACAGAAAGGTTCGGACTTGCCTAAGAAACAGCTCACAAAGAAGAAGAAGACAAAGACGTCTATGGGGCCCGTCATCAAAATCAACTTGCCTCCATTCATCACTGTTTCCAATCTCGCAACAATAATGAACATTCCTATTTCTGAGGTGATGAAGAAATTGGAGAATTTTGGGTTTGAAGATGCCCGTCATAATTATATTCTAGACAAAGAGAATGCTACCTTGATTGCCGACGAGTTCAATTTTGAGGTGAACATTTCTGAAGCTTACGATGAGGATATATTTCCTGTTCCCGTCAAACCTGAACTTTTGAAAGAAAGACCTCCTATTGTTACGATAATGGGCCACGTTGACCACGGAAAGACTACCATCTTAGATTTCCTTCGTAAATCCAGCATCGTCGATAAAGAATTCGGAGGAATCACTCAACATATCGGTGCATTTTCGGTTGTGACACCGGTGTCAAATAAAAAAATCACATTCCTCGACACTCCAGGACATGCAGCATTCTTGAAGATGAGGGAAAGAGGGGCCATGATCACCGACATTGTCGTGTTGGTGGTGGCAGGAGACGACTCGATCATGCCTCAAACCATAGAAGCAATTAAACATACCAAGAAATCCGGAGTTCCCATGATTGTGGCAATAAACAAGTGTGACAAACACGGAGTTGATGTCGATAAGGTCTTGAGGGACTTGTATGCCCAAGAAATCGATATTGAAGACTACGGTGGAGAGGTTCAAACGGTAAAGGTCTCGGGCAAAACTGGATTGAACATGGACAAATTGGAGGAAGCCATCATAACTTTGAGTGAAATGAACGAATTTAAGGCCGAACAAAACAATATCCAGTCCGAAGGGTGGATCATAGAATCTTCCATTGAGAAGGGGTTAGGAAACAAGACAAATTTGTTGGTGACTAGAGGCACTGTCAAGGTGGGAGACTTTTTATTGGCAGGAACGACATACTGTAAGGTCAAAGGTATTAAAGATGAAAATGGAAAGGCTGTGAAGTCCGCCGGTCCGTCGACGCCTGTACAAATTTGGGGATGGAAGGACTTACCAGGAAGTGGAGACCAAGTATTGCAAGTGAAAAATGAGCCGACAGCCAAAAAGATCATAGCCAACAGAATCTCTAGAAATAAGGAGGTCATGATGGGTAAGGATATTGAAGAGATTAACAGAAAGAGACAGGAAGAAATCAACGAAATCAAGTTGAAGGAGAAATTGAACGAGATCAAGTTGATGGGTCTTGACGAAGATGTGATGGCCAACGAAGCCGAGAAAAAGGCACACGAGGTCAAATACCTCATTCGTTCGGATGTCCATGGATCGGCTGAAGCCATCAAGGACAGTATCAACGAACTTGGAAACGAAGAGGTCAAATCGGTGGTGATTAATGCCGAGGCCTTCTTGCCTACCGATTCCGATATTGCTTTGGCCAAGACCTTGGATGCAAAAATCTTGTGTTTCAACATCAAGGTGCCTAAGCCGATAACCATGAAGGCAGACAAGGAAGGGGTAGAGATCAAGGAGTATAATGTAATTTACCGGTTGATAGAACATGTGACCACCGAGTTGACCAGCCACTTGAAACCAAGAATCGAGATCAAGACAGTGGGAGAGGTTGAAATTAAAGACGTATTCGTTGTGACAATTAAAAAGTCCAAGGTCAAGATTGCTGGAGGAAAAGTGACAAATGGAACAATTAAGAAGTCGTCCAAGATCAGAGTTCTCCGAGGAGAGGAGAAAGTTTACAACGGAACGCTTGGCTCATTGAAGTATATCAAGGATGATGTTTCAGAAGTGAGAAAGGGTAAGGACTGTGGACTTTCGTTCGACAACTGGGATGGGTTTGAGATCGGAGACCGCATTGAGGTTGTAGAGGAAATAGAGCATGAGAGGTTCTTGTAAATAGTGTACATAGATAAAGAGATAGAGACGTAAGAGCATAATTAGGAAAGGTGCACTTTCGGCGTCACAACCGCTTATACTATCATGTTTATGGTTGCAACGCAGATATCTTAACGAGTGCTTACGTGCGACATCTCAGAATACTCATCGCGACAATCTGATATCGCATCACCTTTACTATACCCCACCCACAATGTCATCTCACGACGATTATTCTTCCGATGAAGAGGATGTGTTCGAATCCGGAAAGTCAGATGTGCTCCTTGGTTTTGTCGATGGCGATATAGCTTCTGACTCCGAAGATAATGCTGATGACGTGCCCACCATCGAAGACACGTTCATCGGTGGAAAACCCGTCTGGTTCGAAGGAGGCGCCCGTCCTTCCAGAAAGTCCACTACCTGCGACAACTGTGGAAGCCAGATGGCATTGTTGTTGCAAGCATTTGCTCCGTTGGATGAAAAATTCTACGACAGAGTGATCTATATATTTGCATGCAAGAACACATCGCAATGTTCGAGGAAACGGGGCAGTGTCAAGGCGATCAGGGGTATTGGGAAGCAGCCAGAAAGAGTGGCGCAAATCAAGAAAGAACACGACGATGCTATCCAGAAGCAGCTCGATGACAAGTTAAAATTGGACAACACCAAGAAATTGCACATTGAGATGACCAAGGATCTCTTCAACAACAACAAGGAGGCGTCGAATCCGTTCTCCAACCCGTTCTCCACCCCTTTCGGAGCCAAGCCAGAACCGGCTGCCACAGAAAAGCAGGAATCCAAGCCTGATACGTATGCTAAGGTTGCAGCAAAGAACGCACCATCACCTCCCAAGAAAGAGAAGGCAGACAATGCAGACTGGCCTAGTTACCCAGGGAGCTTTGTCTACGTGGACCAAGAAAAATTCAAGAAGGAGACAGACGACCCAGAGTTGGAAAAGTACAAGCACTTGATCGAGACCGATGCCGAGGGCGAGTCCAAGAAGACAAGAAGAGATTCCACGTCGTCAGTGGGATCTAGCGGAGCTCCGTTGGACCCAGGAGCTTCAAAAATTGGTAACATGCTCGACGATAAATTCTTCGAGACATTCACCAACACCGTCAAGCACAATCCCGGTCAGGTGTTGAGATACCATCTTGACGGAAGACCTTTATTGTACAGTGGAAGGGACGACGTGGCACCAAAGTTCGGTAAGGAGTTGAACATACCCAAGCCAGCATACAACCCGTCGTCGTACCGCCGCTTTGAGCTTCAGCTTATGCCAAAGGCCATCATTGACTTGGAACGTTCCACGGAGGCCACTTTGAAGACTATTTTGGATGGTATGTCTTGGGGAACCATCATTGTGTGCACAGACAAGGAGGACTACATTTCGCCAGAGCTGTTTGAAAATCACGTTGGGTACGTGGAGGAATGGTGCGGTGTACAATGGGAAGATAGTGTCTGAGGTGTTCTAGAAGGATAGAAAGTTACAAGGTCCAAGAAATACGGCCCAATAGCATGGAAGAGCTATGGGGGACAGAATAGCGTGGGATGGTGGTCAGTCGATCCATGAGCTTTCCTGTAATAATATTTAAATTCCCAATCTGACTTTGTAGATGTTGTTCATAATTCAGTTACACTTTTACGTTTCGACATGAAATCGCAGCAACCACATCTGTAGCGTGACACGGTGGAGAAGAAACCAGATCCCCCACAAACAGTCCCAGGTCTATATTTCCATCGTGGCCGGGGATCTGACACTGAGATGGTTCGGGACTCGCTTCTACCTAGTTGGGACAAAGACAGCAAGTGTAGGCGAAATTAGGTTTGAACAATTGACAGCGACGATGGATTTGCACCCACATTTGCCACAACAGCCGCGATGTGGAGGCAAGGTGAAATCGCCGTATCCAACGGATCAGAGGGCCCGAGCAAGATGTGGTGAAGCGAATTTCACCGGTTGGGTCCCTCAAGGGGGCCGGCTTCCGGAGATTGCTATAGTGAGAGGTAGCGCGCGGTTTCGGCTGGGATCACCAATGCGAAGGGAACCAGAACGCTTCGACGTCCTGGGGTCTCCTAGGAACAAACCCCAGTTCCGTGGTAGGAGCAATGGGGTCCCTGCGTTAGCGAGGGAACGTGCCTCGTTGCGGTGGTGTCAAAAAGCAGGTTAATCCCCGAGCCGTCGTCGCAGTGTGTTGCTGCGAACTGGCGGCGGAAAAACCTCGCCCCACCGCAATCCGCCCTGCAGGCCCCTTCGGGAGAAAAGCCTTCCAGAAACCGTCGCAGGCGAGTGGGCGCAGCGCCGCCATCGCCACGGTGGGGCGTACCGCGATCGTTCTAGGCGACATCTGGCGTGGGGCGGAAGACGAGGATGGCGACTGGCGGTGGGCCGACTAACACTGGGGGGACGGCAGACGTACGTGGCGCGGGAACTCGTCGGTGTCGCCCTGTATCGCCCCATGGGCTCTACTGCTTGCGGTCTACGACCCTGAGCCCATTTCCACGAGCACCTGCTATGAACACTGACGCGCGGATGTCCCCCTGCTCGCTAGCAACATTCTCGCACTGTGTCATCCCAGAACTTCACGTCTGAGTTTAATTGTGAGCACTTGCGCACACTACTCCTTCTTGCCTGTATCACGTTAAATCTTCAGACATTTGCTTGTGAAGGAACCTTTATCCACTCCCGGTATAAAGCAGTGGGCCCGTCCGCGATCCGCGATCCCTCCCTCGTCTTCTTTCTGACTACTTCGTGCTTCCTCTTGTGTTCCCTGCTGTGTCGCCCGCCATGTCGCAGAACCTGAGCTCCGATGAGGACTACACCTCCCACATCCAGCTCCCCAACATCGACCAGCATCGTCGGACACACCACAAACCTTCTGGGTCCCGCTCCAACTTGGTCAAAGCCGCCAAAGCCGGTAAGAAGCTCACCGGTCAGAACAAGTCCGTCAGGTTCCCTGATCTGTACACTCCCAGAGATACCATCATCAGCAACGCCTCTACCACCACCACCAACTCGGACTCCGATGTCGAAGACATGGGCGGAGCAGGCGCTCTCGACTCGTCGCTCCCCAGCTTCCAGTTCCGGGCTAGCGAGGTCGGTCACCACGACTCCGACGATTCCGACGACGACTCGTTCCCCCAGACTGAGACCAACACTCGCACCAACGGCTACTCGGCCTACACTACCCATCCCGACAACTTGGACCAGACCGACGACTCCGACGATTCCGACGACGAATCGTCCAAGACATCGGCAAAGAAGTCCAAGGACCCGCAGGACTACGTCCCGGAAACCGACATTGCCGACCAGCACAGGAGTCTGTCGCTCAAGTCCTCCACCTCCAAAGGCTCCAAGGCCGACGACGACAAGCCCAGCGGGCTCAAGAGCATTCTCCGCAAGATAACCTTGGCAGAACACGCCTACACTGAGGGCTACGCTCCTCCAGACGTATCTCCCTCCGACGGGTTCCTTGGGCGTGTCTTGTCCTTAGGGGGCGGTCAGGGCAGCATGAGCGGCGGCGGCTTAGCTCCTGGTGCCTCTCGCCAGACTAAGGAGAAGGAGCTCGACGAGGAGGAACGCATGGGCGAAGAGCCCGGCTCGTTGGAAATGCAACCTTTGGGCATCGAGAACTTGAGCGAAGAAGCAAAGAAGTTGATCTCCGTCCACGTTCCAGAAGCGGCTGCCAGCATGAACAAGTCAAGCCCCCCCTTTGGTAGCCATGAGGAAAGACAGGGCTCTTCAGCAAACTTGCTCAACAACGTCGATCCGCAGAGCGAACCAGAGTCTCCTTCGAGAGCTGACAGCTTCTATGCTCCAAATCCCGATATGTTCCTCCACCGTGGTGGCGCCTCCGAATTCGACCACCAGGACGATTTCCTTCTCGATGAAGATAACGAAAGCACCTACGTGGCTCCTCCTAAACAAGTCCACGCTGGTGTATTGTCTTCTTTATTGAGATTGTACCAGAACCCGCTTGAAGCGAAATCTGCAAGCAGCCTTTCTAGCAGAACAACCGGTGGTACTACCTTAGCCGAAGAGAGCACATTTGCTGATAGCATCGATACTTCGAGACATTCAACCGTGGACTTTGCTAAATTGAAGAGCGGACTCAAAAATGCCCCTAAAATGCTCAGATTGCCAGGACACAAATCCAAACATGCTGCTGTGACCTCTGACCCTGACGACGATATGTCTTTTGACGAAAAAGAACATGGCGAAGGCTCAAATCTTCCCTCGTTCCATAATGCCAAGCCCAAGGCTCCTAAGAAGGAAGGCGGAAACAAGCTGCATTTGAAGAAGCTCAAGCACCAGAAGAGAGTAAACCAGCTCCGTATCACCGTCCATATTGCCGATATTCTCCAAAGACAAAGATTTATCATGAGAATGTGCAGAGCATTGATGTTGTTCGGTGCACCAACTCACAGATTGGAAGAGTATATGATCATGACAAGTAGAGTGTTAGAAATCGACGGTCAGTTCATCTACTTCCCAGGATGTATGATCATATCCTTTGGTGACGTTGCTACGAGAACTTCCGAGGTCCACTTGGTGAGATGTGCTCAGGGAGTTAACTTATCCAAGTTGTCCGATACCCACAGAATATATAAGGGTGTGATTCATGACATAATGGGTGTTGAAGATGCTGCCAGAGAGTTGGAGGAATTGTTGAGAGCAAAGAATTTGTACCCTCCATGGTTATGTGTTTTCATTTACGGTCTTGGTTCTGCTATGGTTTGTCCCTTTGCCTTTGGAGGTGGATGGATCGATGTCCCCATTGCGTTTGGAGTAGGCCTCTGTGTGGGCTACTTGCAGTTCATTGTCTCCTCGATGTCTAATTTGTACTCATCCGTCTTTGAGGTCACTTCATCCATTGTTGTTGCATTTATTGCTCGTGCCATAGGCTCCATTCATGGAGGTAAAATTTTCTGCTTCTCAGCGATCGCACAAGGGTCACTAGCATTGATTTTACCGGGCTACATTATTCTCACGGGTTCGCTAGAGCTCCAGTCGAGAAACTTGGTGGCGGGCTCGGTGAGAATGTTCTATGCCATCATATACTCGTTATTTTTGGGTTTCGGAATCACCTTGGGTGGTGCACTTTACGGCTGGGTCGATAAAAATGGTGTATCTGCAAACAAGTGTTCCGCGAGCCACGGGACCGATGACAAGTGGAGAATCCTCTTTGTCCCTATGTTCTCGTTGAGTCTTGGCTTAATCAACCAAGCACGGTTCCTGCAGCTCCCAGTGATGATTGTCATTTCATCCATTGGATACATTGCCAACTATTTCGCAGGTAAGCACTTTTCTTCGGTGACAGAATTCACTGCCTGTATCGGAGCATTTATTGTGGGCATTTTGGGTAACTTGTATTCCAGAATTGGGAAGGGTATGGCTGTGAGTGCTATTCTTCCAGCTATCTTCGTGCAGGTTCCTTCGGGTATTGCATCTCAAAGTAGTTTGGTGTCTGGTATCCAGGCAGCAGACAAGATTACAAAGAGCAATACCACAGCTGACGCCGGTGATGTCACTGCCAGTGGCTCGTTGAGTTTTGGTGTGACTATGGTGGAGGTTTCTATTGGTATTAGTGTGGGGCTTTTCGCAGCCGCATTGGTGGTGTACCCACTCGGAAAGAAGAGAACAGGTCTTTTCACATTATAGAGAGTGTGGCTTGCGAATGCTTATCTGAGAAACCTTTTTCCAATATTAGATATACTTAGATTAGAAACGTATACATGCATTAGAATTTCTGACATGAACCCGTCCCTGGCGCTACCAAACGCGTCCCCGTCTATAGGTGGTAGTGCGCGCACCACCACTTATCAGTAACGGGAAACACCATTCTAGCTGTGCTTCGAAACAGCCTAGGTAACCTTCGTTCATTACATTAACCGTTGTCTACAAATGTTGCAGCTGAAACAAATTTCCAAGCTCCTTTCGCAGGCACTTACCCCAATCCCGTCCAGCGACAGCCATACCTTGTCCAGCACCACATTAGCAACATCACCGCTTTCGCTATCACTTCTTTCATCTAGTGGCATACCGCTTACCACCGTTCTCAACTCCATATTGCTTACAGAGCTAGAATTGTCTGCTGACAATCTCAGGATATATTCCTTGATAGGGTACAATCACGTTCAGAACGAGTCATGGCATATGGTCCAAGTGGACAAGGAGCTTAAGTTGGTTATACAGCGCTTAAACGTTGATTGCGGGGCTTCTCAGAAGACAGACAGAAACGGAGACGATCTAGATGGTGGACAGTTGAGTGTTATCTTGTTTTATCACGAGCAATTCCCAGATGCCATAGCCAAGCTCAAGTTGGACAATGTGTGTCAGGTATTGAACAAGGGGTTGGAAGGATACAAAGGATAGAATGGGCAAAACAAAAAAAGAAACCTCCAGGTGGAATAACCGTTAAGTAATAGCGAATAGTATGCATACGGTCAAAAACGTGAAGTACAGAATGTAGAGCAACCGCGGTATGCTGAAAAACTACGGGTATCTTGAATAGATGTATTAAACAACATAGAGAACAAAGGATAGAAGAAAGGAAATTAGTAGAATGACGTTAATGTAAATAACTAATGCAGTATAACAAAACAAAAAATAAAAGGTTCGGTAGCGAGATCACTTGGCAATCATCTCAACATCATCATCTTCCTCTTCCTCATCATCGTCGTCTTCGTTATGGTCCTCCATGTCATCCATTAAGCTTTCCTCGTCGAAACTCTCTTCCTCTTCGCTGTCATACCAGAAGTCCTCGTCAACCGGTTCGTGTTCCAAGTCCTTGTTGGTGCCCTTGTGAGCACCGTAGGCAAAGAGCTCAGATTCGGGCATGATGAAGTCCTCTGGAATGTCGGTCTTGGAGCGCTCGACTTCTTGAAGGACCTTCTTTTTGTAGGCGTCAGGGTTCTTCCTCAACTCGACAGAGGCATCGATGTTGGCAGGAGAGGAGACGTTGGGGTCCTCCAAGAGGGACACGATGGATATAAGCACCGATTCGACTGTTTGGGCTGGGGTCCAGGTCTCGCTGTCGGGCTCGTCGGAAGTGGGGTCTCCGCCCTGATGCAAGATGGAAATGCAAAGTCTACCATCACGGTAAACGTTTGGATGATAAATGGCTGGGGTGAAGCGGTAGGTTGGTGGCGAGAAAGGAAAGTCGCCGGGGAATCTCATCTGGCCCTTGAAGTAGCCGCCATGGTACATGGACTCTTTGTTCAACACCATGATGCCGATGTTCCAGAGAAAGATGTTGTCGTCATCCAACTCGATGTGGAAGGAAGGGATGCCCTTCTTGGGGTCGGTGAGGTCCTTAAACTGCCGTTGCAAGATGGCTGCGGCGGACTTGGAGCTCATTTGGATGGAGGTGTTTTTTGTTGATATAGCCGATGTGTGTAAGCGGGTGTTTACCAGGGAAAACGGGAGGGCGACGGACTCAAGAAGGTTAACTGCGGTCCGAGGGTGGCGGTGGAATATGTGTATGGCTCCTGTAGACGGATGGATGGATGCCCTAGGGGGGTGTGGGTATGAGCTGGTAAAATCAGATGTTGTGGTAGGCGAGAGCGGTAGTGGGATTCCTACTTGCTCAGTTAGTAATAGCGGCTGCGGCAACAGTAGTTATGATAACGTAATCCACGGTGTGACGGCGATGCGATGGGCGGTGCCGAGCAGCGGGGAGCGATGGAGCGGGTCGAGTGGGTGCTGGTTGGGGGAAAACTGGAGAGTAACGCAACAATAGAAATGATGTGTGCGTAGATTCCGCGGCAGAGGAGGTGGTGGTTTGTGTTGAGATTCTGGCGGCTCTTTTGTGAATCGAGATTGTGAGGAGTTTCTTTTTTCTGGGGGGAGGAACAAAGAGATGAGCGCGAGCAGCCACCACGACAGGTAGGAGGGGCAGTGAAAACTGTGGACGGGACGTGGGCCCTGGGAAACTGGAGCTAGCTACGAAGGATGAGAATGTCTCGGAAGTGGTCCCAGGATCGTCGCTGGTAGTCTGTGCCCGCCATCCGTTTCAGAAACTCCAGCTCCGGGGTAGTGTGGATCCGGTCGGTGCCACAGCCTCCTGGCGGCGGGTGTGAGCAACGTCTAATTTCCCGCGCGGTGCAGCCCGTTGGCGGTGGCAGATGGCGACGTGAAACGCCCCGGCGGCCGGTGCGCTCGCGGCAAGTCTCGCGGTGGAAAATTGCTTATCGAGACGGTGGCGACGGAACAGCGGCGCCGTGCGTCGGTGGTGCGTGCCTTTTGTACAGTTGGTCATAGATCAGTCATGGCGAGTAGTCACACATTATGTCATCGAGGGCCGATATCGGCACACAGCGGAAGATAGAAAAGGTTATCGAGAAGATTCCATTCGTCCGTTCGGGTCGTGCTACAGATAAACCAGTGGGCCATTAGCAATGATCGACTAATTCTTTCATTAGAATGGATCCAAAAAAATGCGCAAACCCGGAATCGAACCGGGGGCCCAACGATGGCAACGTTGGATTTTACCACTAAACCATTTGCGCAAAGGAAAGCTCCGCGACGGGGAATTGAACCCCGGTCTACCACGCGACAAGCGGTAATTCTAGCCACTAAACTATCACGGAAAACTTATTAGAAACTTGGGGTTAGAAGAGCTAGGATTAGAAGAGCTAGATGGCCCATATTTTAGACCAAAAATTTACTAGATTTTCCCAATTTTGCGCAGAAATGAAACCACGATATGCACCACTTAACAGTTGGTATTTCGAATATTTTGTCTAGTTGTTTGACAATTTAGATGTTTTTCGAAGATTTTCAAAAAATGCATTCCCAGACACGTTGACAATCACCGCAACAGGCCCTTCATCAGAAGTAGATACATACTAACTACCAACTTACATACGATAGAACTTACCAGTGGCACCTGGTTCTTTCAATTCTTTACAGAAACACTTGATATCGCGTAGTATGGCTAAAGCGGGCGGAAAGACCTACCTAGCCTGTCACTTATGCAAATCCCGTGCTTTTCACACTGATCTCCATATTGGAACTCGCCTTAGTTCAAATAAACTTTTGGTATGTCAATTTTGCAGCTATCCTCAACCGAAAGACCCTGTCTACCAGGCGAAAGAGGAACCTATACCCTGTAAAATCTTTGTCAGCTCGCAAACTCCCATACGGATGCATTTTCATTTCAATGGATCCCGGTAAATCCACGTTTATTCCCTTTATCCGTTGCTAATCACAACTTGGGAACAAACGCAATGTGCCAGAATCACCATGTCAAAAGCTGCTAGGATTTAGATGCCAAAACGTGAGCCATCCACATTGGATCGCGTTGCCTTGCCCTTCCTGCCTACATGGGTTGCTCACTATTCATTAGTCCTATAAGAGACCCCTCGTGGTCCCCTCCTCGCTCTCGCAGCGAAACAATAAGCCTCCTGCCTTGTAACCGATAAACTTTGCAACCTTGCCCCTGAGGTAACACCTCTTGGAGTAAACGGCACTATCTTTACCTGGATCGCTATTCACGGGCTCCCCGTTGATGTTGATCCACAGATCACACTGTCCAAGAGAATCCACCGAATAGCAGAGCGACCGGGGAAGACTGTTGTACTTAGTCACGGCACCGGTGATAGTCACGAGCACCACCAGAGCAATGATCCCCGTTCGTATGGGATACTTTTCGACCCAGTCCCAGCTGGGGATCCATTCAGGTTTTTCCCCGGAGTCTTGGTCTTCCGAGCTGGGGTTAGAGTGCTGGCGGTCAGAGGCATCCTTACCACGGGATCGGAGGCCACGTGAAGAAGCTTTATCGAATTCTTCGTGTTTGAGCATCGTGGTGAGAAAGTTGCTGTCAAAACAGAGCCATCACGCTCTGTATTTATATTCACGTCTACTGTTGCAGCAACACGGGGGGGGTCCCCAAACATTGGCGAAATCCGAGGGAACACATCACGCGCACAGTCCGGAACTCGCCCCACATCAAACTCCGAACATCGCACTGCTGAGCCGCCAGCAGTAGCAACACCAACACCACCGAGCATCCACTACAGCAGACCAGGAGAATGATGGTGCTCCGAATGCTGCGGATCGGCGTGCCGAAGGTTCCAGAACTTTTGTTGCATCAGCGAAGCTTTTCCACCGCTGCAGACGATGCGATCAACCACTACGACAGACTCCAGGTGCCCCACAACGCCTCCATCAAGGACATCAAGATGCAGTTCAAGAAGCTCAGCAAGAAGTACCACCCGGACTTGAATGCGCACCTCTCGGAAGAGGAAAAGAAGTCCAACAGCGCCCTCTACGTCAAGATGGTCCAGGCGTACGACACGCTCAAAGACATCAAGCGCAAGAAGCAGTACGACCTCGAGTTGCGCACGTTGGGACACCACCTGCTGCTGGCGGCAGCGGTATACAGCAACCGGAGATCGCCGGCGTCCGAGTGGCACAACAAGTACTACGGAGAAGCCAAGTACTACTCGCGATCGCGATCCAGCGGATCCGACGGATATACTACAGCGTCGGGCCTCAACACCAAACGTCACAAGGTCCACTATGGCAGCGGGTACGACGGAGCAGCGCTGTCGACGTTTTCGGGCGAACACAAGAACTACGGAGACCGTTTCGACGTGCCTCATTTCGACTACAACCAACACTTGCTCCGCAACTTGAAGTTTGAGCAGCGAATCATCTCGCGGAGCATCTCCGAGGACCAGCGCAAACAGATCTTGAACCAGCTCAGCAAGCTGGGCGAGAAGTTGAGCGAAGAGCTCATCACAAAGCACCTCATGAGACATGTTCACCACAGCAACCATCCGGACTCACAAGCACACTATGCGAGCCGTGGAAGAGCCGAGGCGCACCAGTCGACGACCCTGTCGCTGTTTGCCAACCCCAATGCCCAGTACATGTACCAGGGACCGCATCTGTACGATGATGACTCGGGGAGTGGCTTGGCAAAGGCATTCATGCTACTTGGAGGAGCGGGAAGCTCGCTCTATTTGCTATACAGTATATTCAACTGAAAATCCGACACACCCAGAAATATCGAGTCTCAGTCCATCACATCTATGACCCTCTGCATAAATATTCACACATCAACAAAGGCATGTCACTATTGTAGGCTCATATAGTCTCTACACTCACTACACTTGCTCAGATGACTATTATAAAAATCAATATTATCGATGACAGTCCACCGTCCTTGCAGACAGTGGTAAGTGATGAAGCGAGCCAGTCAAGGCCACTTTGTCCAGGTCCTCTATCGATCCAGACAGCTAGTAGAGCCACTTCCAACTCTAGCAGATGAAAGTTTTAAGGGGGGGGATATGCCAGGATGCAACACATTTGCAGGGATGTCACACACGTTCAACGATCAACTTCTCCGAACACCAAGTCCATGGTACCGATGATAGCCACCGCGTCGGCCAACAAGTTACCTCTGGAGATGTGGTCGAAAGCACCCAAGTGTGGGAACCCTGGGGCTCTGATCTTACATCTGTATGGTCTTTCAGAGCCGTCGGAAACCACGTACACAGCCATTTCACCCTTGGGGGCCTCGATGGCAGTGTAGGTCTCACCAGCAGGCACGGCGTAACCCTTGGTGAACAACAAGAAGTGGTGGATCAACGCTTCCATATCTTCCTTCATGAGCGATCTAGGTGGAGGAGAGATCTTGTAGTCTTCCACCTTGACAGGACCCTCGGGCATGTCGTTTATACACTGGTGGATGATTCTCAACGATTGTCTGAACTCAACCATTCTGATCAAGTAACGGTCGTAACAGTCACCGTTGAGACCAACAGCGACGTCAAAGTCGACTAAGTCGTAGGCATCGTAGGGCTGGGACTTTCTGATATCAAAGGGAATACCGGAACCTCTCAACATAACACCAGAAAGCGAGTAGTTCAACGCATCTTCCGCCGAAACCACGCCGACGTCAATGGTTCTGTCCTTCCAGATTCTGTTGTCGGTGACCAACTCTTCGGTTTCATCAATTCTGTCACCAAATTGGGTTGCCCACATGTAGATGTCGTCCAACAAGCCTACAGGCAAGTCCTGGGACACACCACCGGGTCTGACATATGCAGCGTGCAATCTAGCACCGGAAACACGTTCGTAGAACTCCATCAACTTCTCACGTTCTTCGAAACCCCAAAGGAAGGGAGTCAAACCACCGACATCCATAATGTGCGACAAGACCGACATACAGTGGTTCAACACTCTGGTGATCTCTCCAAACAAGGTTCTGATGTACTTGGCTCTCAATGGAACCTCCACGTTGAGCAACTTTTCCACCGCCAACGCAAACACCAACTCGTTGGTCATCATGGAAACATAGTCCAATCTATCGAAGTAGGGCAATGCTTGCATGTAGGTCTTGGACTCTATCAACTTCTCGGTACCTCTGTGCAACAAGCCGACGTGGGGGTCTGCTCTGACAATCTCCTCTCCGTGTAATTCCAAAATCAATCTCAACACTCCGTGGGCTGCTGGATGCTGGGGACCGAAATTTATGGTGAAATGTCTAATTTTGGAGTTCTGCTTTTCCACCTTTTTGGGATCATCGTCACGGCCCCACACCATATCCACCTCGTCCATTGCTTCAGTGAAGGTGGTCTTTCCAAAAGTTCCTGGTTCTCCTGAGTATCTTTGGGCAGGTTGTCCCATGGCGGTTTGGAAAGGCTTGGACTCGGGCGAGGACGCAGCGGCGCTCAATCTAGGAGCCGAGCTCAAGTGCCTGGATCTGGCCACTCTGCCGAAGTTCCTGATAGCACTAGCTCTCAACATTGTCTTGGTGATTTAATGCTGGAGAAACAAAAATTTGAAAAACGATTTGAAAATGAGAATTGTTTATTGGCTGGAGGTCACGAGAAGAGGTGCACGTGATACATTAGTTTAGAAAAATGATAAAGGGATAAAGAAAGGATTTTTGGGGCAAAGGAGGCAAAAGAGAAGAGGGAGGGACTATCAAGAAGCCGCTACCGGAGTGTCAAGGAGTTTGGAGGCTAATTGGATGGTCTAGAAGCATTTTATGAATTTACAGTGAGACGGTGCCCCTAAAAAAGCCAGAAAAAAGTCCAATACAACACCAAGAGAAGATTTAGCAAGATAAATTGTTTATGGAGTACTCAGACTGGCGTATGTTCCTTTTCTGTACTACATGAAACTGAGTCCATGATTTAGCTTAATGGTCGTGCGCGGAACGTTTTACAAAAAGGGTGTGAGAGAGAGGAACACGACGAAAGGGTTGAAGAAACCCCACGCGAACTGGATGCGGTGATGTCGGACTCAGCTAGTGGGAATTGTATGCGTACATGGACGAATCCGGCCAGTTTTTGGTCGTGTAGCGACGTTCCGTGCATGCGTAGAAAAGGCTAGCGAGGCTCCAGGGAGACGCACTGAAACGCGGGCAGAGCTAGCGAGAGCTAGCGAGAATCCAGCGGGACACTAGTGAGAGTTCAGCGAGACTCTAGCGAGACCTCAAGAAGATGGTACCTACACCCATCAGCACTGGGCACAACGTGTGCCACAAGCCAGCAACACAGGAAGGCGCAAGTGCTGCCCATTTGCGTCTACGCCGCTCCAACAATTCAATTATTCATGTGGAGCCCCGCCCTGCCCACATTCGCTTTCCACCTCTTGCCGTGGCTCCGTTCTCGGCTCACCACCGTACCAGCCGGCGGGTCGTGTTGGCCTCGCCAGCGAAAAATCCTTCCCCGAGCGTGCGGAGACCTCTGCCCACAACGAGCGAGTTGCTGTGAGCCAAGAGGGAAGAGACGGGGAATTCTCGTCGTAGCCCACGTGAACATCATACACCAGCCCTGTGGCGCCCGTTTTGTCGTAGGCCAACCATACTGGCCTGTTGGTGTCCATCACAGAGGGCCCTGCACATAACCAAGGGTTACGCACGCGCACGACCGTTCCACATCCTGCACCGGGCCGCGCACGTCCTTGCCGGGCGTAACACCCGTTTACGGCAGCGCCTCAGGCGACACGCGGTGGTCAAATGCACGTGCCTCAGCACGTGCATAAACGTGACATGGATTTGCGCACCCATCGGTATATATTCCAGCCATCCGCTGCTGAAAAAAGTCCACCACCGCGGCTCCAGCTCCAGTAACCGCAGTCACAACCCGTGCGGACGCCGCCTTCTGTCAGTACCATACACCTCAGCCCAGCTGATTTCCTCGCTGTGCCCGGAACCCGTCGTCCGCCCCTGTCTGCGCGCCATGAATTTTGCACCTAAAAGAAAGCGCGATGAAGGCAGCTCCGAACACATGAAAAAGACCCGGAGCGGCGACGCCTCCTCCCAGCAGTACAGCACCTCTGAGGAGTGGCCGGTGTACTCGCATCCCGAGGGAGGAATCGTCAAAATTACGCCGTGGGGCTCGCTCCGCCAGTTCACCAACGACAAGGGCGAGGACATCACCAAGTTCGAGGACGTCTCGTTTGAGGACATCAACTTTAACAAGCCCGACGCGGCAGAATCCGTGGCAGCGCCCTCGTACGAAGATTACATGCCCTCCACGCCACAGTCGTTGTACAATGGTCATCAGTACCAGCAGACAGGCCACCAGAATACCGCCAGCACGCAACAGACCGCGTCGTACCAGCGCCAGCGGTCGCCGCTCAAGCTTAGTCCCAGCGACGAGGCCGAGATGTACGTTGTAAATGGATACCAGGAGATGGGGCCCGGCGCTGTCACTCCCCCTCCACAGCAACCGCATGTTCAGTTCGAGCAGGAACACGAAAACTACTTTGGCATGAACGAGAACCCCGAGGAGTTCGACTACACCTATCTCCAGCAGGACGGAGACGAGAACATGGCCATGTAATTGTATTATATTGTAACATAGGAATAAATGGGCCGACAGTGGAACCCTGTTGGCAGTGAAGAAACCCAGTAGAGCAGTGGTGGGTATCTCTCACATAAGTTCGGCATAAACCACCAAGGGCTTCCGATTGACCTATCTCGACTCACTTGATGGCCTGAGAAAGACATCTATGGTGAAGACATACCAGTCTCGAAAGTCCGTAGTATCCTTGACAAGCTCAATAGGTCACTTCTGAAAACTGGCATAACGACACCCAGTCCCCGATCCGCAATATTTCACTCTACAGATTTCACACCAGATTTCAAACCAGATTTCATATCCTTGTCTCGTTGGTGGGTCTTATTTCTCCAGCGTGCCCTTCACCCTTTAGGGTCTGGAAAGCCACAATAGGAGGAATTGAGTCAAATGACCTAGTCAATGACAAGGCAATGTCGCGACAACGTCAAAGGGCTGGGTGACGTCATCGAACAATTGACCAATTTTGTCACCCACCCTTCGCTACAGCTAATTAACATTCACGTATATTAAGGGTCAACCTCAGCACGGCTTACTTCAGGTCAGAAACGTCCAATGGAGTCAAACGCAAGTATGGCTTGATGATTCTGAACTTGGGGAACAAGGTCTTGGCCTCTTCGTTGGAAACAGATGGGTGCACAATGACATCGTCTCCTGGAACCCAGTTGATTGGGGTGGTGACTCTGTGCTTGTCACCGGTCTGCAACGAGTCGACCACTCTCAACACCTCGGCAGTGTTTCTACCAGTAGAAGCAGGGTAGGCCAAAATCAATCTGACCTTCTTCTTAGGGTCGATGATGAACACGGATCTGATGGTGAACTGCACACCCTTGTCGTCGACGTTGGTGGCATCTTGGTAGTCGATCATGTCGTACAAGTGGGCCACCTTTCTCTCAGAGTCGGCAATGATGGGGAAGGTCAACTTGGAGCCAGTCACCTCATCGATGTCCTTGATCCAGGCCTTGTGGGAGTCGGTGTTGTTGGCAGACAAACCAATCAACTTGACGCCTCTCTTGGCGAACTCGGGCTCCAACTTGGCAAACGCA
This sequence comes from Suhomyces choctaworum, assembly GCA_030568475.1. Lineage (NCBI taxonomy): Eukaryota > Fungi > Ascomycota > Pichiomycetes > Serinales > Debaryomycetaceae > Suhomyces > Suhomyces choctaworum. The sequence continues at coordinate 30,327 of JAJMGE010000013.1, read as the reverse complement.
CCCAATTCGGTGGTACAGACTGGGGTAAAGTCGTCGGGGTGAGAGAACAACACAGCCCAGCTGTCACCAATGAACTCGTGGAAGGAAATTGGACCATTGGAGGTCTCAGCGGTGAAGTCAGGGGCGGTAGAACCCAATCTCAAGGTGGTCTGTTGTGCCATGGCTAATAAATAGGATTTAGGGAGCTGGAAAACTCAGGCTGCCACCTCGCAGATTTATATAGCGGAGTCGGAGTATGGCAAATTACACGGATCACCATATGTCACGTGATATGTTGTGGTTCCGGCGTCCCAAATAGGAGCAGTTCACGTGTTGTGAGACGTTTTGGGGACACTAAGGCATCGTCTATGGCGGGGGGTGGTCCAGGGTCGCCTGCAATGGCATGTAATCACATGATCGGAGCACTAGGGCAGGGTCCCCCTGAACGCAATTGCGAGTGGTTAGTGCGTGGCACTTAATGCGGGTTGCAGGTGTCGATACTTAACCGAGACACCGAATGAATATTTCAGGAATGTCGATGGATGGAGCGGTGAGGCGCTGCGTTTGCTGGGAAATTGGCTGGCCAATTGGTAAACGGAAATTTCCAGATTGACTGATCCGGATCAACTGGTCAAGGGAGTTTCCAGATTGACTAGTTAACCAGGAAATTGCAGATCAGGAGGTAAACAGGGATCAACTGGTTAATGGAATTTCCAGATCACTGGTTAGCGGGATTTCCAGAATTAATTTGTACTTTAGTCGTAGACTTGTGGGTAGGGCAGTCAAACCATCCCCACATCTACTCCCGGTCCGCCATGAGCGACTCCGACTCCGGATCCTCTGCATCCAAATCGACACCAAAGTCGTCGAGCCGTTCGCCCACGTCGTTGACCCACTGTTTCCTTTGGAGCGTCGAGCGTGGATCAAGCCGCTTCTTCAAGAGCGTGATGTTCCTGTGGTCCGTCAACTCGAGCTCGGTATTGGTGTCGTTGGCAAATTGGGTTTGCTCCTGGTGTCCTCCATCTGGCGGCCAGGGCAAGTTGAGCTGGTCCTCGTCGAGGTATGACGTTTTGCGAGGATGGACTCCGCTAGCGCGAGGCTCCGTCCATGGAAAGATCCATTCCCACGGATATCCGCAAATGGCAATGGTGTTGCTCCAGAACCCCAAGTCGTAGGGGAACACGATGTCGTCAGGAGTAAAGTTGGCGGGCACAATCAGGGTGTCGGGGCCTGCAGTGGTTGTGTCCACACCCATATCTTGCAATTCCGTGGCCTCCTCCTCGCGTTCCTCCATTTGCAGCAACACCGCCAGCTGGTTCCACGAGGTCAATTCGGGCATGTCGTGGCCGTGGAGCTTGGCATAGTTCCCCCGGATCTGCCACCACATTCGCTCGGTATGGAACTGGTGCTCGATCCGCTCCCACTCCCATACTTCGATCTGGGTCATCCCGCGGCCCATCCAGTTGATGACACACCGCACAAACAACACTAGAATGGTGAAGAACACGAACAGCACCACCGGAATCAACACCACCACCGCCGCCAACTCCGAGCGGTCCACCAAGTACGACGGAAGCTCGCTGTCCTCGTAGTACTGCCACGCCACCTTGCCGAGATGCACCAAGGCAAACCCGGTGGTCCACATCACCCACGCCAAAAACCGCAAAAAATGGCCCATGTTGCGGTGTCCGACACAGTTGTAGGTCCACGGACAGTGGTGGTCCATTTGCAACACACACGTGTTGCAGCTCTTGCAGTGGTGGGTCCGTTCGGGCTTGTAGTTGTTGCATTTTTTGCACCACCGCCGCCATTCGCCCTGTTTGGGCTGAAAGTTGGGAGGAGGACTGCCAGGGCCCACGAAGATAGCGGCAAAGTACGATATCCACACCATGGTAAGGAAGAACTCGAACCACCACTGTGTGGAGGTGTCCATCCGCTTGCAAAACACAAAGTAGTGGGCGCTATAGCCCAGAAAGCCGATGATGGCGCAGGGAATCTGCGGTTAGTATGAGCTTCCGTTGGAGGAGAACACATGGGACCAGCAGACATCCGTGGTTGGGCTCAAACACGGCGGTGGGCTTCGTTGACACGTCTGTCAAATAGGGCACCCTGAGCTTTCTGGGAAACTCTTGGGCCCGGGACCTCCAAATTTCACCAGCTATCACCGATCGCCGTCCTTATGCGCCTCCAATGCCTAGATACTCACTATGACGCCGAGAATCGGCCATTTAAACTGGACCGCCATCTGTTCACCTAGTCTCACATCGACCCCGGTATTGAGTCCCGATTGTACGCGCGCGGCACGTGACGGCTCCTCCGCCGGTCGAGGCTCGCCTTCTTGACAATTAGCGGTGGCAACTGCAACTACAATTAGATTGCATCAACGTAATGGTATGTCTCGGCAGCGACCGGCCCAATGGCCCCACAATCACACACCCTACTAACTTCAGACCTCAATTGGAACGGGATACGACTTGTCCAACAGTGTTTTCTCACCAGGTATGTACTCGAGGATGGCGATCAGGAATGCTCAACAAACGAATGGGACGGGCTAAGAGGAAGGGAGCACCACATTCAGACAACAAGTTGTTTGTATTTCCAGCTTGGCTACATATCCAATTGTCACAACAGACTACTAACAACAGACGGAAGAAACTTCCAGGTGGAATACGCCATGAAGGCGGTGGAAAACGGTGGGACATCCATCGGTATCAAGTGCAAAGACGGGGTAGTTTTGGCAGTGGAAAAGGTGATAAATTCCAAGTTGTTGGTTCCCGGCAAAAACAAGCGTATACAGACGGTCGACAGACACATTGGGGTAGTGTACTCGGGTCTCTTGCCCGACGGACGCCATTTTGTCAACAGAGGCCGTGACGAGGCACAGTCGTTCAAGTCCATATTCAAGACGCCGATCTCGGTGCCTCGCCTTATGGACAGGTTGAGCATCTACGTCCAGAACTACACCTGCTACAACTCGGTGAGGCCTTTTGGTGTTGTATCGATTGTGGGAGGTGTGGACGAGAACGGGCCCCACTTGTACATGATTGAACCCAGCGGCGCCAGCTGGGGCTACTCCGGCGCTGCAACCGGTAAGGGTAGACAGACCGCCAAGTCTGAGTTAGAGAAGTTGAACTACGAAGAGCTCACCGTCCAAGAGGCGGTCAAGGTGGCTGCCAGGATCATCCACCAGGCCCACGAGGACAACAAGGACAAGGACTACGAGTTAGAGATCTCCTGGGTGTCGAAGGAGGTCACTGGCGGATTGCACCAGTTTGTTCCTGACGAGTTGGTGGAGGAGGCCAGAAAGCTCGCCGAAGATGATGAGGGCGAAGAGGACGAGGAAATGGAGTCGTAGAACATAAGAGAGTAATGCACAGCAGTCATTGAGGAGCGTAGAGGCGTTGGGCCTAATTTACCCAGCGAAGTTAGCACAAGACAGAATTTATCTCTGAGATACTATGTACGGTTTTGTCGTACTCAGCCCGAGTATGTCGAATTTCTGTCTTCGTGTGTCGCGACATTGCACACTCGTCTAAGAAACACATCAGAGAACCACCCAGCCAGTTCCGCGGTAGACACCGTGATTCCACCCAACAACGACACCGTCCACCAACTCGAAGGGTCCAGTTGTGTTTCCTGCAGTTTGACGCCTCGTATCCTGCAATTGGTCCCTCTGCATCAATTCCCGTTCTCCGTCTGCCTTCGTTACGCGAGATCAAAACAAACGAAACACCCGCAAAACCACGACGTTACCGTTCCTTCACTTAACCCAATTACCAAGCTATCCCGCCCAGTACTGGCTCCCTGGAGGTGACTATGAGTCACGAAGACGACAGCGAAACCCTAGGTGCTTCTGAGTCCGGGAGCACCTCCTCGTTCATGGCCAATGACTTGAGCGAAGGATCCACTTCCAGCCCCTTTATCACCAACCCAGAACTAACCAGACACAATGTGGGAGGAACCAGAAACACGACCCCTGTGAAATCCCCCGTCTACTCGCCCCCCACTTCCGACAACGTCTCGGAACACTTTCAAGACGCCTCTGATGCCCATCCACTGATCCACGACATTTCCCAATTATCAACCACCAGCACGCACAAAGCCCCCACCAGCCACACAGTAGAAGATATGGACGCCAGCATAGCCAGCTTGCGGGAATCTTTGGCCAATCTTCGTGCCACGGGCGACTCCTTGAACGACCCAGATTTTCACAATTCAACCATAGACACGTCCAGATTCAACGATACCAGGGCCCAGTTGGACGTGGAAACCTCGTTCGAGAACCCCATGCCGTTACCAAACCCAAATTATAAACCAAAGACATCATGGAGGAAGTTCCGCTCCAGCTTTATACCTCCTGAGCAGTCCTCGCTATCCTTCAACCCGTCCAACTCCACAAAGGCGAGCTTGAGCCTGAAGAGTACTTTCCAGCCTCAGGAAGCATCTTCAGCAACAAAGCTAGTAGACTTGAATAAGCAAATAACGGGCTATAGAATTCAAATCAAGTTTTTTAAGCAGTTTTTGCAAAACTTGATCGACAGAAACCGATCGGGAACCAACAAAGAAAATGAACTATTCAACGTGGACGAGCTAAAGAGGTTTCAGGAAACATTCAATGGTTTGTCCCCTTTCAAATCTGAAGAAAACACCAAGCTAGAGACAGACTACAACAATCTAATGCAGAATTATGATGAGATCTTCAAATTGAATGAAGACCTATACGAGAACCTTGAGGCTTTTCAGACCCAATTGCAAAATAAGGAGTCACAAGTGCACCAGTTAAACCAATATATCGAAACGTGCACACAAATCGTGAATCAAATTCTCGAAGTATTGATTCAAAATCCTAAGACTGATTCGAGGACACGCGAAGCATTGGCAAGGTGTGTAGACCCAGATTCAACCACAAATAATCTTGAAATGAAGCTCCAGGTGATCAGCTTTGAATTCAATGGCTTAATATCATCACCATCTAAAACAATGCCCACACCTCCTTCATCCGTTGATCAGACCGAGACACTGGCTTACATTGAAACCATCAAGGAGCTTATCGCCTCAATAAATAATCTTGAGAAGGAATTCAACCATCAAAAGTCGGAGACAGCGAAACTTGAACAGGAACTCAAAATTGAAATCGAGGAGGCTAACAAGATCAAGGTGCAAAACCAATTAATTTCTGAGAAATTTAAAACCCTCTGCGCTTCTGTGGAAAAAAGTAATACCTATGACTATTCCGAGGCGTTTTCTAAACTTCAAGCAGAGAATGCAAGACTCAGTGCCGTGAACAATGCAGTGGATGCGAAATTCGATGAGTATCAGAAAGTAATAGACAAGTTGCAGTTGGAGGTGAATGACTTCAAGGAATACACAAAGAGCGAACCAAGAATGGGCAACACAACAGAATTTCTGGGGGTGAGTCTCACACGAGTAACGCTAGATGATAACGAGTTGCAAGCAGAGTTGCTCGAATCACATAAAGCGCTCAATGATTTGCATGAAGAATTAAATGACGTCACGGAGAAGTATCACAAGCTCCAAGAGGATTCCTCAAATGCGATCTCGTCGTTGACCAACCAGTTGCACGAAGAAAAACAGAACCTTATGCAGCTAAGGGCAGAAGAAAAAGTGACAGAGCACTCTCGCAAGGATCTTGATATTGCAGTGGAAAAACAGAGAATTTACAAAGCAGAAAATATCCGGCTTGCATACAAAGTAGAGTCATTGAATAGTGATAAGCAGTCACTTCAATCGACAATACGAAGCTTGACCGACAAGGTGACGTCCTTGACAGTAGGAGAAACTAGTGGAAGTTCTGAAACTCTAAAGAGGTTACACTCTTCCGAATACCAATTTAAGGAACTCTTGGCAACAGATGTGCATGAATTCCAGCGACTTTTGAAGTCGTTCAACAAGATTGCAGATGATAACTCAGTAAAAGATCCTACAAAGAAAATCGAAACATTGGCTAGAAAGCTCGTGAAGATGGACGAGTCCGATTGGGATAGCTCAGAAACTAATCACATGAGAGATATACACAGGTCAGTTTTCAGTTATTTCGCCCGAGCCGTGGAGATGATAGTGAACGACCATGTGAAGTTACTCCTAAAGGAATCCGAGGGCAATCTTCAAAACAAAGAGTATGTGGAAAAGCTCCACAAGAGAATTGACGAGCTTAACCATTTTAATGACTCATTGAATAAACAAATAGAGTCGGACGACCAGCCAACCACCACCGAGCAAGACTCACCGCGTACCAGACTTAGGATGGACGAATTGTGGAACCGGTGGAAGTCGGAACGAGAAGCCAGAGTGTACGAGAGCAAACAGGCAAACAGGCGATTGAAGGAGCTCGAGATGGAAAACTCCAGACTCCGAGCAGAGCTCATGAAGGGAGCGACATAGAGACGACAGAGAATTTACATTTACAAACTAGTATACTGAGAGACCTGTCTCGTTATTTTGTATGAGATCAGGGCCCAGCCGCACCAGATCAAAGGTAGGGTTTGGTGGTTATAGACAAACATCAGTAATTTTTCAGCACAACTTGTAAATTCGGAATTGTGACCAGGACCGCTCATGCACCGTTTCCATACCTACTTCTGGGATTCTCCTGGCTATTTTCGATCCCTGAGACTTCTGCTAGCTATTCTGTGTTTGTGGATTTACTCTGCAAATTGTGGGAACGCGCACGCCCCTCGTCCTACATAGGAAAATTTTTCACGAGAATAGTTCTACAAACACCACCATGTCCAGCTACGAGGAACTCGAAAAGGAGATCAAGGTGGACGACATCGACTTCTCCGACTTAGAGGAGAAGTTCGAAGTCAGCGTCGGCTTGGATAACTATATTGTTGTGGATGGTGCCCCAATTGCACCTGAGGCCAAGGCTGCCCTTTTGACCAACTTCATTAGAAAGAAGTTAAGCACCGTTGGCGAAGTCGTGGAGGGCGAAGAAGGAATCCACATGCCTATTGAGAACGGCCAGACCAAGGGATTCTTGTTCGTTCAATACAAGACCGCTGAAGCTGCCGATGCTGCCGTTAAGCAGTTGAACAACAAGCCTTTGGATAAGAGCCACACGTTGAAGATCAACAAGTTGAGCGACATCGAAAAGTACTGTACCGAGGGAAACGTGTCCAGCGAGTTCAAGGAGCCCGAGTTGGCGCCATTCAAGAGCCACGGATACTTGAAGTCGTGGTTGCAAGACGAACAAGGTAGAGAACAAATTGCGTTGCACTTTTCGGAGACCGTGGGTATCTACTGGAACAAGAAGAACACCGACCCTGAACCAGTCATAGAGCCAAGAAAGGCCTTCACTTCCAAGTACGCCAAGTTCTCGCCCAAGGGTACTTTCTTGTTCTCGATCCATCCTCAAGGTATCCAATCTTGGGGAGGAGAAGACTTCCACAGTGTGTCCAAATTCATCCACAACCAGGTCCGCTTGGTGGACTTTTCGCCCAACGAGAAGTACATGGTCACGTTGTCCCCCGTCGCCATTACCATGCCCGACAGTGCTGCCGAAAGGGCCCATTTCCCATTCGGTCCTGAGAGCGAGGGCCACAAGTTGGTGATCTGGGACTTGGCCACTGGTGAACCCGCCAGAACTTTCGCGTTGCCTCCCTACTTGGAAGGACAGAAGGAGATGCCATGGCCCTTGGTCAAATGGTCGTTCGACGACAAGTACTGTGCTCGTCAAGGTCCAGGAGCGTTGGCTATCTACGAGACTCCTTCGTTCCAGTTGTTGGACAAGAAGTTGGTGAAGATCGACGGGTTGATGGACTTTGAGTGGGCACCCGCCGGTGTCAAGCTTAGTGACTCCAGAGTACAAGGCGGAGAGCACGTTTTGTCGTACTGGACTCCAGAAACTACCAACCAGACCGCAAGAGTTGCGTTGATGCAAATTCCTACGAAGAAGGTTTTGAGAACCGTCAACTTGTTCCAGGTCAGCGACTGTAAGATGCACTGGCAGGACGAGGGTGACCTCTTGTGTGTCAAGGTGGATCGTCATACCAAGTCCGGTAAGACTCTCTTCACCAACTTGGAATTTTTCAAGACCACCGAGAGAGACGTTCCGGTGGAAAAAGTGGAATTGAAGGAAGTGGTGGTCAACTTTGCATGGGAACCCAAGTCCGAGAGATTCATCATCATCTCGTGCTTGGACGACGGAAACCTGAACGCTGCATTTGCCAAAAACACCATCTCGTTCTATGCTCCGGACGTCAAGTCCAAGGGAAAGGTCACCAGCTCCACATACAAGGTGCAGGCCACGTTCGACAACAAGTACTCCAACACCATCGAATGGTCGCCCAAGGGTAAGTACGTGGTTGTTGCTGCCATCTCCAGAACCCAGGGAGAACTCGAGTTCTACGACGTGTCATTCGAACAAGAAAAGAAGAAGAACCCGGACACCAACGTCAAGTTGTTGAGAACCGACAAGTTCTTGGGTATGACCAACATGGCATGGGACCCCTCCGGAAGATACCTTGCCACGTGGTCGTCCTCGTGGTTGCACTCCATCGAGAACGGTTACAAGTTGTTTGAATTCACCGGTGTGTTGTTGAAGGACGAGTCGATCGACCAATTCAAGGAGTTCATCTGGAGACCCAGACCCGCCTCGAAATTGACCGCTGCGGACAGAAAGAAGGTCAGATCCAAGTTGAGCGAGTACAGCGCCCAGTTCGAGGAGATCGATGCCATGGAAGCCGATGCTGCTGTCAGGGAAGCCATTTTGGCTCGTCGTAAGGCATTGGAGGACTGGAGATCTTACCGTGCGCAATATTCCGGAAGAGCCATCAAGGCCAACGACGTGCAGGCCGAGATCATCGAGGAGATCAAGGAGGAGATCATCGACGAAAAGGAGGAGATTGTCGAGTAGATGGGTGTGTATATTAGTATACGTGCACAGAGCACTGAGTGAACCGTAGTCTATTTACAAGAGAACACCGGAGAACACCGGAGAACACCAGACGGGGTGGGATCTCGCTGGTTCCCAGCTCCCCATTCCCCTCCCCATCGCTGGCTGCCTCACTTCACCGCCTTCGTCTGCAACTGTAAACCGTGCCACTGGGCAATCTCGTCCTTCAACAACTCGTTGACCAACCGGTGCTGTTTTATCATGGGAATCCCCTTGAACTGGGCGCTCTCGACCGAGATGGCAAACATCGACCCACAGCCTCCCGAGACGTCCTGGACTATCAAGCTCTGGGGATCGAACTTGTCTTTGAGCATGCCGTAGATTTTTTGTTCGTAGGCGTCCATGGACGGCGTCGAAAGCCGGCGCACTGCACTGTATCTCACAAGGGGACCAGCGGTGACGCCTCGCAACGCTTGGAGTACACTCATCATGGTTTTGGTGGCTGATGGATTAGTAACTACGAGATGTCATAGGTCGAACTTTTGGCCTGCGTATGGTGAGCAGCGCGCCGGGATTACCTAATCACAATAAGCAGCACTTGGCTGGGTTCACACATCATAAGTTGCACCAGCTCCTACGGCTTTGCAAAGCGCAAGCAGCGTGTTCTGGACCATTATAGATACTGCTATCTGCTCCAACCGTGAACTCCGTTTTTTTTCTGGCGTGTTCTGTCCACAACTGCACATTCCGCCATGATTGATACTCTACGAGTAGTTGTCTGTGGAGACGACACCGTGGGGAAATCCACCCTTATCACCACGTTAATAAAGGGACAATACGTATCGAGCGTGCTGTCAATCTTGCCGCCCATCACGATCTCCAAAGCCGATTACAGCACTAGTATTGAGGGCAGTGGCGACCCCAAGAAGAAGCCCAGCAAAACAGACATTTCTCCTACCAATAAGGTCATACAGGTGTACATCCCCAATAAGACCATCATCACAGACACCACCCCGACCGATGTTGTTCAGCTCCAGAAGGAATTGAAGAGAGCAGACGTCATCTGGCTCGTGTATTCCGACCACTACACTTACGAACGGATCTCATTACATTGGATGCCCATGTTCCGGTCCATGGGAGTCAATTTGCCCATCATATTATGTGCCAACAAATCCGATATGATCCCCAAAGGCACATCGATCCGCACACAAAATGCAGACGAGTTCATTGCCTTAACCAACGAGTTCAAGGAAATCGAGGCTTGTGTACGATGCAGCGCCAAGACCAACTACAACGTGGTCGAATCTTTCTACTTGTGTCAGCGGTCCATTAGCCATCCCATATCACCTATCTTTGACTCAAAGGAAGGAAACCTCAAGCCGGCAGCCATAGCTGCTCTCCGTCGCGTTTTCTTTCTTTGTGACAAGGACCAAGACGGATATCTCGATTACAAGGAATTCTCCGACCTTCATTTCAAGTGCTTTGACCAGAAATCAACCACAGAGGAGTTTGATGAGATCGTTTCTTCAATCAGCAACGTTCTTCTTCCGGAGGCAACTGATGGTAACAGAGTATCAGAAGATGGGTTTATTCTTCTCAATAAGATGTACGCCGAAACGGGGCGCCATGAAACAATTTGGGGCATTCTTCGAGCATTTCACTACACCAACTCTCTATCACTCAATGACCGGTTCTTATTTCCACAGCTAGATGTGAATGCCCATTCGAGCGTGGAGTTGAGTCCCACTGGATATAGATTCTTGGTCGACTTATTTTTAAAGTTCGATAAGGATAATGATGGTGGGCTTAACGAGCAGGAGCTAAATAATTTGTTTATCCCCACCCCCGGAATCCCCAAACTCTGGCAAGAATCACAGTTCCCGGCTTCAATTGTGTGCAACGAAGAAGGGTACGTTACACTCCAAGGATGGCTTGCTCAGTGGAACCTCACGACATTCTTGGACCACAAGACAACTCTCGAATACTTGGCATATCTTGGCTTTGACGACGGTGCCTCGATCAAGGCAGTGAAGGTAACCAAACCCAGAAAGCGAAGACAGAAGCAAGGTAAGTTTTATCGTCAATCCGTTTCAGACAGAAACATTTTCAATTGCTTCATTGTTGGTGCTCCTAAAGCAGGGAAAAGTTCTCTTTTGGAGCTGTTTCTTCGTGGGTCTTACAGTGACGTCTACAACCCTACCATCAAGCCCCGGCTATGTGTGAAAGACATTGAATTACGTGGAGGAAAGCAGTGCTACTTGATTCTTGAGGAATTAGGGGAGCTCGAATCTGCCATTTTGAGTAACCAAATGCGACTCGATCAGTGTGATGTTATCTGCTATGCGTATGACTCTTCAGATCCCGAGTCGTTTCAATACTTGGTAGATTTACGCCAACAGTATGCTGAAAAATTGGATGAAATACCTTCTGTGTTTGTTGCCCTCAAGGCTGATCTCGATAAACAGCAGCAGAGGTCTGACGTCCAACCAGAAAACTATACCAGGGATCTCTTCTTGAACTCTCCCCTCCACATTTCTTCGGCGTGGACTACTTCGCTTCATGAGCTTTTTATTCAGTTGGTCGATGCTGCGAAATCGCCCAACACCGCAACTCCCGGACTCGAAAAGGAGCCTGAATCGATAGATAATCAGAACCTCAAGCACATTATCATGGCAGGTGGTGCAATCACCATTATGACTGCGGTTACCATGTGGATATGGAGATCCACACTTCAGAGCTCCAGAGCATAACAGGGCGTGCGCAGTGCACAAATATTTTTCAGACCTCATCTCAGAAATTTGAGAAGATTGAGAGATCGTCACTACACTCAGAACAGGATTTCATAATGGGTGAAGAGAAGCAGTACAAACCGGTCGCGGTCGACAAGCCGATTCCCAACACATATGACTTAGGGAATTTGGCTACATTTGACACCAACCCTCTTGACAATGACAAGTTGAAGGACGTTAGCACCAAGGAGGAATACTTAGCATCGGTTACCAGAGACAACCTACAGCTTTTGATCAACCAGTTATTGTCATTACCCGTCAAGACTACCAGTGATACACACGGACTGTCTACTGGACAAGATTCGACCATGACATTGATACAGTTGCCCGACCCATCCACGGAGTTGCCCCGTGAAAAGGCCGTTCCTAAGGCCAAGGCCCCCACCAAGTGGGAACAGTTTGCTGCCAGAAAGGGTATCAAGGCAAAGGCAAGGGATGGAAAGATGGTGTACGACGAAGCCAAGGGGGAATGGGTGCCCAAGTGGGGTTACAAAGGAAAGAACAAGGAGTTGGATGACCAGTGGTTGGTGGAGGTTGAGGACAAGGTGAAGAACACCGAAAACGAGTTGATCGACCCCAGAACCTTGAAGAGAGCCGAAAGAAAGAAATTGGTTAAAAAGAACGAGTTACAGCATAAGAGAAACTTGAAGAACCGGGGCTGATCCGCGCCCATCGCCATCATGTTAGCATATACCTGTATATTAATAAGAGCAATTTGCCGATTTGGATCGTTCAGTGGAAGTGTAGTCGTTCATAGCGGTAATGTTACAAAGATAGAGTAGCATTTTAACAGGATGAAGAAGTTCGAATCTTCACAGCTAATCAGTCTATTGCTGGTAATCTCCAGCCAAGCTCAGTGTGACACGATTTAGCCGCTGTACTACTGTAGATTCATACTTAAGCCTCGAAAGGTCGTTAGCCTTACTCCAAACTGCACTGCCACCGTCAAACATAATTTGTGTACTGCATGTAAGGTCGTGATATGCAACTGGCACTAGCTTTCTCAAACATCAACATGAGTGCACCATACAGTCCTGACAAGTATCTACCCACGATAGATGTGAGTGCAATTGGGGTATCACGCGGTCTCTGTGTGTGGAGAGATCACGTTGACGTCTTTCAACGGCATATTTTGGCTCCGATTCGAATCCACTGCAAATTACTGGTCATCGCCAGAGACGACGGATTCGACGAATGGAGGAAAATGCCGGCCCAAACCAGTCCTGATAATGACGAGGGCACCCGAAATATGTACATCTACTAACGTGCAGGCTATACTTGGGGTGGCAGACCTCGAGCAGATTACAGTAAAGAAAATCAGAAATGCGTTACAGGAACTCTTTGGAGTAGATCTCCTGGCCCACAAGGTAAGTACGGGCACCAAACGCGAGCCAGCATCATAAGCTAACATTGCAGAAAGACATAAACGAGATCATACTCGGACGATACTATGATCTCATCGATAGACGAGCAGAGGAGGAAAAGACAGAAAAGGAACGCAGACAAGAGATAGAGCGCCAGGACGCACTCATGGCGGCCCGCCTTCTGAAGGCAGAGGTGTCTGGCCCGTTGATGCGGGCCCGTCGCCAGCCCAAAGTGGTCAAGCGTACCCGACCGGAAGGAAAGGCCCCCAACACCGGGTTCAACCGGGAGATGGTTCTCTCTGCCGAGCTCCTGAGCGTGGTAGGGCTGAGCCGGATGTCGCGACCACAGGTGGTCAAGGCGATGTGGGCATACATCAAGGGCCACGACCTCCAGAACCCGGACGACAAGCGTCAAATATTCTGCGACGAGCCGCTCCAGGCGTTGTTCAAGAAGAGTAAGTATGTTTTACCACCGTCCTCCCACAATACTAACCGACAGAAACCGTGGGCTCGTTTGAAATGAACAAAATCCTCTCGAAACACATTTTCAAGCCCGAGGAGGTACTGGAAAATGGCGTGAAGCGCGAGACCAGTTACGAAAGCGACGAAGACTCTGTATAACTTTGTAATATAGCAATGGCCCCAGATGTAGGTGTCGTAACCACCCGTAGCCCCCCAATTGCTTCAGTGCTAGTGCAGCGACCTGCCTTTTTCCCCTGGCATGGTTGACGTACCCCAGAAGTCGGTACGTCATGTGATTGCTGTGGAATGAGTGCCGATCAAAAAACGAAAACAGTGGCAACCCTCCACCTAAACGCCTTCCATGCTACCGCGGCTCAAAGACGCCGGTCCCGCCGGCTCCGCCTCGTCGGGGAGCATGTCCAGCAGGTCCCACAGCTTGGTATCCCAGGTGCTTTTGGCCGACGACCCGGCCTACACTTCCTTGGACACCACCAAGCTCTACGAAAGTGTCGTGAAGGTGTATATCCTCGAGTACGTCAACGAAGCGCGTTTCCGGACCCCCATCATTGAACCACGGCTCGGTGTGCCTTCCTCCACCGGGAACGGGGGCTCCAGCGGCTCCGGGTCCTCCAATTCCTCCAGTAACTATTCCAAATACTACCGAAGCTCCAAGATGTTGGACGTCCAGGATCCGAAATTGCCGAGTTACTTGCTCCCCAGCCTTGAGACACGCTTGAACTTGATCGCCATGAAGCACCAGGGCAACTACGACGAGAACACACGCCGGTCGCTCTTGCGTCTCTACAGTGAGTTGTTGGATCCGGCGTTCAAGAACGATCTCGTGCGGGTCAACAAGCCCGAGTACTTGGTGATGAAGTTTGTCGCCTGTGCCAACAAGGAACTTGTCAAGCTCGGAACCATCCCCAGCCACGAAATCAGCAACATGGTATTTGTCCAGGCAGACAAGTTTGTGCAGTTGTTGATCGAATTGATCAAGCGTGACAAGGACAGCGACGCCTTGATTGCCAAGCTCCAGGAAAACAAGCAGTCTCTCAAGCCTAGCTCCTCGCCCTCGAAAGACGGCGCATCTTCTAGCCCATCAAATGTCCAGTACCCGAAACCTTCGTTTAAATTGAACGACATGGACCAGAACATGATCAAATTGATCAAAAAATTGTTCGACGTGGACCTGATCAAAATCCAGACAGATATAAACAAATGGAAAGACTTGGCTCTGCAAAAGTCCTTACACAAGGACCTCCAGCAGGTCATTTTTTACCTAGGAAAGAACCTCGGCCAGTTATCATCAAACAATTTCTCTACAACAGAGGCATACCAGGACTGGAAAAGGCGCGAAGAAGACTTTTGTGCACAATTGTTAAAGAAATACCTGATACCTCCTGCCTCCAGATTGCTACCATTACCTGACCTACCTTCGGGTTACGACTTCTACATTTTGCCCAGAACGCAGCTACTCAAAAAGTACTTTGTTGTTCTTATCAAACTATGTTTTGAACTAGAAATGAAGGAGAACATGTCGGATATCTCCGATCCGGAAAAGCCATTATTCCCCAAATCATCCTCCAACTTGTTGCAAACTTGCGCTCGTTTGTGGCGCATACCCGTTCCAACCCGAGCGGTCTCGATATTTACAGCTGCGACACTTTCAGGAATAAGTAAGGATAAACTCATCAATGATCCTAAAGAATTGGCTCCAATTGATCTTGAAGCTGCCAAAAAAATCTTTCATTTGTGCAAAATCACATTAGAAAATGGAGACATGGATTGGGAAGACAAATCTGTATGGCCGTTGCATGACCAAGATGAATGGACTAAAAACTTGATGAGCACATATAATGAAACTCTATTCTCCATCAAGGACTCTTTGCTGATGATTTTCAGCAAGTCTGTTAAACCTAAATTCGGCCCAGCATTGATTTTTCTAGGAGAGTATTTGGAGTCAGATTCGCTTTTCCCAAATGTTGAGCAATCAGGATTGATTAAGAAGTGGGAAAAGAAACTTTCCAAAGCATTATTAAGATATTCCGAACTAAGGTATGCGGAATTGTTAACGAATTTACCCCGTGATGACACGTTAAGTATTATTCATGTACTTAACATTTGTGACAGTATTATTGAAGATATTAAAATGCTTCAAAAAAGATATAAGAACCCGCTTCTCGGGTTCCTAGACGTGAAAAGAACAGTTGCAGCAGTGGTTATTGCCATGTTTGCCGCAGATGCAAAAAACATATTAAAGCATATCGATAGCTATGCTAGAAACAAAGGAGAGTTTATTCCGTACTCTGATGCTTTGGAAGTTTACAGGGCATTAAGTGAAATTAGAGATATTTATTCCCAAGTGTCCACATCTAAGTCAAAATTTCAGTTTGACTTGGAAGGCTTTTTCTTTCCATTTTTGGAATCTTGGGTCCAAGAGAGTGGGGAAAAAATTTTACATATAGTCGAGGAGGCAATAAAAAATGACACATATCAGGCTATCGATCTCGATCGTGACGACAAGAAATATTCAACAGCCATTTTGGATATATTCACTCTTATCAAGGAATTCTTGAGAATTTTGAACGGGTTAAATTGGGCGAACGAATTCCAGTTAGCCAAAGTATTCACCACCTTGTTGAAAAGTATATCTGATGGTGCATTATTCTACGCAAATAATATAACAGATAAGATCATGAGAGAGTTAGATGAAGAGGAACAACGAAAGCTCGCCCTTCAAAAAGAGGAGGGTAAGGATGATTCTCGGAAAAGTGGAAACTGGTTCGATGAAGTTAAGAACGTGGTTTCGAACATTAACAACAGTCCCACAAAGCTTATGCTTCAAGAACCTTACAATTTCATGCCCAAGACTTGTATTGCATTAAACAATTTATCGGCAATGATGGATCACCTTACCAAGCTAGAAGATGTGTTGGACCCAGAAATGATTTCCAAATCGGTGGCTGCATTCGATCCCAGATCCCAGGCTCAGTATACAAGTCATATATTCAGTTTAAGGCTTATCAAGGCGGAGAACTTATCGTTGGGTTCTTCAACGAGTTTGCGTCCATATGTTACATTGATTGACACGCGAGCTAAAAGAACAATCGGTAAGACCAGAACAATCAATAATACTTCTGACCCAGAATGGGACGAAGAATTTGAGTTGACTCTTCCTCCAAATTCATCCTTGACTATCTCTGCTACGGTTTGGAATGAAAAGTTTGGCTCATTTTCTGTTTGCGGTCGAGCATTGATTCAGTTAGATCCCCGGAGATTCAAGCATGACGGTATTCCTCAGGAAATTTATTTGGACTTGGACACCCAAGGCAGGCTTTTGATTGAGGTTGCAGTGGAAAGCGAAAGAGAGGATGCTATTTTTGCTATGGGCAGAGCCCACAGAGCGTTGAAGAGATGTCAAGAGCGTTGTATTAAACTTATTGTTGAAAAGGTATCTAGGTTCATTCAATATTGCTTTTCGAGAGCCAATTTGAAATCCATTTGCGGTAACAACGGTCAATTGAAACCAAGCCAGGAGCAAATGGATAATGCCATGATGCCCTTGTATGATTACTTAAACCTGAATCTTCAAGTTCTAGCGGAGTTTTTGACGAAGGAACTTTTATTGAAGGTGATGATCGCCGCCTGGAATGTTGTTGTATCTTCGGCAGATTCATTGTTACTACCTAAACTTTCATCCGCCAGAACTTTGAACTTATCGAGCTTTGGTAATTCTGGAGCGAATGCAAATTCTTCAGGCTGGCAATCATCTCTTAGCTCGGCGGTGGCCAATGTCACCAACTCAATGGGAATATTAGGTTTTGGAAACCAACTTACGAACAATGAATTGGAAACTGTATTTTCATGGCTCAACTTTCTTTGCTTTGACTTTTTCCACAATGATGGTAATGGACCTCCAGTCAAAGACTTGAAGAATGAGCAGTACCAAGCGCTATTGCTCCTTCCGGTGTATTACGACCGGGAAGTACAATTCTTAGTTCTGGAGGTTGAAAGGTTGTCACCGGCTTTTGTGAGATCGCTTCGGGACAGAAACAATTTCATGAACGATTCTGGCACATCAGACGAGTCCATCAAGAAAGTGCCCTCCCGCGCAGGCAGTATTTATAGAAACAAGACAATCCTGGCCAACGCTACTGCGAAGGCCAGAGCAAAAGCTGACCAGGAAGCCGAGGAGGCTCGCTCGGATCCAATTGCTGCCCAAACCTTGGCTGAAGATATAATCTTGAGGCTATTGATTTTACGGGATGAAAAGTCTTTCGTGGCTAGACGATTAGATCAACGCGAAAGACTAGCTAGAAGCATCGCAACTGAAAGATTAGCAAGGGCTGCTGCCGAGGGTCGCTTTCACTAGAAATTACAGGTAATTATTGGATTATTATTTATAACAACAGCAATTTTATTAATATAATTAAGAAATAAAAATCAGCAACTATAAGTACATATTAAGCCCATCAATCGTTGGACTGTTCGAAATTTTTGGCGACATCAGAAGGTTCCGTAGATTCACTTTGTCCCCTCACGATAGATGCATCATCCTGGTTAACCGTGGTCTCGTCGTTGGTGGTGTCATTCGCATCTTGATGGATAGTGGTGTCATTGTTTTCTTGAATGACAGTTGAGTCACCTTCATGAGCGACTGGCTTGGGCGATTCTGCCTTCGCATTTTCCTTTTTGTCTGCGTTTTCGGGTTCAGCAACCGTATCTTCCTTCGCAGGGCTTTCCTGAACTTCAGTGGCATCTTTCATTTCCACATCTTCATCCTTCTTAAAGTCCTTGTAAGCTTGTAGACCTTCATCAAGCAATATATTCGCTCTCTGCTCTAAAAGTGAGGCATCTTGGTTGTCTTCTAATGTTCTTTTCCAACCATCATTGCCTTCGATCAATGCCTTCAAACTTTCAACCTTTTCTTCCCTGGTTTTAGTGTCAGCCACCTGCTTAGAGAAGAGTGTGTTGGCAGTAAATTCATCCAGTGTATTTGCCTCGAAGAAAAGCCTGTATGAATTTTCACAAACAGACACCTTCAATCCCGAAGCCAGACGTCCATCGCAATGTTCTTCATCCACGCTGTCGAGGAACGATCTCGCAAATGGCATATTAATTTTAGATGCTGGAACTCCTTCAGTTGGATGAGACATCACGTAGCTTGTCACGTAGTAGTTGTATTGCTCTTCGGCATTTTCGTGATCATTGATCGTAAGATCGTCGAGACTAACAAATTGAATATTCACGGTGTCATCTGACTCCTTGAAACTGATCTTGAACATGTTTTCATCAGGTGCCATCAAGGCTCTTACCTTCATACGATACAAAATTTGATTCTTAGCGGTTGACACAGGGTCTGACCTGTCAGCTTCAAACAACACCATCATGTCAGATGTCTTAGTATCTGTGATCATAGTGTGCATGTGCTTGACCATAGCCTGGACTACCTTATCGAGAGTGTACACCTTGTAAGCTTTGTTTCTGTACCCTTGACGTAACGATTCTTCGAACCACTGGTGTTCGATTTCACCTTCAATCAACTTTTCGGACAAGTCCAAGACTTGCAAGTAACAATCCTTTGATCCAACCATCTCTATTCCCATGTCCTCGAGTTGGTGCGAAAGTAAATTCAAGTCCTTGGCAAACTGAGGAGTCTTGCGGCTTCTGATTTCCTTACCCACTTCTTCATTCATTCCCTTGAGCTGTTCAAGACGCTCATACAACGTTCTCAAATGTCTGAAGAAGATATAGATGGTGGTGTTACAGAACAAATTATATTTGTCACGCTTTTGATTAATTTGTTCTTCATCCTTCAAGTTAAATTTGGTATTGGCAGTTTTAATCCATAATTCACTTGATCTGTCAACATCCTCATCGATTTCTTGGTCATCGGAGTCACCATTACTCTCTGGAACATCGCTTTCATTGTCTTTCAATGATTTAGTCTGCTTTCTCAAGACATCCTTCAACAAATCATTTTCACGGTTACGCTTCTTGGAGGTTTTTTGCTGTTCGGTCGATTCTCCGCTTTCGTTAACTGAGCCTTCTTCCTCTTCAGACTCCGGTTTGTCTCCCTTATCCCTGGCTGCCAAAGCCTTCTCAATGGAATCCTTGGGAATACCAAAGAATAAAGAGACGAAAGACTGAAAGAATTGTGCAAGCTTTTCACGATCACTTGCAGAATAATTAGATGACTTGTAAATGAAAACATCAGAAAGTCTAATGATATCCATTAAGACATCTTTATCTTCGAAAACATAGTTCAATTGCTCTTCAGGTTTAGGGGTCAATGGATGAAGTCTCTTGTTTTGTTGCTCCACTTTGACGGTACTGATCTCACTGACCAATTGCTTCACAGTCAAAAGCTTCTTGTCTGCTTGTTTGAAGGTCAAACCGAGGTGGTCCAAAGACTTGTGGAATACCTTCTGCTCCATTTCTCTCCAAACCTTATTCCATTCTCTCTGAGCTCTCTTCCATTCTTCGTCTTTTTGTTTCAATCTCTTCAAAACGATAGGAACCGCCACAGCAGGGTTTTCATGTAATGCATCGATAACCTCGAATCCACGTTCTTTGTCATAGATCTTTCTTATAACCTTTTTGTAGATTGTAGTCGAGTTACTACCGAGACCTGGTGGAAGCTTGAAGTTTGCTTTCTGCTCGGGGGTCATGTTGGCAATTCTGTTGGCAATGGTCTCCAAAGGTTGGATTGTTCTCAAGTTGGCTTCCATGTAATAGTCAAACTCCAATCTTTCCTCTTCAATCTTGAAAAGGATTTCTTCATATTGATTTTTACGATGAGCAATGAAGCCAGAGTCTTCGGAGGCCCAAGTTGGATGACCCACCCATTCATCATTCAAGACTTCCCAGCACATCTCATCTCTTCCTGAACATGGCATGAAAGTTTCTGCTTTGGGTAATTGTCTGTATGAAGGGCCATAAGCCTTGCATAAGGATAATTCCAATTGATGCTTTTTGAAGGTAATGTTCTCTATGCTTTGAGGTTTGTCTTCGTATCCAACAAACATCTTAAACCAGTTGAGTAGGTCAGGGTGGGTATCACCCAAAAAGCTGTCCACTCTTTCAACCAAAGTACGCTTATCAATGATGTCCTGTGAATACAAATTCAAAATCTTTAAGAAGTCATTGTAGGTTTGCCTGTTCCCAATAGCCTTTTTCACCTTGTCAAAGAACGAAAGCTCCTCCAGCAATGACGAAGACTTTACTGATGCAGATGGTGGAACTGGTTCGGGAATACCCGGGACCAAAGTTGGGTTCACAATAGTGGCAACAGCATTATTTTTAGTCGCGATACCAGTACCGGCCTTGGTTCTTGTCTGATTTGCGGATCTCATGCTCGAAACTTGAGCCTCCTGATTGTAGTTGTTTTCATAGGTGTAAGCTTCGGATATGGACTTTTTCTTTTTTGGGAAGATTTGATCGTTGGCTACCAAGTTGGCTTCAGGACTTCCATTAATTGGATAGCCGACTCCTGGAGGATACTGTTGGGATCCGTTGGGACTCCAGCCATTGGTTCCAGAAGGAGGTTGGAAATTACCCACCGGTGGTAATTGGGAGGTACCGTTTGCCTGTGGGTAGCCACCTTCTTGACCTTGGTAGGCTTGGTTACTGGTATCAGGCAAGAACTGCTTAAAATCGTCCAACAAGTCAGGGGAGTTCGCGAACAACACAGTCACTTGCTCGTAAACCTCTCCTATAGGCTTCTGTTCTCTCTGGTACGTCTGCAAGATTTCCAAAAACTGCTTGTAGATGTCAGGCTGATTGGCGAAACGAGTTTTGATTTTGTTGACGTATGAGATGGCATGGTTAAATTCTATTTGACCACCCCCATTTTGCGCCTGTTGCTGTAATGCCTGTTGTTCTTGAGGGAACTGACTTGCAACCTGAGGTGGTTCTTGGTTTTCCGGCCCCCATCTTTGGTTATAAGTCGCGGCGTTGAGGTTAGGTCTGGTAGTAGTTCCCGTTGGAGTCGTCACTCTGATAGGGTTGGGGTCCGATGGATCAAGAGAGCACTCGATTCTGTACCCGGGAGGCAAGAACGTGTTGAATCCCTGTATCAAGTTGGGATGGCCCTTGAACAAAGTGGACACCCGGTCAATGACGCCAGGGGTGTCGATGCTTTGCGACTTGAAGTCCTTCATGATGTCAAGGAAGTTGTTATACACGTCAGCCTGGTTGTAGAACTGGATTTTGACCTGGTCCAAGTACGACAAGGCGTCTTTGACGTTCAAGGGACGGTACACATTGGACACCGAGGCTCTGTTGGGGACACCCAGAGCAATCTGGGACTGCTGCTGGGGAGGCACGCCCTGGTGCTGGGCCTGTTGGTGTTGCTGTTGGGTCTGTTGAGGCTGGGCTTGGTCGGGGGACACGCCCATGGATCCAGGCAACGGCAATGGGGCCCCGGTGTTACCTAGCACGGCCGAAGGTCTTCTGAACTCGTTTTGTCTGGACGAGTCGTGCTGAGAAGGGGTTAGTAGCTGGATTGTGGATCCCAGGAAGGGGAGGGGGAGTGCGACGGGAAGATACTTACTTGACTGATTTGCACATCGTTCGAGGTGTTGATCGAAGGAATGTTGAATCCATGACCCGGCTGGGGGTGACCGGTTCCATTGCCCAAACTAGGCAAGCTGTGCAAGGGATAGAACGACTGGCCGCCTAAAACAGTTAGTATGGATGTTGCGGGTGGTTGCCCATGGTGGAGTGCGGGCGCGGGCCTGGGCCCTCGGGGTATACGTACCTGCTTCCAAGGTGGCGGGGGGAGGCAACACAGGAGGGTGCTGGCGGCTGCATGTTAGTATATGGTCGGCAAAACGATGGTTGCGGCGTGCTCCGATGGCGGCAAACTCTGTCAATGTTTTGGATACATTTTGGTATCGTGGACTGGGCGCTAGCAGATGAGCGAACTCAGTGGGCCATCGGCAGAGTCTCCAAACAGAGAGCAGGGGAAAATCAAACAGGGGGTTCCGACGGAAGGTTACGGCCCCTGCACGTGCACACTTACTTGAACTGCTGACCCAAGGGTCTTTGTTGGCTATTCCAAGGATCTTGCTGGTTCGTCATCGTCCAGGCGGATGAAATTTGAACCACGGGTTATTCGTCAGGTGGCGGATCAGAAAGTAGCACTAATGAGGGTGTTTCACCGAGCTATGCTAGGCGTGATCACGCTGGGAGAAATTAATGGTACAATTAGATGGGAAAGGGAAGGGTGACTTGGATGTCTGTACAGAGACTGTCTGGCTCTCAAACGAAGGTGTGTATCCGCTGTGGAAGGCTCGTCCGGGTAACCTCATGTACCGCGGCAGTGTACAGGACGAGCGCGGGGCCTCGAGGACAGTTACCCGGCCCGATAACGAAGATCGTGTCACGTGCGTGGTTTCACGCGTATGTCATGTGCGTCCGGCTCGCTTACCTAAAAAATTCACCAGCTACACCAGCAGTCTCCAGCACACCATGAACGCCCCGGATAGATTCGAGCTCTTCATCTTACCCGACGGTGTCGACAAGTAAGTGTGCATGAGAAGCGGAACCGACACCTTCTTCCGGTAATGAATTCCGTTCTGTGGCCAGCCAGCACAAGTTTTATACAACGAAATGAACCGAAGGCAAATGCTATAAGCACTGACTGTTTTAAAGGTTTGAAGACACGATTAGATGCTCCCTCTATGGCCCTGGGCCCTCGAGAATTCCCGTACTCTGATCACATACTAACTCCAGGATAAAAATCACTCCCGACACCAAGGTGCCCAATGCTGCCATCATCAAGATAGAAAGAGAAGATCACACTTTGGCCAACTTGTTGCGGGCGCAGCTCTTGAAGGACGACAAGGTGATTTTCGCTGCCTACAAGGTGGAGCATCCGTTGTTTGCCAATTTCGTGCTCCGTATCCAAACTGATGACGACTATTCGCCAAGAGAAGCGTTGAAGAATGCGTGCTCCGGTTTGATCAGTGAGTTGGACGTGATAAAGACCAGGTTCAAGGACGAATGGGCACTTAAGTCCTTGTTGAACACCGAAGACGACTATTAGTTGTGGAGTATCCGCCATTGCAAGTTCAGTGGGGCTGAAAGTACCCTTTTCACACAGTCCAAAATTTGGGGGTGGCTCCCAGCCAGGGAGACCGTTCCGTGTACAATACAGACGATTACATAGTAGGGGGTGAATATTAATGTACAGATTAGTGGGATCCGAGGTGTAAGCAAGTAAATTAACGTCTGACCAATTCCTTTTGACAGTGTGGATTATATTAGAGTTAGTCCTTTGTAGTCGTCATTTACGACAATCTCCCCTTTTAACTACAGTATACGTAAACATGCGGTATATTAATATATAGTTATACCTAAATCAAACATTAGCAGTAGGAATGCAAGGGAATATAGAAGGGTATAATGCTGAGGGAAAGTAACACGGTTACTGGAGAAGAAATCTCATGACAAGTGGGTAGAAAACCTACACCGAGCTATCCTTGAAGGCCTTTCTCTTGATGGCCTCCTTGATAACATTGATCTTATCCAAACAATCTGGCACCTGCTCCACAGGGAAGTTGCCTTCTTTCAACACCAAGATTAATGGATGGGTTTGAATGAGTCTGCTGGGACTGATGTGAGTGATGGCCAATCCAGACTTGGAAACACATATTTTGTGATGATCTTTAAAGTTGAATTGGAAGTTCCCGTTGGTCATTTCAAACATGATGTAGTCGGGGGTTCTGCTGTATCTTCTCAAGAATACCGTCTCCTTGCGGTCCTCGTTCTCGCTGACCTTGGACAAGTTGCTGTTCATGTACTTAGCGAAGAAATCCACGATTTCCAACTGCCTCTTGACCTGCGATGGAGGATAGTGGATGGAGTTTTCGATGCATGTCCACCCTTCGTTTTCGTGGTAGATCAACTCCATGAATTTGGCGCCGTTGTGGACCTTTAAGATGGTGTTGTCATCGTTGAACAACACTCCTATGTCGTCATTATTTAATTGGTACGAGAAACCATACTTGTTGGAGTAGTCCACCCATTTGCTGATTAAGATGGGGTTCTCGCATCTGGGCAATTCCTCCGATACAATCTGCTCGTGTCTAGAGTATTCTAATCTTCTCATGTTTTGATAGGTCTCGAAACAAATCTGGTTAAGTCTCTTGATAGTGGTGGAGTAGCTACCGTTGAAGTTAACTCTTCTATTAGATTTCCCCAAAACGCTGGGGTTGACTTCCTCGTACTTGTTTCTAGTATCGTTAGGAGACAAACTTTTGGGCAATAAGCTTTTGGGTTGTTCTGAGTGCAAGTCTGATCTCAAGATTTCCACCGGGTTTTTGTTCTTTGGGGTGTAGATGCCGGCACTGGACTTGGTGTTGGTGAAGTTGATGGAGGACTGGGTCTTGGAGATTTTGTCGAAGCCGGCGGGAGTGCTGACCAAGCTCTCTTCGTAGGTCTTATCGGGGAAGGGGCCCTTGAACCAGTCGTAGTTCAAGATCTCGTCAATGGTGGGTCTGTTCAAAGGGTTCAAGCTCAACAAGTCCTTGATCAACACCTTGGCTTCCTCGGAGATGGGTTTGTCGGCTGGGAATGCGTACTCTGTCTTTTTTATCCGTTCGTAGATCACCTGGACGTCTTTGGCTTGGAAAGGAGGTTTCCCCACCAAGAGGGCGTATAACATGATTCCGATGGCCCAGATGTCGACCTCGAAGGAGTGACCGGTGTTCTTGCCGCCCAACACCTCGGGGGCAATATAGTTGGGGGTCCCACAGATGGTGTATTTTCTGGAATCGACTGAGGGCAACACCGAGGCCAAGCCGAAGTCTCCGATCTTCAAGTTCATGTCTGGGTCAAAGAAGATGTTCCCCAACTTCAAGTCTCTGTGGATGACCCTTCTGGAGTGGAGGTACTTGATGGCGCCGATGATCTGTACCATAAAGTATCTGACCTCGGGCTCCGACACCCGTTTTCTGGTCTTGAGAAGCTCCATCAACGACTGGTTGGGACAAATCTCAAGGAGAATGTACACGTTGACGTCGTCCTCGAAACAGTCAATGAAGTTGACGATGTTTGCGTGCTTCAACGACTTGTGGATCTTGATCTCTGACAACAACTTGGTCTTGGTCTTTTCGTTCTTGATGGACGCCTTGGCGACGGTCTTGGCGGCGAAGATCTGTCCGCTGGCGTCCTTCATCTGGAAGCACCGGGCAAACCCGCCCTCTCCAAGGAAGTTCCCGCGGCGGTAGTCTCTTCCGTTTCTGGTTCTGACGATGGAAGGGGGCGTCTTGCAAAGGGCGCTGAGCTTCTCCTTCTTCTTCTTGGGCTTCTCTGCTGGGGCGGCGGGGACCGCGGGCGCCTGGTGGCTGGGGAGGGCGTCCAATTGGGTCTCCTTGGCCCGTCTAGCGCCCTTGACCGGGGTGATGTTGCCGCGGTTGTTGAGCTGCGTGTTGTTGAGCGGCTGAAGCGGCTGGGGACGAGACATGGTGGAGGGGGGTTGACTAGAGACCGGTGCAGACGATTCAGACGCAAAAGATGTCTGGCTCGTTACTCCTGACAACCAGGATAGCACTGGTATATTATAGTGGAAAATTTGAAAGCCTGGTGTTTGGGTATTTCCGCATTCAGCGGTATTTACAAATGGAGCCGATTGGGCGGTCACGTGGATTTCTCAAATGTGGGTGCGGCCGCGATGGGCGTCAGCGCCGGCGACACAGCGGGAAGGCCCCGACAGCGCTATGTCGCAGGATGTCGTGGGAACACATGGAGTGGGCACGGGTGTCGTCTTGGTCAGCTACGGTGTGGGTCTGTGTCGGGCCCGGCCCGTTCTCGTTACCATCCACTGCTTCTCATGGCTCCATCCTCGCACTGAAATTGTTGCCATTCCCCGATTGGGATGCCGCACATTTCGCAGTACAGAAATTGCGACCGGGCAATCTGCGACAACGCTGCGACACATCCGTTCCAGCACACCCATCCTACGACGCACAACAGTATGGGGAAGGAAGCCCGGTCACGAGCACATGGTCACGATCCCAGCACCGTCACGGCCCTACGACCGTCACGGTTCCAGCACCCGTCTCGCCCTACCTTCCCCCACACCGCGCTTGCTGCGCACGAACCCTGCCTTTCGCACTCGACTTCCGTAATTGTTATCATCAGGGCCATTTCCTGTTTGGTCGCACCGTTTTTTGTTGATGTTTGCAGTTTGAGCTCTGCGAAACGGCTGGCCACGCTGGGCTTCCGGGCTACCGATGCCGCTGCTGTTCCCGTACGGATTGTGTCGCGTCCTGAGCCTCCGTATCGTACCAGCCCAGTACCAAACTTGCTTGGCATGGACAGTGCAACCTGTCTGGAGTGCGATGCGGCTGTTGACAATTTCGGAGAAATTTCTCACCTTTGTGCGGATTTTCGCACCAATTTGGCAATTGTGTGGACGGCAGTGTTTGGCTCTGGATCGAATCAAGGAAGGAAAGAGGGAGGGGCTGCTGGGGTGTGTCAGGTGGTCTACGCTGAAACTGCAACAATGGTGCGGGCATTTACGGGCGCCGCATGCTTTGCAGGTTCCATACATCTCTCTCTGCTATTGTTATTAATTGACCTAAAACTGTCTATAGTACATGATGTCATGCGGGAATGTTCGCCGAAGCGAAACCCTCTCGTCCGCTAGTTGAGCCACCCCTTGCACCCAGGAGCGCCACACAAACACCGGATCCGCTCAGCATCGTTGGTCTCCCGCTCAAACTTGTAGTCGTACGTGAGCTCTTCGTTGGCGTCGATGTCTCGCAACGCATAGATGACAATCCGCTTCTTGCCCTCCACCTTGATGATCTTGGCGGTGCAGCTGGGGTTGCAGCAGTGGTTGATGAACCGCGCGATGCCCCCCTTCTTGGTGGCATCAATAACGTTGTTCTCGTCCACCCGGAACAAGTACGACGATCCAATACCCGTCTTGAGATAGCTCTTTTCCCGATGCTCCGCAACCTGCTGTCTGATACTCTCGCCCACGTACTCGATGATCATCTCCTTCGACGCTATGGGCTCCATGGCATAGAGCCCCCAGTTGTGGATCGCCGACCGGGCGAACGACACCGGCTTTTTCCGCTTGGTCAACGCATTCAAACTCAACACCTCCGACTCGGTCCCTAGTTGCGCCGTGATGTCCGCCGCAAACCGACGGTTTTTGGCACGGTTCACCCGCGAACTCTGGATATTGTTGGCGCCGGCATTGTTGCTGTTGGCATTTTCGTCCTCCTCCTCAAAGTCGTGCTGCACCGTCTTCAACGGCTTGTGCACCTTTCTCCGGTGAGGCAAATACTCGGATTTGTCTGCGTCCGCTATTTGTCTGTACCCTTCGCTTCTGAATGATCCAGTACTGGACTGAAGCTTCGTGTCCAAGCTCTCAATGAGATCAATGTCCTCGGCAATCACTTCCAACGAGTTCTTGGTATCCTTTTGCTTCCACGCCCAGTAGTCCAAGTTGTGAATGCGCTTAGCCTCCACCTTCTCAAGGACTTGCTGGACAAAACCCATATCTTCTTCATCCTTGACGATATCCTGTAACGCATCCAAATCAAAGGCATCTGTGGGCAAAAGCTCTGTTTCTGGGAATACAGTGGTGGGAACTAGTGTTGGCTGGAACTTCTCCTCGATGTTAGAGTAGTCGATGTCAAATTCAGCTGCGGCTTCCTCGGGTTCCTCTGTCTCTTCTTCAACCTCGCTTGATGATTGCGATTCGTACAAGAATGACTTTTGCAATCCAGTTTTTTTCTGCTTCTTTATCTGAACCTCGTCACCTTCTAACTCATCATCTGGTGAAGTGAGGGCCGAAGATCTGTCTCTTTTACCAGCAACAGGAGTCACTGACCGGCTTGAACCAGCTTCATCGTCATCATCTTCAGATTCAGATTCTCTGTCATAGTTAAGAGCATGCTGCATAGGGATAAGACTCTTTCTTGATACCTTTGGCTTGTGAAGGGCTCCTTTGGCTTCGACCTTCTTCTTAAATGAAGGTAAGCTCGACCGAATCTGTTGCTGTAGCTTTCTTTGCTCTGCGAGAAGCGACAAAGCATTTTGCTTGAGGCTCCCGTTTACACTCGTTATCGACGTTTGTGCGGGTTTGTTTGCAGCCTCCTTAGCTTTCAAAGATTCCACGAGTTCAGGGTATCTATCATGGCTTAATAAATCAAGGACGACAGGGGCAATGATTCTTTCTCTAATATCCTTAGATAAGAACGTCTGAAACTCCTTGATCAACATATTAACCGCTTCATCTGCCAAATCATTTTTCCTAGGTTTAGACTGGAGATCTTCATCCTCCTCGTTGCTGGAGGCCTTGTTGAAACCTTCCGGAACCGCCAATTCCATGTGCATTTTGAACTCGTAAAATTTTCTTCCATCCTCGTTGTAGAAGCATCTTTCACATTCCCTCAAAGAGTTGAAAACGATATAGAAACCTGTTTTGTCAGACAAAATTCTAGTCCAGTCATACTTGTTCAAAGCACGCTTCAAGTCCAGAGAAGGAATGTTCTTCGAGGAAATATACTTGTCATGGATCAAGATGTATGGACGGTCTTTAATATATTTCTTCAAGTCCGGTGGTAAGTGTACACCGGGAATAACCTTATGATTGTGTCTAGCTGAAAGGGTGGTAGTACTAGGTTGGAACTTTTTAGGTCGAGAAGTATCGACCGAGTCGGGATGCCGGGATGCAGCGTTTCGTTTTTCCTGCTCTTCGAGACGGCGCTGTTCCTCTTTCTTTTTCTGCTCTTCTTCTATTTGTCTCTTGATTCTTTTTCTCTCTTCCTCCTCTCTCTTACTTTTTGCAATTCTCAATTTTTCGTTAGCAGAATCAATCCGCTTAACAAGTAAGGTATTTTCGTGGTCATTAAGACCAATTCTTATTTCCACACCGTCAATCTTGGCCCGCTCACTCTTAATTGTTTGAATGAGCTTTTTAGCGGAGCGCTGAGCCTTTTCTGGGTTCCCCACAAAGCGGAACGTAGCAATTCCCAAGGGCACCGCGTTGATGGGATCATTTATGAATTTCATATCTCTGATGGGATCGCCATAGCTTCGGAAGTAGTTTTCGAGATACACCTCGCTGGTGGTAGCAGGTAAATCCCATACCACCAACTCTGTCTGCGGAGCCGGGCCCAACGAGTCCTTGTCAAAAACGAATTTCGATTGGGGCAACTGCTTGAAAGGGAATTTCTTTGATTTTTTGTTGGGTTTCTGGAAGTACTGGGTGATATTGGCTGCCCTAGGGTCCACGACCTGTGCAGACTCCACCCCATCACCCTTGAAGCGGAGCTTTCTTTGCTTGGTCTTCTTTTCCGCCTTGGATAGGGATGTGTCGAGCTCGGGGTCGTAGAGGACGCGATAGTTCTTGGAGGGGTCTGCAGATCTCGCGGTCTTGGCAATGCTGAAGTCTATATGATGCATGAGTTTGGTGAACTTGGCGTCGTGGGGGTTGACACCAGTCTTAGGGTCAGTACCTGAAAACTCTTCCGGCGTGGTTTCACCCAGGGGAGCCACCGAGCCTGTTCGAGAGGAGTTGCGGGGGCCTGAGCCGTTGGATCCAGACTCAGGGGTCCGGCGGTCGCCTCCAGCGTAAGTGTTGGGAGTTCTGGAAGCACCGGAATCGCGTGGTGTAGATACCGCCGCCTTGGAGATATGGCGGTCCGAAGGATGACGGCTTCCGTACGGAGTCCGGGACTCGTCGTCACGGTAGTCGTCGTGACGCGATCGGTGCCACGGCTTGGAGGCGTAACCACCGCGACCGTGTCCATTACCGTAGCCACGGTAGTTGTTGTAGGCCATGGCCGCGTGTGTTGAGAAGACGGGGGACACGAGATGGCGACTGTTGTGGAAACAGGATCAAGCGGTTCCA